>OY288110.1:54088990-54398441 GCA_958431115.1 Syrphus vitripennis | reverse complement strand
TGAAACATATTGATGAGTTAGTATACTTCTTATAACCGTTGAATAAAATATAAATTAAAATTTATTTTCTGATTTTTAGTTCGATTTGCTATTAAAGCGTGTTTTTTTAGTTTTTTTAAACTATATTTTTTAGAATTCATTGCTTTAATTTAATTTTGATCAAAATCTGAAAACTAGATGATTTTATGTCTTCTAGTTCTTGAGAAAATTGAAAATTACCAAAAAAAATATTTTAATTAAATTATTTTTTCCTTGCTTGAGTATTTACGTAGTCTTATTTTGATAGTTATAATCGAATATGGATAAAGAAATACCTAGGATAAATTAATTTTTCTTAAATCCAGTTTATTTAAATGCAAAAGAAAGTTTGCATGCACCCCATTTAGCACCCACCCCATGTTGCACACACCCCAAATCCTATAGTGAGGCCAAGCAGGGGGGTTGCACCACCCATACACACCTCGGTGTGTCATACACCCAACCTCGCACCAAATTATTTATAAACTTAGGTATGGTTTTGAAATATTGAAATTTAAAATTGTTTTTTAACTTTTTTTTACTCAAATTTTGAGTTTAAAATTAAATTTTTGAAAAACTATGCATAGTTTTGACTTGATTTAAAAACTGGCTAATAGAATAGAATGTTGGCTTTAAAATAACGTATAATACTTAATTTTAAGTATTACCGTTATTTTTTAATTATTTGTTTTCCATTTAACGTACATATATGTGGGATGAGTAGCAGACAGGAACGTACGACTAACACAGGACGCCTTAGACAGAGCAACGATATACAAACACTAACAAAACAGATACCAAAGGAGAACGGACTCGAACGAACAAACACTTACGAAAGTACATAACGAACATGTAACGAGCCAACGGGACAGTAGTACATAGAACGAACAAAGAACAAAAGACAATGATCGCCCCTTTTTTAGAAATCCAGCAAACTATTATATTCATTGTTAGATTACTTTCAGAGTTGGCCGGTCGTCGTTTAACCATTAAAAATAAAACTTGAATTATTTAAATTATAAAAGTAAGAAGTGTTTCTTTTTTTAAAAAAGTAATCCTACAAATTGGGGACTCGCCCGGAATTGAGCTCCGGCAGGAAAGAAAAGGGCTTCAACCCAAATAAAACCTAAAAAAAAAAAGAGAACTAGAATGAAAAATTAAAATAAAAAGATACGACTAAGGAAAAGAAAAGGGCATCAACCCAGTGCAGTGCTAAAGTGTGATCGTGACAAATAAATCAATCAAGGCAATAAAATGAAAATTGCAGAAACCACGCCAGAAAATATCCAAATTTTCGGGGCCGTGCGGCGATTGAAAAACGAACAACCCGTAGCTAACTGGTGTTCGAAGAAAAAAAAAACAGAAAGTGTGCGCATGTGTATATGTGTACGTGGAAGGCGAGTGTCACGACTCACAGCCACTGAATAGAAAGCCGTGTCAAGGCGAACGAAGAGTGCCGTGTCAAGGCGAGCGAAGAGTGCCGTGTCCAGGCAAACGGAATAAAGCAACAAAGGGGAATAGTGCCGCGTCCAGGCAGACGAGAGAAGACAACAGTTGCTGTAGCGGAGTATTTTTTTTTCTGTCCTACAAAATTGTATGTGTATGTATGACCGTTGCCAACAATTTTTCTTTGTTCATTTATATTTGCAAAAGCTGGTATTTTCGTTGAGTTGAATTATTTTGTTTTTAAATTAAATTAAATTTTGTTGAGTTAAACTATTAAAAAAATTTAAAGAATATGGAAAGGGATGAGATATTGTCTTTGACGGTAGAACTGTTAAGGGAAAGGTTGACAGAACTGAACTTACAGGCGACAGGACTGAAACGAACACTACAGAACAGACTGCTTACCCATTTTGGGCTATCACGCGACGATGACGATAGCGATGATCATAGCGATGACGACAGGAGCGGACAAAGGGCAAGGCTGGCCGAGGTTGTGAGGGCGCGTAACTTTACTTTAAGGGATATTCAAGACTCGTTAGCACATTTCGATGGTACTGGTTCAGTAGACATTAATCTCTGGATCCAGGAATTTGAAGAAAACGCGATAGCTGTCGACTGGGACGAGATTCAAATGTACATCTACGCGAAGCAATTATTTAAGGGTGCAGCCAAAATGTTTGTTAGAAGTCAGCTGCGTATCAAAAGCTGGGACGCTTTGAAGCGAGCTCTCATTAAAGAGTTTGTCCACCGTAGGTTGAGGACTAGGCAGAAGAAGTCGACCGAAACGTTGTTAGAATATCTCTATGGACTTTTAGAGATAGGAAAGCAAATAGAGCTGGATGATGAGAGCCTCATCGAATATTTCGTCGAGGGAATACCAGATGGAAAGCAACACAAACTCATGCTTTACCAAGCAACGACAATGGAAGAGCTGAAGGTGCAGATTAGAGCGTATGAAAGAACGAGAGTTTCCCAGCCGCAGTCATCAAACTCAAGGGGACACTCGCACTATGCATACACTTCTGGTGGAAGTGCTCCCACCCAGGTACCAGTCAAGGAGGAGAAGAAAAAATCGTGCTACCGGTGTGGAGATTCCACACATTTAGCAAGAGAATGCCGAGGAACAACATTGAAATGCTACAGATGCAACAAACCAGGGCATATAGCTCGTGAGTGCAGAACCGATTCACGACCGAGTCAGCTGCGAGCTGAGAACCAGAGTGGGCGCACCACAACAACAAGTGCTCACAACAATTCTTTGCCGGAAGCCAGAATGAACTTGGCAATTGGGACAAATCGCATTTTTAAAGACATTTCAGCTGGAGGGTGTAAGATTACCGCGCTTGTAGATACCGGAAGCGATTTATGTCTCCTGAGGTATGACATTTTAGCGTTGATGGAGTTTGTGGAACTCGGCAGGCAGAAACGTAATTTGGTGGGCATAGGGCAACATAGAGTTACAACAATAGGTAACGTTAGGGTGAAAGCAGAGGTGGATGGAATACCATTAGAGCTTGATTTCCATGTGGTAAAGGAAGGAGAGATGCAGTATTCTGCGATTATTGGGAACGACGTTCTTGAGTTGGTAGATTTAAATATCTCAAACGAGGGTGCAGAATTTAGGCAGAAGCAGAATTCAAGCGCAATACCGAAGCAGTCGTGGGTTCAGGTAAATGATGAGGGTACTAGTAAAGGGGTACGTGTTAATGCGGGTGCTGTTAAAGAGGCACGAGAGGACGTTAAGGTCGTTGATCATCATGAGAACCACAGACGCAAGGAAAACGATCTGAGATCGAATTTTCTTGAACTGGAGGAGGTATTTGGGGAAATCTGTTTGGCTGCGGAGCAAGGCATGTTCGCCAGGGATCTGGAGTTGAGTCACCTAGACGTCAACATACGCAAGGTGCTACTGCCGATCATCGAAGGGTACGTTCCCGAGGGGAGAGAGTGTTCACCTGTCACGATGAAACTCGTTTTGAAAGATGATGTGCCTGTGTTTCAACGACCGAGGCGGATGGCGTATGCGGACCAAGTTCTGGTGCGCGAGCAGATCAAAAAGTGGCTGGAGCAGAAGATTATACAACCAAGTAAATCCGAATATGCATCACCGATCGTGCTGGTGACGAAGAAGAATGGGACCAAGAGGTTGTGCTGTGACTATCGGAAATTAAACGAAAAGGTCACTCGAGATAATTTTCCGATGGCACAGATGGACGAAGTGCTCGAGCGCTTGGAGGGAGCAAAGGTGTTTACGACGTTAGATCTTGTGAATGGGTTTTTCCATGTTCCGATGGATAAAGATTCCAGGAAATATACAGCGTTTGTAACACAAGATGAGCAGTACGAGTTTTTGTACGTCCCGTTTGGAATTTCGAATTCGCCCGCAGTATTTGCGAGATTCATAAATGCGATATACAGGACATTAATCCAATCGCGAGTAGTCGAGGCGTACATGGATGACCTCATCATACCATCCAAGGATAAAGAAGAAGGTGTCGAAAAACTTAAATTAGTGCTGGAAGTTGCTTCGAGGTACGGATTGCGTTTGAATTGGAAAAAATGCCAGTTCTTAAAGAGCAAGATCGAATTTCTTGGGTATATCATCGAAAATAGCACCATTAAGCCATCGTTAGAGAAAACCAGAGCTGTGGCAGAGTATCCGGTACCGAGGGACCCGAAAACGCTTCAACGTTTTTTGGGCTTGACGTCCTACTTCAGAAGATTCATCGAGGGATATGCACTGGTAGCTAAGTCTTTATCTGACATGTTGCGAAAGGAGAACAGGTTTGAAATGAAAACGGAACAGCTGGTAGCTTTTGAGCAATTAAAGGCTGCGCTAATCAAAGCGCCTGTGCTGAGATTATTCAACCCCAAAGCTGAGACCGAAATCCACACTGACGCCTGTAAATTTGGATACGGCGCCGTTTTAATGCAGAAAGACGGAGAGGACCAGATGTTTCATCCGGTGCAGTACATGAGCCGAAAGACCACTAAGTCTGAAGAGCAGTTCCATTCTTACGAGTTGGAAGTTTTGGCCATTATCGAAGCGCTAAAGAAATGGCGGGTGTATGTACTAGGTATACCGTTCAAAATCATCACCGACTGTAACGCGTTCACTCAAACGATGAAGAAGCAAGATGTTCCTCTCAGAGTGGCTCGTTGGGCGATGTTTCTACAAGAGTTCCATTATGAAATCGTCAGGCACGAAGATGAAGCATGTTGATGCTTTGAGCAGAGTATTTTGTTTGCTGATTGAAGATTCGTTGAGTCATCGGATTAAAGAGGCGCAGTTGACAGACGAGTGGATAAGAGCAGTTCGGAAGATCCTTGAAAGGGAGGAATACGAAGACTATTTTATGAAGGCGGGGATATTATACAAGGATCCCATTAAAGAACTTGTCGTGATACCCACGGTCTTGGAAAAGGAGCTAATTGGAATCGCACATCAGCAAGGGCATTTTTCCATTAAGAAAACCCAGGATTTGTTGGAGAAATCTTACTTCATTCCGGAAGTCAAGAAGAAGGTTACTGAGGCGGTTAGAGGATGCGTTAAGTGCATTATCACTGAGTCTAAAGCCGGTAAAAAAGAAGGGTTCTTAAGACCCATTGATAAAGAGGATAAGCCGTTAGGAACCTACCACATAGACCACGTTGGACCAATGGAACAAACTCGAAAACGATATAACCACATTCTGGTAGTGGTTGACGCTTTCTCCAAATTCGTCTGGCTTTATCCAACGAAGAGTACGGGAACAGCTGAGGTTGTGGATAGGTTAAGTAAACAGGCAGCCATCTTTGGTAATCCTAGGCGAAAAATATCCGATAGGGGGACAGCATTCACCTCAACGTCATTTGAAAGTTATTGCCAAGAAGAGGACATCCAACATCTACTGATCGCGACAGGAGTACCTCGAGGAAACGGCCAAGTGGAGAGAATCCACAAGATCGTCGTGCCAATGCTGGCAAAGGCATGTGTCGGGAACCCAGCAAGCTGGTACAAGCATGTTGATAAGCTGCAGCAAGTGATTAACAATTCACCGTCCAGAAGTACGAAGTTCGCTCCGTTCCGGATCCTCACTGGTTTAGAGATGCGCACTGCCGAATGTCCGGATATGAGACGGTGGTTGGATGAGGAAGCAATTCAGGACTTGCATACCGAAAGAGACTCGATCAGAGAAGAAGTGAGCCATAACATCGAATACATTCAACGTGAGAACAAACGGTCATTTGACAAGAATCGGATCGCTGAAGCAGAGTACGAGTTGGAAGCACTAGTCGCCATTGAGCGCACGCAATTCAGTACTGGTATGAAACTTCGACCGAAATTCTTGGGACCCTACATTGTTAGATTACTTTCAGAGTTGGCCGGTCGTCGTTTAACCATTAAAAATAAAACTTGAATTATTTAAATTATAAAAGTAAGAAGTGTTTCTTTTTTTAAAAAAGTAATCCTACATATATTTTAAATTGCCCCTACCGCCTAAACGGGGGGAGATAGACCCCCCCTCTCATAGTAAAAAATGCTTGTATTGCCGTGTTCTACAAAAATCCGTTATCATTTCTCGGCGCCCCGGTTATCATACTCTTGCCGGTTGTATTGCAGGTTGGAATATAATTAGGAAAATTGTACGGAATTGAAAATTTTGAAAGTGAGTAGCAACCTAGGCAGGTAAGACATGATTTTTGAAAATTTATTCAAATTATAGGTACCTAACTAGAGTAAAAAAAGTATAAGTTTTTGTATGGGTCGAGAAACTACCTAGGTATGTATGTTCTATACGGGAAGGGCTATATAGTTGATATTTTTTTTTAAATAAGGTAGGTACAGTACACATCATAAAATGCTGAAGATCAACACAATTTTTTTTTAAATTTTTGAGTGATTTTTAAAAGGTTTCAACTATGTATTTAAATTATGGTCAAATTAAAACAAAATAACAATAATTTCAAACGTCTTCTTTTAAAATATTGAAAAAAAAACAATTTTTACAGACATTGCCGGCACAGGTATGGAAAATAACGGGATATAATTTTGTCATTGTTCAGATGTGTTTTTTTCTTTTATCATTGATATCCCAAAATCTAATGATCATACAAAAAAATAGAACTCACTGTTTTGAAAACGACCTAAATTACGTATACTAGATTCTTACGTATATGTATGCATATTTTGGCGCCATCCACTTGACATTATTAATTGCACATATCTGAAGGTATTACCCTCCCAGTGAAATGCAAACTGCATTCAATCACTAAATAATAATTGTTAATCAAATCTATCGCTATACCTACTCAAAATTAAATTCTCCACCAACGATATCAAGCATTTCAATCATTCATCATTCAATTACACTATTTTACATAAACTATCGAAGAAAAAAACAATACAAAATGACTTGTATACCTATATATATGTATACATATTTCTTTTCGCAAAACAAACAAATGACCCAACCAATGAGTATAAATGTATACATACACATAAGTATATATAGGTACCTATACTGCACAATATTCAACCAAAAATCCTGCATCGATCCGACCACAAGAAGTGAACACGAACTTCCATCAACCATCAAGTCTACGAGTTACGATTTGAACAAAGAAAAAAAAACAGGACATAGGTATATAATTATCTACCTAATTTTTCAAACTTCTGAGTTTTATATCTAAAGAACGATCATATCCATCGCGAAATCATGAATCGCGATAACAAAATACAATGTGTAACAACCTACAAGTAACTTGCCCAACCAAAAAAATCAAATTCTTCTGCATGTGGCTATGTCATATACAAATTGTCATTCATGAATCATGAACTTGCATCAAATATATCTAGAAAAAAAATTATTTCTAACAGCAGGTTTTTTTTACATTTTCTAATAATTATAAGATGACGGGTAAGAAAAGAAAAATAAAAAAAAACTTAGCCAAGCACAAAAAAAAAACAAGACAAAATATATGTGAGAGCGAACGGGCGGGCGAAATTTATTTGCAAAGAGATAGAAATTCTCTTCTTTAGCGCTGATATTGCAGTGGAATTTTGTGGAACTACAACTTCTTTGTGTGCGTGTGCAAGGAATTTTTTTGTTAAAAAATGCAAAATAGACGTCTTTTCTAAGAATAAAATTAAATAAATAGTAAGCGGAAAAATTATTTTTTTTTGAAAAGTGGATAAACAAAATACCAGAAAAAAATAAAAAAAATATGCCAGAATTCTATTGCCAGTCGTTCTCTTACAATGGTATTACAAACATTGTCATATTGAATTGCATTTTG
This sequence comes from Syrphus vitripennis, assembly GCA_958431115.1. Lineage (NCBI taxonomy): Eukaryota > Metazoa > Arthropoda > Insecta > Diptera > Syrphidae > Syrphus > Syrphus vitripennis. Next base: position 54,390,698 of record OY288110.1, on the reverse strand, counting down.
AAATATATCCTGAGTTTTTTTTTTTTTCAAAACCGAGACTTTTTTCAGAATATATGAATCTTTCATAAAAAATTATTCACAAAAATTAAAAAATATAATTCTAAAAGCCCCTGTGCAAACCAGAAAATTTTAAGAAAAAAAAAGTGTTTTTTTTACTTTTTGTTAAAAAAAAAAAAAAAAAATTGAAAAAAATTAAAAAAAAAATGTTAAGTAATTACACACCTATTTATTGGCTTTGTAAAAAAGATAGTTTGACTTCTTTATCTTTTATACTTATTAAGTTATATCCAGTAAAACATTCATACCACTTAGTAAATTTCCTTCTTTTTTCATGGGTTTGTAAGATTTTTTTTGGAATTAAATAAAAAAAACAAAAAAAAATAAAACCGATACTCATCTTGCAGATATATTTTCTTAAGAAAAAAAAATAAAAAAAAAATAAAAAAAATTTATTTACTATATGCCCCATCATATTTGCAAGCACTCTACAATTTTTTTTTGATTTTTCCATCTGTTTGCAAATTTTTAGGTCCAATTTTAATTTTTTTTTTTAAAGCTCCTGAAATATTTTACCCATCCTATTTCCTATCGATATCCATTTGTTTCATTAAAATATTCGGAAAAGTGTGAACGCTATACGACTTAGCGCAAAACTCTAACCTATTTTTTCATGGGACACTCACCCTTAACCCTGGTTCTAGCGGCTCAACAATTCACTCAGCCATTGAAAACTTAGACGACCACATATTCATTTCAGAACGCCCACTAAACGAATTCAACATACAGCTCATACTAAAAAGAAGCGAACACGACAGACCAATTGTTAACGGGGAGACTCTTTTGTCTCTACGAATACTTAGCCAGGGTACAATACCGTGACCTTGTTATGGGTGAAATTGGTGCATGTACCAATTCACTAATTATATTATAGTTGATGAATATTAGCCACCTTACCACGGGTGGGGGGATAGCTAATAGAATAAAACCAATTGATTAAACGATTCGTGATTGAATAATTTATTGCCCCAAAATCGGGAATATTTATACTTAATAATAGTTTACGTTAACAATAATTATTTTACAAATGATACTAATACAAATTATGCTTGTTTGACAAAATGCATTAATTTACTGACGGTTCGAATGTCGTATACGCGGAACACATGCCATTACTACACCATTAGTTTGTTAACCTGCAGTGGCAGTTCAAGGTGAATTTTCTTTTTGGTTGGGTATCATGTTTCGAGTAAGTATCCGGAATTCTTGTCGTTTAATGAACTTGTATTCGCATAGTGTTTATGATATAGAAAACCTACACTTATTTTGAGGTAGGTCGCGATTAGATTCAGTATGCATTTTGATTATAATGTGTATTAGGTTTTTATTCTTTCTGTTCGTGAACATACTCCCCCTTGTTGAATGAAACACATTCAACAAAAATATTTAAGTTTTACAAATTGAATACATGTTGTTGCTTGAGAAATATTTGAATTGTCAAAACCCTCTTTTTTTTTTTTTTTTTTTTTTAAATTGTTATATTTAATTTATATTTGATCAAAACAAGCTAATTTAGAAATTGTATGTTGAAACTTAAATTATTATAAAAAATTATTATATTTTATCAAAACAAACAAAAAATTTAGAAATTTTAAAGGTTAAACTTTAACTTAATTTTCAAACAAAAAAAATTACAGGTTCTTTAATTGATATAATTTACAAAGTTGAATTTTGATGTTGTTCGGCAGGCAGACTTAGGTTTGTCCGTGTTCTTGGGATAGGGCTCTGTATCGGGGTTCTTCTGAAGTCCAAGCGATCTGTAGACTTTCTTGTTCTCCAGTACCAGATAATGATGCATGCTATCAGTAAGATGAGTGCTATATATCCTACAGAATACTGATGAATGTCGTGGTTGCTTAATTTGTGGGACGCTTCGACGAGTATTTGATTTTTGATTCGCTGACTTAGTTTATAAATTTTCTCTGCTTCAAATTTTAAAGATGAATTTTCTGGAACAAGGTCATTTTCCACTGCTGGGTTTGTCAAGTTGCTCAGCTTGGTGTATGAGGCCTTTGTATTGCTTGTGTAAGTCGTATGCCCTTGAAACTTTAATTCGTCTAGCTTAATGACACAATTTGGTTGAATTTTAAGAAGTCCTGATCCCTCCAAACTGATTGATGATATGTCATTCCCGCATACAGTATTGATGATAGTTTTGTTTTTGAGTGCATAAATCCATTCATTTGGATGTGTAAGTCGGGTCCATACTTGATTTTTGAAGGATTGCGTTACCTTGCATTTTGATGGAAGTGGTATGTTGTTTAGCAAAGAAATTTCGCATATGCATACACTGGCTCCCTTACGGTATAGAGGTTTTGTTTGTTCGCAAATGTATGTTGATGGTCCGGTTGTTAAACATGTTGACAGCTCTCGATCCGATAATGGATAGTATTGATCACGATGTTGACTGACTATCAAATATGGTGTTTCTGGTTCGATGGCCTCGAAGTACCCTTTGGTAAATATTGGTATAGGTATCATTCTGAATATGTCAAATGCTTCTATCATGACAAGAGGAAATTTGATTTGGAATATGACGTGGTTATTAATCACCCGACTTTTTAGAGTCATAAGCTTGTATAACTGCAAAGGTTCCGATGATTCTACTGGTAATCGTAGCGAAGAGGGGATGTGTCCCCTTATTATCAGCATTTCTTCGCTTAGTTGTTGTGGGAATAGGAGAAGTGGATTGATTTTTCCATGATTGGTGTCTATTAGCACATCACTTAAAGATTCTTGTACTCGTTGTATGTTTGTAATGATCAATGTTAGCTCGATTGACATGGCCAGGAATAAATTAAGCAAGTTTTCTTGATTTGTGTGATCAATTATTTTATTTACCTGCTCGTTTAAAGTTCTAAATTTTTCACGAATTGAACTCTGGTCTCCTTTAATTATGTTTACTGTTGAGTCTATGATGGACGTATGGTTTTTTAAAAGTTGTAGAATATATTCTTCATTTCCGTTGATGCTGTTAATGGTTTTTGATAACTCCTGGGCATAGTCTGCATCGAGGATTCCAAACAAAGAGTTAGCTAGGGTCTCCACTATATTAAAGGCACCCCGTTTTTCTCTTGATCTATGATTGTTGTTAGTGAAGAGCTCGTTACCTGCTTTTAACTCATCCTGTAGCTGTACAAATTGATTTATTATTGATAGACAGGAACTGTTGTAAGATATCAATTTGCAAAGTTGCCGCAATGATTGTATTCCCTTGGTAAATTCTGAGTTTTCAGCCCAATATGGTTCTAGATTATAATACACCACTAAATTCCAGTCATTTGATGCCAGATTAACTGTTCCGAGGGATTCAAAGTGAATTCCGAGTTGAGTAGGAAATTGATTGAATTCTACAGGATGACCACTTATTATTGGTAAAGCTAAGCATAGTAGCATTATTGTTAATATTGCCGAACTGTAAAACTTTCGATGTTTTCCTTTTGGTTCTTTATGTTCGCTGTTACTTGTGCTAGCTTCTGATGTTGAATCTTCCGCCCTTCGTTTAGATGAGCCGCTGGTTTCTGATGCTGAATCTTCCGCTTTTCGTTTAGATGAGCTACTGGTTTGGAGTGAAGAATCCTCTGGTTTTCGGATATAAGGACAATCTTGTTTCGGTTCTTCATCATTGATGGGAAGAGGAGCAAGTTTGTGAATTGCTCGTCGTAAAATATTTGTTGCTGTTTTCACATCTGCTACGCGAGCTGTACCGTCTTCACCTACATGGGTTTTAATGACTCTACCCAGTGGCCACCTTAGTGGTGGGATGTTGTCTTCTTTAATCAAAACTATAGCTCCAGGTTGAAGATTTTGTTTGTTTTGTTTCCATTTACTTCTCTGCTGCAATTCATTCAAATATTCTCTCGACCACCTTTTCCAGAATTCGTTTTTTATATACGTCACCAACTTCCATCGTGTAGGCAGGGTCATTTTTGTTGTTTCGGCATTGGAATCAATCGATGCGGTTAATGGCTCGCCAATTAGGAAGTGACCTGGTGTAAGTGCTGTAAGGTCATTTGGATCGGAAGACAAAGACGTCAGAGGTCGAGAATTTAGAATTGCCTCAATTTCTATTATCAACGTCTCGAATTCTTCATAAGTCAATGATGCAGTTGATGTGCTTCGATATAGAAGATGTTTCGCTGATTTCACGGCGGCCTCCCATAGGCCACCGAAGTGTGGGGATCGAGGCGGTATGAAATGGAAATCAATGCCTTTTGTACTACATGATGATACTATAGTTTCACTTCCTTCAGAGGAGTATACTGACTGACTCAGTTCCTGGAGTTGGTTTTTAGCTCCGACGAAGTTTGTCGCATTATCGCAATATAGCCTTCTAACGTGACCTCGTCTTCCTGTAAACCGCTTTAAAGCACCTAAGAATGCTTCTGTTGTTAGAGCACTCACAACCTCAAGATGGACTGCTTTTGTAGCAAAGCAACAAAATACCGCTATGTACCCCTTCTGTGGTCGACTTCCTCTGCCTCGATAGTGAATCCAAATTGGTCCGCAAAAGTCCACACCTGAATTAACGAAGGGACGGGCAGGCTCTACTCTAGTTGATGGTAGATTTCCCATTTTTGGTGAGAGCAATTGAGGCTTGGCTCTTGTACATCTTACGCATGCCTTTACTATTGAACGCGCAATAGTTTTGCCCTTGAGCGGCCAGAAACGTTGTCTGGTTATGGCCAAAAGTGCTTGTGGACCAACATGTTTATTGTCTTCATGGATGTCCTTCATTATCATCTTTACAAAAGGGTGTTCATAGGGTAATAGCATAGGATGCTTTGCTTCATATGCTAATGTTGATGATTCCAGTCTTCCTCCAACGCGTATAATTTTGTTGTCATCTAAGAATGGAGCAAGGCAGAGTAAAGAACTTGACTTGCTGCATTCATGATATTTATTTAATTGTAAAATATCAGTGCTAAATTCGTCCTTTTGAATGACTTGTACTATGGCATTGAGTGCTTCATTTAGCTCTTGGCTGGATAGAACAACATTTTGGAATTTCTTGCTAAGTTTTTCCATGGAAAGAACCTCCAGGCTCTTCTTCTTGTTCTGAATTGGTTGATTTGGCTGAAGTTTCTCTTGCCTTCTCTTCTCGACCTCAATTTTAAGATATTTGATGTATCTTAGCACAAATGCAGTGATCCGCTGCAACTGCTTAAACGAGTTTCCGTGTTTAATTTTGTAGATGAAGTGTGCTGATTCACTATTGTCAATAATACTAGCTGAAATGACTGGTTTGGCATAGGGCTGTGGCCATGCTGATTCCTGTCCATGAAGAAAAACAGGCCCGTAGAACCATAAATTCGATTCCTTCAATTTTTCGGGAGATACACCCCGTGTTAATAAATCAGCAGGGTTTTCTTTGGACTTCACATGACGCCATTGTTGTTTTAATGTATCAGCTTGGATGGACGCTACCCTGTTGGCGATGAAGACTGGGAGTGCATTTGAGGTTGAGTTAATCCAAGCCAAAACAATTTCAGAATCGGTCCAATAGTAAGTGGTGACATTTTCATATGCTATGTCCTTCTTGGCTCTTTTAGCAAGGTCGGTTGCTAACTTGGCTGCGCATAATTCTAGCCGTGGTATTGTTGGTTTCTTTACTGTGCTCTTTTCAATTGGAGCTACACGGGATTTGGCACATAACAGACGCACTATGATCGAACCGGGGTTGACAATGGATCGTACGTAAATACAAGCTCCATAAGCACTTTCTGAAGCATCGGCAAAGATGTGAAGCTGTATACTCTCTGGTGTTTTTTGTGCAAATATGTGCCTTGGTATTCGAATTTGATTTATTAACTTGATGTCATCGCGAAATTTCAGCCATTTGGAATGTAGCTCCTGAGGTAATGCTGCATCCCAATCCATTTTTAGCTGCCATAATTGTTGTAGAAAGATTTTTGCTGTAATTACTACTGGGGCCATAACCCCAAGTGGATCGAACAGTCGGGCTATTTCTGAAGAGACTATCCTTTTTGTAATTTTTGTTTCATTAATACCATGCGTTTTGATGCAAAAGTCGTCAACCTTTGGCAGCCACGTTAGTCCGAGTGTTTTTATGTTGTCTTCTGAGTCTAGGTTGAAGTCAAGTTCCATCTCTTTATCCTCTGGTAGAAAGTTTTGGAGTAAACGCGGATGATTAGCACACCATTTTCGTAACTTAAAGCCTGCCTTCTGAAGTACATCAATAAGCTGTCCTTGCATTTCTAATGCGGTTGAGAGGCTGTTTGATCCGGTCATTACATCGTCTACATAGAAATCTTGCTGAAGGATTTTGCTGCCCATTGGATGTGATAATAATGATGATTGAGATAGATGCTGTAATGATTTGATAGCTAAGTACGGAGCGGCTGATGTGCCATATGTTAACGTATTTAGCTGATAGCACTTGATAGGTTCTGACGTGGATCTTCTCCATAAAATAAGTTGATATTTTCTATCTTCCTCATGCACCAGCACCTGCCTATACATTTTTTGAATATCGGCAGTAAACACGAAGCGTGGTAAACGGAACCTCAGAAGAATTGTGAACAGGTCATCTTGAATTTTTGGGCCAGTGTGTAGTATGTCGTTGAGTGATATATTTGACGATGTTTTTGAGGAGGCGTCAAAAACTACTCTCAACTTAGTCGTGCTGCTGTCCGGTTTTTGAACGCAATGATGAGGTAGAAAATAGTGAGGTGATTGGCTTAATGGAGCGGGTACTTCTTGCATGTGCCCTAGTGATATGTATTCATCCATGAATTGATGATACTGGGTTTTAAGCTCTGTATTGTTAGCTAAACGCCTTTCTAATGAGTACAGTCGTCTTAAAGCTATATTCTTCGACTCTCCTAATGTTGATGGATCATCTAGAAATGGCAATCTTACGGTAAAACGACCGTTTGCATCTCGCTGTGTGGTCTCCGTAAAATGTGTTTCACACCATTTTTCTGCAGTGGTTATTGTTCTTTGTTTGTCCTCTGGGTCTTCAATTGACCAGAATTTTTCAATGAGTGCGTTAAGATTTTCGTCCTCAATGCACATACCACACGACAATGCTGTACTGGGATGACAGCCGACTCTTCCAGTTGCGACCCAACCGAAAACTGTATTCTGCAATGTTGGCATCTCTTCACTGGATTTTATTTGCCCAACAGAAAGTAGTTCATGATATAACTCTGCGCCTATGAGAAGGTCAATGCGACCGGGATAGTTGAAACTTGGATCAGCCAACTGGATGTTCTTTGGGATGGTCCATTTTGAAGTATTGATAAATTGTGTCGGTTGTTGTGATAGAATTTTTGGAAGGACCATTGCTTCGATCCTAGTAGAGAACTCATTTATTCTGGAGTGTAGATGGATGTTGACTCTTTTATATGAATTTTGAGTCGCATGGCCTATACCCTGGATCTGCATGGTTATGTGTTTTGATGAAAGACCTAGCCTTGCGACTAGCCTCTCCGTTATGAAGTTTACTTGGGATCCTGAGTCTAATAGTGCTCTGCATTTTATAAGTTCTCCATTTTTGGCTTCTAAATTGATACCGACAGTTCCCAACAGGATGTATGATGGAGAATGTTGGCTAACTGCACTTAATGCGAGTGTCCGGTCACGCCCCTGATCTAGCGTGTGATGGCTAGTGGAGCTTACTGCAGGTGATTGGTTATGCTGTTGGTCCGGAGTGTGCTGGCTAGCGGCGCTTACTGCAGGCGTCTGGTTTCGACCCTGGTCTGGAGTTTGTTGGAGATTCTTTACTGGCTTGTTGTGATTGTTCGGTACTAATGTTTCTAAATGTAATAAAGTGTTATGTTTCTTAGAGCATTTAGTACATCCTTTCCAATTACAGTTTGAAGCTTGATGACCTGCTTTGAGACAATTCACACATTTATGATGTTTCTTAACGAGATTCAGCCGATGTCCAGGTGTCATTCGTAGAAACTCTTGACAAGTATATAGTGGATGACTGCCATTGCAAGTTATGCATGATGTTATTGGAGCTGATGCTGCTGCTATTCTTTTCATCGAGTGTACTCGCCTTTGCTCTTCTGCGAATCTTCCCTTGTTGCCTAGCGCTTCAAGAGATTGGAATCTCCTTTCCAAGAAATCAAGTAACTTATTTAATTTTTGAACCTCTCTGGGATTTTCGAGGGATTGTTCATATAAGGTATGAGTATCCCTGTCTAATTTCTTCAGCACAATGTGTGTAATTATTGGATCCCAATTTTCAATGTTGATACCAATATTTGCAAGCCCCATCAGACATTCTTGTGTTGTATCATGGATAGCCTTAACGGAACTTGCTGTTCCTTTGTCGGACGACCCATTTGGCTGATTCATTAATTTGTTTATTAAAGCAGATACCAACAGTCTTGTGTTGTCGTATCGATCAATTATTGTTTTCCAGGCGGCATCATAATTGTCGTCTGAGGTTGTGTAGTGTCGAATGAGTCTTTCAGCTTCACCTGATACGTTTGTTTTTAGGTACCACAATTTTTGACATTTGGCCATAGGTTGATTGTGTACCATCTGGACGAACAAGTCGTGAAACTGCCGCCATTTTAAATAATCACCGTCAAATCTCTGCAGTGTTATTTTAGGTAAATTTAAACTTGAAGTGTTTGAAACTTGAGCTGTGGGCACTTGTTGAATTTTATTTGCTAATTCGCTTAGCTCAATTAGCTTCTCTTCAGTTTCATTTTCAGCTTTTATGAACTCTTGAACATTGTATCCTTCTAGAGAGGGATCTTCATATTGTTCATACACGGAATTGTGGATGTGTAGAACCTCTTCCCAATATCGTTCAATGTTCTTAATTTTCATTTTATAGAATTCTGAGGAGCGATCTACCAATAATGAAGTTGAAGCACCCTCTAATGCCCTCTGCAGGCCTGCTATAGCAGCATGTTGCCGTCTTAAGATGGGAACTGAGGTATCTACTTGTTGCAAGGAAGTCCGCAAGATGGGAGTTGGTTTATTTTGGTCTTGCTCTTTGTTGCCGTTACTGTTGGAACTGCTTGTTTCCAAATCGTCAATCTCTTTGGGATTAATCGCCCGAAGCGTTGTCATCAGATTATTGTAAAGAGCTTCAACCTTCTGGAATGTATTTCCTGCGACATATGGTGTGTCGTGTTTAATTACACCCTCAATTTTCTGGTGATTGTTTTGGAACTGTGTCCAATACTCCTCAACTCGCTTAATCCGGTCTTCTTTATACTGAGCCGTTTTCCTTGATGCGCTATCTTTGCTTATATTTATTTTGAGTTTTGACAACTCATCGGCTATGATTTTTTGTCGTGCCACGACGATTGAGATGTCTGTTTCATCCATAGTTTATCAAGAACCCCTTTACTTGGTTAGAAATCCGCTTTATTTATATGTGAAACCTCTTTCGGAACTTCACCAGTGTTGGAACTTGATTTTGTACCAGTGTTGTGGCCCTGGTAACGCTCTTTAAAGAAAACTTGAATAAATTTTATAATATGGCTTTTAAGTTGGTCTTGCCAGTGTATAGCCCTGGCAACGCCTTTATTAATTAATATATAGATAATGTGTATATGTGTTGCCCCTTACCTCTGGTGGGGGGAAGCAATCACTATATCACGTCGGGGTCACCAAATGTTAACGGGGAGACTCTTTTGTCTCTACGAATACTTAGCCAGGGTACAATACCGTGACCTTGTTATGGGTGAAATTGGTGCATGTACCAATTCACTAATTATATTATAGTTGATGAATATTAGCCACCTTACCACGGGTGGGGGGATAGCTAATAGAATAAAACCAATTGATTAAACGATTCGTGATTGAATAATTTATTGCCCCAAAATCGGGAATATTTATACTTAATAATAGTTTACGTTAACAATAATTATTTTACAAATGATACTAATACAAATTATGCTTGTTTGACAAAATGCATTAATTTACTGACGGTTCGAATGTCGTATACGCGGAACACATGCCATTACTACACCATTAGTTTGTTAACCTGCAGTGGCAGTTCAAGGTGAATTTTCTTTTTGGTTGGGTATCATGTTTCGAGTAAGTATCCGGAATTCTTGTCGTTTAATGAACTTTATTTTGCTATTGCATACTGAATGTATTCGCATAGTGTTTATGATATAGAAAACCTACACTTATTTTGAGGTAGGTCGCGATTAGATTCAGTATGCATTTTGATTATAATGTGTATTAGGTTTTTATTCTTTCTGTTCGTGAACACCAATAAACTTTAAAATGTTGTTTAAAAATAAACAAAGACGAACCATTACAAAACGACACTTTTGTGAAAATGATATAATTAACATTTTTAAAAGTTTTGTGCCCCCAAATAAATATTGTGCTATATATACAGAAGATGAAATATTCAAAACCATCCAAAGCGTATATTCATAATATTTTTCCAATAACAAAGCTTTTAAAGTAATACGTTGTACGGAATTACTAGAAGACATACTCGAAGACGACGACCAAGACAAATTAATTAACGACTATCACATTAAAAACAACCATAGGGGCATAAATGAAAGTTATTTACACCTCAAGCGCAATTTTTTTTTCCCGTTTATGAAGAACAGAATTACTAAAGTTATTAATAACTGTGACTCTTGTCAAAACCTTAAATATGATAGAAAACCCCAAAAAACAGAATTTCAAATTCCAGAAAACCCCGAAAAACCTTTAGACATTGTTCATATTGATATTTACAGTATTAACAACCAAAAAATCTTAACGATCATAGATAAATTCTCTAAGTTTGCAGCAGCGTACACAATCCCAGCTAGAAATAGCTTGACTATAATAAAATCTCTCCTTCATTTTATGAGCCTTCATGGCATCCCAACGAAACTAATATCGGATCAAGGAGCAGAGTTCACATCTACAGTTTTCAAAGATTTTGTTAACCAATATAACATAAATCTACACATTACATCATTGCAACAGTCAAGCAGCAACTCCCCAGTTGAAAGACTTCATTCCACTCTGACAGAAATATATAGGATCATTTATGCGAAACACAGAGACAGACACCACGACGACATACTTAACGAAACTCTTATAACGTACAACAACTCAATTCACTCTACGACTAAATTGACACCCTATGAATTATTTTATGGGAGAATTTAAAAACATAAAATACAATAACGTTCACGACTACCTCAATAAACTTAATGAATTCCAGCAGAATTATTCCCCCATATCAAAGAAAAATCAAGAAAGCGAGTAATTAAGAATATAACTAAATTAAACCAGAACAGGGAAAAACCAGCAACTATTAAGTCAGGAACATTCATATATAGAAAAGAAAACAGAAGAAATAAACTCACCCCAAGATTTAGTAAACACAAAATCAAAAATAATAGACTTGTTACAGTTCTTACAACTAACAATCAAAAACTTCATAAATCTAAAATTAAAAGAAGACGTAAATTTCAGGTTAGCAGTCGTCAGCCTAATAACAACAACGACAGGACAGAAAATGGAAGTACAAGACTTAACTAACAACGAAGGACTTTTGACATTGAACTGCAAGAACAATACTGTCATACAAAAACTTAATACATATAGTTCAGCTCCAGAAATATGAAGAAAACATCAAAGCAATAGGTAACTCACTAGAGGTATTAAGGACCATTGACGGTTTTAACGACTCTCTCAAAGTAATACAAATTAAATTCAAACAACTACAAAGTAAACTCCAAACTCTATCACCTAATATAAGACATAAAAGAGGACTGATAAATGGACTAGGCACAGTTGTAAAAAGTATAACTGGAAATATGGACGCCGACGACGCTCTAAATATCAATAGGAAAATTGAAGAATTAACTCAAATACAAGATAATCTTAAAGAACAAGAAAGTCACCAAGATAGGCTCAATAAACAAATGGTTAAAAGATTTGATAACATTACGAACCATATAAATGACCAACAAAAACTCATTGAGAATTACTTGGTCAGAACTCAAAAAGGCTAGGAAACAGAATTAGAAGCGAAGAAAATTCAATCAGATACATCCAATATCTAAATCAGATTAATTTTAACATAGAAATCTTGAACAGTCACTTAGCTAACATAGCAGAATCCATAATTCTTGCCAAACTAAATATTATTTCAAAACAAATCCTTAATAATAACGAGTTAACTTTCATCTACCATTCTTTACGAAATCAATCAGTTGATATTAAATCAGACGAACATATCTATGAGTTGCTGGAACTCCAAGCATACTATAACCACACTAATATAATTTTCAACATCCAAATTCCAATCCTCAAGAATATGAAACGTACTCCTTTTTCCATTTAATCCCTATCCCAATAAAAAACAAACTACTTTCTACTAAACCCTTTTGCATCCTAAACAACAATGAAATTCAATATTTTGACAAAAAATGCGAAAAAATAGAAAACGTGTTCTACTGTAAAACAACGACAACCCAAGATGTCAACATTGAAACCAGCTGCATCGCCAACCTGATCACAAACAGACCAGCACACTGCAACACACTAGATGTAGAAGATGAACACCGAATTTTCCAACCAGAACCAAACTGTATTCTGTTCCTGAACAGCCCTAAGACAGAAATCAAATCAACATGTGGCCCCGAAAAGCAATATCTTCAAGGCACATTTTTGATTAATTTCCTGAACTGCAGTATTGAAGTCAACAAAATAACGTATGAGAACACGAACAACCTTTTCTTTGAAGAAACACATATCTATCCAACATCGTTTAACAATGTCCACACCTCACCAATGCAGAATGTTAATCTACAAACGCTAAAGAACTATCATTTCGAGAACTAAGATGCAATCCACTACCTTCAAAGAAGTACCCAACAGAAAATTGTCATAAATTACACCATCCTATCAACTATGACGTTTTTTGGAATCCTCGTTATGATAACTTACCATATAAAAACTGTCGACCATTCAAAGCCTTCATCCTACAACACTAATACAAACGATCAGCAAACATCAGCTCCTGCTTTCAACATCATGTTAGCTCCGGCAAAAGATGCCTAAAGCCTCTTTACCCGTAAGCTAACTCCAGGGGGGGAGGAGTTACATATCTAACCACAACAACCCACACAAGTTCCCGGTCATTCACCAGATACACTCCCGGTCATTCACCAACAACGATTCCCATGATTGCAATAGATTATATTTCACATTTCATATTTCATATTATTTCATACTATTTCATATTATTTCATATTCAGCATTTCAATCACTTCATGTTATCTAATATCTTTGTCATCATTTAAAATAGAATAAATAACTGTATCGCTTAGAATTAAGTTGAGTTGAATTTGAATAAACGACACGAAGGTGTCTTAGAAGAAATAACATTTGTTTTTTTTACATTACTTCGCGGCTAACAACATAACTCGCGCGCTCAAGGGAATGGTGTACCCTTTATATGTTTTTCAACACAGAGCGGGCGTGAAGGATAGGGATTTGAAGGGAAAGGTATGTGGCGCGAGGTAATGAGACTGAAGGTGGTGGTTGTCTCAGATTTTATCTCCAGGGTTGGCGGCTGTGCTAAAGCGGATAAAATGCCGTGTCTTATATCAATGTCCCTTTATAATTCACATTATTTTGTTCATTGTCATATTTGTTGGGCATACTAGTATTTACTCAATCACATGTTGTTAGTGTTATGCCTGAACAATATATAACGAGTAAACCAGCGGCCCAACAATGATCAATGATAATGGAATAGAAACATGATGTAGAAGTAAGGCAGGGATCGAACCTGTGACCTGTGAGGTTGACAGGCGACCACGCATACCATCGCGCCACGGCCAACCCAAAACCGAACGGCATTCGTTGGTATTGAAATAATCCGAAAGGAGTATTTATGACAACCAATTTCTTGGATTCAGAATCTAGTTCGATTTGTAAGTACGCGTCGGATAGATCGATCTTAGAAAAACATTACGCAATTTATGGAAAAGCTCACGAGTGCGAGGAATGGGGTGTCGATTGACAACGATTTGTGGATTTATGGTAATTTTGAAGTCACCGCATATCCTCACTGTTCCTTTCTTTTTTGGAACTACAACGATGGGTGTAGCCCATTGAGTTCGTTGAATTGGCTTTAAGATTCCGGTTGAACACAGCAGATCTATTTCAACTTTTTTGTTGCTTTCTGGAGTGCGAAAGGAATTGCACGTGGTGGAATGAATTTTGACTTTGCATCTGGAAGTAATTCTAAGTGAGCTTGGTAGTTAACGCAACAACCTAACGAAGGTTCAAAAAGCTTAGAAAATTTAGCACATAATTTGTTGATGCGATTAGATAAGTCTGAAGAAACTTCGACGGCTTTGACAGATATATCGAGGCCCATTTTGTCTAGCCAGTCTACGCCTACTAAATTACTACCGCATTGGCTATTAACTACTAAAATTGTCTCTTTAATTATCTTACCAGACCACGAGAGCTCAACTTCGCATTCTCCAATGAGTCTCAGAGGTTTTCTTCCATACGCTGATATCTGCACATCAGCAACTGGACTGCAATGAGGTGATCCCAGCTCACGATACCCCGATCGACCAATTATAGTACGAGTAGCACCTGTATCAATTTGGAATTTTATTAATTGATTATTTATTAATAAATTAATCATCATTTTGTTTCCTTTGCGAATTACATTTGACACGTTTTTATCGTTTGTTAGATTTAATTTATTCAACGAGATTGAATTCACGTTTTGTTTTCTAAATTTGGAATTTTGATAATTTTTATTTCTTTGTTTAGGAATCGCACCTTTACTGGATTTGGATAGACAAACACTTTCGATGTGTCCTTTTTTACCGCATGAATAACACAACGATTTTAGAAAACGGCATTTATCACGTGTATGTGAAATGCTGCAACTTGGACATGATTTAGCGGAACTGTTTGTACCGTTTGACACGTCATATGCGTTTGTACCGTTGAAACCACGATGACCGCTACTGCCAGATAACGACTTTGCATTTCCCGCAAGAGTTTGATTTATATCAACCGTAATAGCCTTTTCACACCAAACTCAAAACGCGGTTTTCAGCTAAAAGTTTTCGAAAACACGAAATGCGTTCACACTGCATATTACGTGTTTTCGTTTGTCATTTCAATTTTTTTTGATAACACTACTGTCAAATTTTGTATTGAAAAATTAAAAACTTATTTGTGTTCACATCTTTGCAACAATAAATGAATGCTAAACTAATTTATATACACAAAAAGAAAATTGAAGAAAACTTGAATATTTTGTTAAACTTCTTTTTCTTATCTGAAAACTCTTACATGAGAATCAGAAGAAAGAAATTACTTATCACAAAAAGTTTATCAACAAAACAAATCAAAAACTCAAATAATATTTACAGTCAGCTGTTTTTAATTTCTTTTGAAATCATTCCATCAATTTCTTTCTTGTCAATTTTTGGGTGCTGAATATTCCATAGGTGTGTTTGATTTAGTTCATCTATGGGTTTCCACAAGTTTTCGACCGGTTTTATATAAAACTTGTAGTTTATGAAAACCTGAAGCTACAAAAAATATATGCGAAAACTTGTGTTTTCGATTAGGTTTTCATCGAAAACCGATGTTTTTGCGAAAACCGTGTTTTCGGCTTGGTGTGAATACCGTATAAGGTCACCTTTGATAACGGAACAGGTTTTTTTTGTCGTTTCATATGCCATCGCGATATCTAAAACTTCTTGTAGAGACGGATTAGATTTTTGAAGAGATTTTTCGCGCACAGAATCATGAGGCGTTGTGATAACCACTACGTCGCGAATGATGTTATCTAGGAACAGATGATGACAAGAATCACAAGAAAAAGAGCAATTTCGAGCGATGCTACGTAAATCAGCAACCCATTCTCTATAAAAAAAACTCGTAACGCGCCGCGAGTATTATGAGTCTTTGAGGTAAAGTGTTCGCTTAACTTTTCTGAGAGTTCTTGAAACGTTTTTGTCTCAAAATCACCATAATCGTAAAGTTTTTGCAAAATTTCATAATTTTCCGCTCGTTTTTGCTTATCATCAACGATCTGATGAGCTTCGAAGTGTTGATCGAGTTGAGACAAGTAAATTTTCCAATTGTCCTTATCTTTGTTAAAAACACGAAAAGTAGTAGGAGCGATCGTTGATCGCGTGGTTGACGACTTTGGGACTTTGGAGTTGAATGGAACTTTTGTGGGTAATGGAGGAAACGATGAAAATGGGAATTAAAAGTGGGTCGGATATTGGTCAATCAAAGGAAATGATGACTGTGGGAATTTGAAGTGGCAATGGGTTGAATTGTAATGGGATAAGAAAGGATGATAAGGGAATGTTGTGAAGTCCGCACTTTACAACACCTCGCCCCTTAAGAACGAAACTTGTACCTTGGAGTGGTGCGAGTTTCGGCTTTGCTGTGAGAAGATGGAATTGGGAGTGAACGAGATAGATTTGATGGGGCTAAACGAGGTTTTGGTATTGGTTCAGTTTCTACCGATGCTACTGAGGTGGTTGAATCAACTTTTATTTCTGGCATTGGTAATGATTCCGTTACTTTTTTATTATGAACTGAGTTCTTTCTCATATTCCGCATTAGCAATATTATTGTAACCATTAACATGATTGTTGTATCGTGGAGAGCCGATTAAATGAAGAGATGTGATGCGGACAGTGATCGAATATGAACTGATTTATTAATTTCTTAAAGTTATTACAATGTAGATTATTTAGTGTTACCAGAGTGGTAATATTTAGTATATATTTAGAATAAGACATATGATAAAACACAGTGTTGTTAAAGTATGTAAATTGAACATTAAACATTTAAACATTAAAATACATTTTCTAATGGCAATGTATAACAATGATGGAAAGCACTAAGAGGAAAAACACGATTGTAGAGTTTTTATTTTCACTATCGGAATTCGAATATACAAACTGAGAGTTTTGTAGGTTGTTTATATTCTTACTGATAGAATTAAGGTCATCAATCTGATTATGTATATTAAAAGACTTTGTAGCATAACTGGGAATTTTCTCAAATTGTTGTGGTGTTATATTAAACGAAAGATAAGGATTTGATGAAATAAAGCTAAGATTAGTTTTTGTTTCGAAATTTGTTTTGGAGCTTAAAGATTGATATCTTGTATTTGCCATACAGTTTGGTTCGATTTTAAGAATACCAGTTGTATTTATGTTTATTTGCGAGTTAAGGTTTTGGCATTTAATCATAAGATTTTCTGGATTTGGGGAAACGAAAATCCAAGAATTGGAGTCTGCTAGCTGTAGGAAAATCGGGTGATATATTTGCATCAACTGAATATTGCAACTACTGATTTCACTTGGAAGAATGGAAAGTAAATTCAGTTCGCAGGCACTGCTTGCTGATGTAAAAAGGATTGGTGCGTTTCTTTTGCAAAGATAGTTATTTTTTGTAGTTGTTTGACATTTGTCTAAGTCATGGTTATCATAGAGAAAATACGATTGTTTTTCTGAGTCTATGATAAGGAAAGGTTTTTCGGGTATTATAATTGCATAAGTTTTGTTTTCGATGAGATTTGGTATACTAGTCATTTTATAAACGTTATAGTTTTTGGAAGAAGTAAGAGGAATTCTTAATACAAAATTTATTTGGTTGTCAATGTAGTAAACATGAGTTTCTAAGAGATTAAAAAGTGTGTCTATATATTGCTCTTTTAGAGGAAGTGGTTAACGATTTTCTTCTGGAAGGAGTAATTGTATCTTTTTAATTTCTTCGGTAAGTTTAGAAGGATCAATAAGATATACTTACTTACTTACTTAGGTCCTCAGACCGTTTACGTCCGTGGTGTTCCCCTTGCGGGGCCTAGGGCCTCCACTACTCCTACGCGCCATCGTGTTCGGTTTCTGGAGATGTACTTCAGCTCTCTCCAACTCTTCCCCAGTTGTGCTGATTCCTCTTCGACCGTTCTTCGCCAAGTACTTCTAGGTCGGCCCACTCCTCTGCCTTGCTGCGTGAGAGGGTTCCATTGCATCGCTTGACCCGCAATGCACTCGTGGCCTTTTCGAAGCGTATGTCCAATCCACTGCCACCTACGTTTTCGTATTATTGAGTCAATGGGTTCCTGACCTGTCCCCGCATGAAGTTCATCATTGGAGATACGGTTAGGCCAGAAAATCCGCAAGATGTTTCGCAGACATCTATTCACGAACTTTTGCAGCTTTCTTGTGACAGTGGGTGTTACTTTCCAAGTGCTGCATCCATAAAGAAGCACGGATTCTACATTGGAGCGGAACAATCGTAGCTTGGTCTTTAAGCTTATAGAGTTGTTCCTCCATATTTTGAACAGCATTCCGAACGCAGCCTTTGCTTTCCCGATTCGGCTGGTTATATCTTGTTCGGTCCCGCCATCAGTAGAGACAATACTCCCAAGGTATTGAAAACTTTCTACCATCTCTACTGGTTGTCCAGAAATATCTATTTGAGTAGATGAGGAAGTTCCAAGGCTGATCCTCTTTGTTTTTGCTGTATTGATCTTAAGCCCGACGCTTTCAGCTTCTCTCTCCACCCTTGTTGTCATTTGATGGAGATCCATGATCCTATGAGAGAGTAAGCATACGTCATCAACAGGAACAGTATTGGTGACAGTATACAACCCTGTCTAACTCCACTTTGGATTTAAAATTCCTCTGACAACCTCCCTTTATGCAGAACGTGACATTTGGATCCATCATATGTAGCCTTGATTATAGCAATCAATTTATCCGGGATGCCCCTCCTGCGCAGAGCAAGCCAAATAAATTCTCTATTGACACTGTCAAACGCCTTTTCGAAATCGATGAACAGCAGGTGAAGTGGTGAACGATATTCCACGCACTGTTCGATGATGATCCGCAAGGTGTTGATGTGATCCATACAGGAAGATCCAGTGCGGAAACCCGCTTGTTCGGCGTCAAGGGTGTCTTCTAGGTGGACTTTTATTGGTTCTAAGACGATTTTTGCTATAACCTTCGCTACAGCAGGCAGCACGCAAAGTCCTCTCCAGTTTTCGCACTGAGTTAGGTCTCCTTTCTTTGGGAGCTTAACGATCATCCCCTTTTTCCACTCCTCAGGAAAATTTTCTGTTTCCCAGGCTCTTTCTATGAGTGGGTGCAGGAGCTCAGACGATGTTGTTAGCGCTGCTCGTAAGAGCTCTGCCGGAATGCCGTCAAGTCCAACCGCTTTGTTGTTTTTCGGTGCTCTGATTGTGGTTAAGATTTCTTCTCTACTGGGGGATACAGTGCGTATTCGGGAATTTGTTACTACGGACGGTTCATTGGGTGATAGGTTGACTTCACTGGTGAAAACGCGATTTAAAACCGCAGAAAAGTGCTCCTTCCACCTTTTGATCTGGTCCTCATCCAAAACTAGCAGTGATCCGTCTATGTCCTTTACCAGGTGTTGTTTATAGCTTTGGACACCTGTCAGCTCTTTGGTAATTCTGTAGACGGTCCTACTGTCACACCTACTTGCGGCCTCTTCTGCTTCTGCTGCCAATGCGTTGATATAGTTACGCTTGTCACGTCGCACGCTACGGTGAACTTCTCTCATCTTCATGTGGTACTCTGACTCTAGTTCGCTTCTGCCAGCTGTTGGAGTTGCTGCAATGCGAACTTTGAGCTGTTTTCTTTCTTCGATCCTAGCCCAAGTTTCTTCGGAAAGCCACGCACTATTTCTTCCTTGCGACCGACTGACTATACTTTCAGCACCGGATATGAAAACATTTTTCACAGCACACCAATGGTTTTCGATGGAGGTAGGTTCCGTGCTGCTGATTGCTCTCAATCCTTGTGAAAGATGGTCCCTTAGTTGTTGACGGACTGTGGGATCCTTAAGTCTATCGGTATTGAACTTGGGCATTCGGGTGTTTTCTTGGGATCTCCGAACTGCAGCTGTGCGTAATCTTACGGTAGCAACCATCAGATGGTGGTCTCGGGCAATTCCCATGTCTGCACCTCTTCTGTTTCGAACATCCTGGAGACTGCTTCTAAATCGCCGACTGATCACGAAGTGGTCGATTTGGTTGGAAGTTGCTTGTCTGTCTGTTGACATCCAGCTGATTTTGTGACACGCCTTGTGCTCAAACATGGTTCCTCCTATAACGAGTCGGTTGGCGTTACAAAAATCGACAAAACGTTCGCCATTGTCGTTGCGACTTCCAACACCATGCCTCCCCATGACATGCCTAAGCCCGTTATTGTCATTGCCAACCTTTGCATTCAAGTCTCCCATTACCATTATGATGTCTCCGCGTGGTGTGCTTTCATAAGCAACACTCAGCCGTCTATAAAAGGCCTCTTTCTCCTCGGCAGAAGAGAGCTCCGTTGGGGCGTAACCCTGTATGATGGTGACGCGACGTACTCTAGTCCGGAACCTAGCTTTCATGATCCTGTCATCTAAGGGCTCCCAGGAAATTAAGCTCTTGAGAGCTGTTTTAGAAAGCAGCAATCCAACGCCAGATTCACGGTTGCTTCCAGGTGTCTTTCCGGAGTAGAGTAGTACAGTGTTACGGATTGGAGATTTATACTTCCCCGAGCCCAACCATCTAACTTCACTGATCCCTAAGATATCCATCTTATACCGCATGAACTCATTCTCTAGTTGGAGGAATCTGGCATTTTGAGGACCTTCACTTCCGTTGTCAAGAAGCGTCTTCACATTCCAGAAACCAATCTTTGTCCGGGTTGTTGGTTGGTTAAGTTTATTTATATGACGAGAGAAAGTTTGTGCATCCTCGTCGTCGAGGGTGCCAAATAATTGCTTTGATATAGAACCAATAGCATTTATTAATCATCTTTTTTTATTCGAGGTTTAATGGTGGTTCCTAAGTATTTGTTTATAATTAGGTCCTGTGATTTAATTCGATCAAGGACTAACTTAGAAAGGGTAGGAAGGGGTTCGCATTGGGATAAGTTAGAAGAAAGAAGTTGTTTGCATGTGGATAAAATTTTTTCATACATCAGTAAAATAGATTTATATTGTGAGTCTAACTCAGTGAGATTAGTGTATATGGCTAAATTCCATTGATTAGAAAATAATTTTAGGTTACCAACGTTTTCGTAGTATAGTCCTGATTTGTTATGTAGATCGATGATTTCGTGTAGTTGGGTTTCGGTGTTTAAAGCCATTTGGGAGGTTAAAACCATGTTGCTTATAAAGATGAGAATTAGTAGTTGTGATGCTTTTTTTTTATGCTGAGGTAAGCTCGTCGTGTCCAAGGTTTTTCCGAAGAAAGCAAAGTAAAACTCGGATAAAGAAGGAAGAACTCGCCAATTACCAGTTATAATCTTTTATTTTATTGACAATTAAAATAAAAAGGTTTACAATCTTATAATACTCTTGTTCTTAAATAACTAACACGGTATTTCATATATCTTATTCTTAAAATAATAAAGGAATCTAATTCCAGCCCAAGGCGACTCCAAGGGAAAATTACTTTGTCCTTACTTCCTCTGAAGGAGAAAGAGGGATATCAACGGCGGTACAGGAATCTAATTCCAGCCCAAGGCGACTCCAAGGGAAAATTACTTTGCCCTTACTTCCTCTGAAGGAGAAAGAGGGATATTAACGGCGGTAAAGGAATCTGATTCCAGCCCAAGGCTACTCCAAGGGAGAATTACTTGGCCCTTACTTCCTCTGAAGGAGAAAGAGGGATATCAACGGCGGTACAGGAATCTGATTCCAGCCCAAGGCTACTCCAAGGGAGAATTACTTGGCCCTTACTTCCTCTGAAGGAGAAAGAGGGATATTAACGGCGGTGCAGGAATCTGATTTCAGCCCAAGGGTACTCCAAGGGAGAATTACTTGGCCCTTACTTCCTCTGAAGGAGAAAGAGGGATATTAACGGCGGTACAGGAATCTGATTCCAGCCCAAGAAAATTAGCTAGTCTACCACTACAATTTCTACTAAAAAGTAAGGTCTGGCTTAAAAATAGCACACAAGGTACTATAAAAGCGACCTGTATTGATCGGTAGTTAGTGATCGCCGGAACCTTATAACTCTCAACTGGCCAAAAATAAGATATGAGGTAGTTTCACCGAGTGATAAGCTTCGAATTACTCGGAATTTCATCCATCCTCTTGTTGACTTTTCAGCTATGACACAGTGTGAACTATATGAGGTAAAGTACAAAGTTAATATTATTTTAGTATACACACTGTGCCGATGCTGCTGTATGCTGCTGCTGATGACGTAGTGTCGTTGGCTCGGTAGATGGCGGCTTTCATCGGTTGTTGTTGTTGTGCGGATGATTATTTAAAGGTCCTGGTGCAGGTTGCTTGATATTGCTGGTTATTTGTTTTAAGGTTCTTGTGCAGGTCGGTTGTGGTTGCTGGTTAATTAACTGGTTCATCGGTGGCCGGTTAATAATAAGGTAACGGCATACGGGAGGGGCTGCGTAAGTGTAACGCTTCGTTACACACCCCCCTTTCTTTGTAAGACGAGAACCTTCTCGTCTTAAGTTATTTTAATATATATTTATTTTTTTTCTTTTGTTTATTTTATGTATTTTTTTTCTTTTTTTTCAATTCATTGAATTTTTTTTTCTCTCTTTTCTTTTTTTTATATATATTTTTTTATTTTTTTATTTATTTATTATCTTTTTTTTTGTTTTTTCTTCTTTTTTTTTCAATTCAGTTTTTTAAATTTTTTTTCATTAAAAAAAAATAACAAATAATTCTTAAAAATAAATAATTAAAAAAAAAAAACATAACAAACAATTCTTTAAAGAAGAAAAAAAAATAATGATAATAATTCACAAAAAAAAACTGGCAATCGGTTTCATTTCTCTATTCGTATATTCTTGCGGTAGGTTCCAAACCTCAGCAAAGCATTCCTTCCGCTCCTATTTAAGAATACCTTTATGTCACCCCACGGGCGGTGAATAAAAAATTCACGATGGTGACGGGTTTCACTGAGGGTGATGCCCTCGAATGGGTCGAAAGGCTTATTTCCAGCTACTTGTGGTGCTGGCGGTTCTGGAGGTGCTGGCAATGCTGCAATGGATGCTAGCCTCGGAGCCATATTCCTGACTGCTGTTCTTAGGATTGCATAATAGTCGCAAGAAGTCGGGTTAAGCACCAATCAATGGCTGAGTTTTCGGGATATGAGCGGTTTCGGCTCTTGTTGTATGAGCGGCGCCAAACTGGCTAGAACTGGTACCGGCACCTACAGCCTGGGTGCTAAAGCTGTCCACGGTTTTGGCTTTGGCTTCTGTGTTTCTTATCAACCACAAATCTTCGGCTGCTTTCAATGTCGCCCGTACGCCTTGCATTCTAACAGTCTCAGGTACTTTAGGCATAATGGGCGCGGCTGAATTTACTACATGTATCTCTTTCTTTACCCGGCTGGTACGAGAAGGTTTCACCTTAAATCGTATTTTCTCTTCCCCTCGACAAGGGATGGAAATCTTTGACGGCATCGTTGGTTGCCGTACGCACGGATCTTTGATTGTTGGTCTTGTGGTCACGGTGCGAGTGGTTGCGGTAGACACAGACTTATTAGGCGGCATTTGTGGTTGTTTTGATGGTTCGTACAATGGCGGCGGCGGGACGCTGGTGACGGGTTGTACTGGTGACTTCGTTGTTGCTGGGACGACGAAGGTTGACATTAGCGTTGGTCTGGAGGCCACAGCGGTTGCGGGGAATCTTGGTGGCCTAATCCTTTCTGGTAATGAAAGCCGATTAAATCGCTTTTTTGAATACGGCTTTGTACTCGGACGATGATTTCGGGGACTGCGGCGCACTCCTTCATCCCGATGTGGGCTTCGGCTTCGTCTGGCTTCCATTAACTTTTTATTTTTATTTTTCCTTTTTGCGAGCTTCGAAGTGTTGCTGTTTGCCGTCGGCGGTTGAATGATTAAAGATGACGAATGCTCTCCAGTATTTATTCTATTTTCTGGTTTGTCCGAATAAATTCCTTTTAAATCTCGTATATGGGCCCTCGAAGGAATTTTTGATTTCTTTTCTCCTTTCTTTTTCGCATGACAAGTCATAATACTCTTGTCCCGGTTTTGTTTCCTTCCGGTTACTGGTTTGTTGGCCATGAAAATTTGCAAAATTTGCCTGACTCATTAAATCCATTCCAATAATGGCGTCTTCTGACAGAGCGGGGAGGTGCGTAACCTCTCCCGTAACTTCCATGCCTCCTACAAATAACGTAATTAGGTAGTGTTCGGATGTCATAACTGGATCGTCATTGGCCAAGTGAACCGGGCGGTAGTCTACCTTCATTGGTATCCCGAGTTCGGTGAACCTCTGTCTAAGTTCTTGTCCGATGAATGTTCGAGTGGATCCTGTATCAATTGAGGCTTGATACTTATGATTGCCTACCTCGATGGGTATGAAATACCGGGTATCATGGCCTGGTGGATAGTTAATTACTGCTACTCCGGGATTTTGTCGGCAATTACAGTCTTTAGTTAACTTGCCATCTTCTCCACAAAACGAACAGAAAAGCCGGAATTGTCGGTTGCAGGTCTCCTTACGGTGGCCTCGCTGCTTACAACTCCAACAATGGGTTTCTCTATCGTAAGAATCAACGGTCGGAGTGTGACGGGGAGTTTCTCTTCTGTGAGAACCAGCAGCAGGCGGGTGGCGTGAAGCTTGTTGAGCCGAAAAACATGTTGAGATAGTGGGGCGTGCATTTGGGTCATCCTTTTTAATTGATTCATACTCTTCTGCTAAGAGCATTAATTCCTCGAGAGTAGTAAAGTCTCGGCGACGAATATAGTACCTATATTCGGCGCGCATACTATCAAAGATACTGAAGATATCTAGCAGGTAGGAAGTAACGGATAAACGAATCTCGGAAATCGTCCCATTTCGAAAAATTATCGCCGTTAATGCGTAACCATTCTAGGGCTGAACCACGGAACAATTCGGGTAGCGTGCGCAGCATGTCGTTAGGTGGTATATTATAACAACGCGTTAATTCAGCCAAACGCTCCAAAAATTCCAACGGGTTCCCAGTGGAATCGAAACGCAAACCCCATTTGCGGACCGTGTTCATGACCTCGGCCTCGTAACTCAACGTGAGTCGTCCGGTTGACACAGCTCCTGCGGGAACGGTATCTGGCTGTGAAAGAAATCCGGTTGCTGCGTACTGAGGCGGAATTGGGTGTGGAACAGGAGTACTGCTCGCTGGAGGTGACGGTTGATATACAGTTAACGGTGGAGGCGGGTGCACAGTCAAATGTAATTTATTTATTTATTTATTTATTTATTCATAATCTATCGGATACTAGACCCTCTTAGACTAAACAATATATATGTACATAGTTTTATTTACAGTCATTTTAAATTAAAAATTATCTTACAAAATTATATATTATAATTTATTGATATAAGTATATATAAACTAAGATATTAGACTGAGAACAATATTTTTAAAAACATTTCTACTTAAACATAAGTCAATATTTTGATAAATCGAATTGAACTCAGAACTGGATCGTGAAATCGGATCACATTTACCATAGAGTGTTTCCCTCGTCCTCGACTGCCTTGAAGGAGCATACAAAGAAAAAAGAGAAAGAAGTTTAGGACAATCAATTTGATTACAGAAAGTATCCCTAGCAAGCATAATTAAATAATACCTTCGTCTAGCTTCAAGAGATTTTAAATCGATTAATAAACATCTATCCCTATAGCTAGGTAAGTTATTATCAACCCAATTTAGTTTCCGCAAAGCGTACCTCGCGAATTTTTTTTGAACCGATTCAATCCGATTTATACCCACCCTATACATTGGACACCAAATACAACATGCATACTCAACGATTGATCTTATGAGAGATATATACAAAGATTTAATCGTGTAAGGGTCCGAAAATTGCTTTGAATTACGAATGATAAATCCTAATAGTTTATTAGACTTAGAAATTATATAGTCCAAATGCAATTGGAATGATAATTTTGAATCAAAAATAACTCCTAGGTCCTTATGGCTATAAACTGACTCAAGTGTCATATCAGAAATATGGTATAAGTGATTGATAGCACTAAGCGACCTAGTAAATGTAATGCTTTTACATTTACTTACATTTAAAAACAAACGATTTTCACTACACCATGCTGCATCTAAGTCAAGTTTAAGTCTATGACAATCAAGCTCACTTTTAATAGACCTAAATAGCTTTAGATCATCCGCGAAAAGTAAACAATTCGAAAACTGAATTCTATGAGGTAAATCATTTATAAATAATATGAACAGGAGAGGTCCTAAATGGCTGCCTTGGGGAACACCTGAATAGTTAAAAATCTCCTTAGACACCACTGTTCCAATTTTTACACTTTGCTTACGGTTAGTCAAATAATTTTCAAACCACTTAAGAAGACTAGAGTGAAAGCCTAAACATTTTAGTTTCATTATCAAGATATTGTGTTGAACTCTATCAAATGCCTTAGAGAAATCTGTATAAATGGCATCAACCTGGTTTCCACGTTCAATTCCTTTTATGCAGAAATTTGCAAACAAGGCTAAATTTGTTACTGTCGATCTACCGCTGACGAAGCCATGCTGATCCATTGAAATACCTGAACTTACTTCATCATAAATGCATTTTTTCACAATCGCTTCAAAAACTTTGGGTATTAATTTCAGTTTTGAAATGGGTCTGTAATAACATCTTGCTATAATAACATCTTGCTTAGATCCTGATTTATATATTGGACTTATCATCGATAACTTCCACTCTTCCAAAAAGTCACCCGTAGAAAGTGATAAGTTAAATAATTTAGTAAGTGGAACTGCAAGACCCAGAGCACACAATCTAAGAAAACCCGAGCAAAAATTATCTGGGGATTGTTTAAAATCACAATTCAAGGATGAAATGTAAAGAAAAACTTGATCAACTGACAAGCTTAAGCACCCTAGATCAGTTATTGTTTCACCATCACCACAAATTGCATGTGAAATCGGAAGAGAATCAACAACATAATTAGACTGGAAATAAGACGCAAACATGTCACATATAACAACTTCATCACTAGAAGACTGATTAAGGTAATTCATACTAGTAGGAATACCATATGACTTACGTTTTGAATTAACAAATTTCCAAAAGGCCCGAGAGTCACTCTTAATGTTGTTTTCGATAGAACACATATATCTATTATAGACATACTTTTTTAGATTTTCATATTCTTTTCTACATCGTAAATATCGAAGACGTAAGCCAGGATCCTTTCTGTAATTTTTATGCACCTTAGAAAGTTTGTTTTTAAGATTAATTAATCTGTTATTAAACCAAACAGGTTTATTTCTATGTTTTATTTCCTTAAATGGAACAAACAAATCATATGCTTCCTCAGTCACGAGAACAAAGAGTAACATCCCAATTAATTGCGTTAAAAAAGTGGTTCATGCCAGCATAATCAGCCTTACTAAAATCCCGAACTGAGCTCATTTCGTGTTTATGGAAATCTAATTTATCATAATTCAATAGCTTAAGATTAAATTGTAAAGCAAAATGATGCATACTATTTTTAAATATTGGAGTTTCTGACTTATTTAAATTAGCCTCTAATTCATCGTTAATAAATACCAAATCTAAGATTCGACCTAAAGTGTTTAAAACATAGTTGAGTTGATTCAAATTAAATGCTAACATATTGTCTATAAAACTGCACTCAACTTCACTTAAGACATTAGAAGGAACTAGACATTTATCTTTTTCAGAGTAAATCCATTTAATATGAGGGAGGTTAAAATCCCCCAAAATAACAATATTAGAATGAGGCCCTATCGTACTATACACAAAACGAATATTTTAAATATATTGTGTCTCATAAATATTTATACTTGAATAAGGTGGAATATATGATACAATAAAATAAATTGAATCACAGCTACATGGCAAACTAACTTCAACACATAATTGTTCTACAGTTTTGAATTCCAGTGGAACCTCTCTACATATTAAATATGACCTTAATGCTAGTAACACACCACCACCTCTGCTTAATCCAGTATCTGCAAACGATCTATCTCTCCTGAACACATTATAATCTGCAGAGCGGCACAGTTCAGCAGAAAGTATATCATCAGATAACCATGTCTCTGTTAACGCAATAACATGATAAGGGCAGCAAGATGCAGCAAGATAAAAGTCAGTAGTCTTAGACCGCATACCACCAACGTTTTGGTAATATACAGAAAGAGTTTCGTTGACTTTGGGCAAAGCAGCAGAACAATTCAAACTATTTATTAATTCACCTCCGGTGAGACTTGATTTTTTGCAATGTACCGAAAATTTCGAACATACACACCAGCAGGCCAACATCTCGAATCAAATGCAGCATCATAAAGCTCAGACGGAACACCAATTTTAAAGTTGACATGATCGATAAGATTTTCATTAGTTCCTTTCTTAACTAATTTGAAGGATTCAAATTTAGTTGGTGAGGCATTAAGGCTGGTAGCAATTAGCTGGAGCAGAAGTCGAAGGCTTGAATTTAGATAGATGCAACCATTTTTTCTTCGGGATAACTTCAATTTCGTCCATACTAATATTGACATTACTCCCAATTATACTTTTATGTTTACGTTTTTTGTTAAGATTTATAATTTCTTCCCATTTTTCGTTGAGCCCGTCACACTCATTTATGTGATTAACAGCTGTATCATCAACCATTTGAATAGCTGTCTCGTTTACTCCAGATGAAACCAGCAAGGGCAGATCCATTTGATTACGAGGGAGCGGAGAGGAAACGATGGAGTTTTTCTCATTCTCCATCACCACCATATTCGCACCACCGACAACAGCAAATGAAACAGATGGAAGTTCAAGCTGTACATGGATGGAATTTTTTTCATTCACCTTCCCCTCTATATTCATGCCATCAATATATGAAACAGATGGCAATGGATCTAGTTCTTCAATTTGTTGATGGGACAAAGGCGGGGGGGTAGAAGACGAATTCTGAATATCGTTTAACACAGAATTACTTTTATTACCTTTAGCACCTTTTTACATAGGTCTTTTTAGAATTTTTAGCAGGCTTATTCGAAGTTAAAATAGGTTCATTGCCCATACCTTTCATTTTCATTTGCAACCGAGTGTGCCGTTGAGAAAGCGCATTGTCATCGAGCGCAGCAAGCGGGGGCAGACTTTTGCAAGCAGTTATAGAGCTCATTAATTATGTTAAAACAATTAGCAATAGAAATTTTTATGCAAGAATCACACTTCCAGAAAACATTTGCACAATTTTGAAGCAAAGATAAGTTCGTTTCCGAAATGTTAACACATTGACTATGAAACTTTAGAGAACAAATACCACAAGCAATTAGATTTACATCAATTGCGCTCTTGCATATAGTACACTCAGACATAATAGACAATGATGACAAGACGACTGTACCATACAACAACTAGTCGAAGACTGATGTAATGGTGACTTAGGTCGAAATTCGGGAACGTGGATGTTGATTTGACTTTTCTGCATAAGTTCTGACTGAACCTCCTTATCCTCTGTCTCCGCGCTTTCTCTTACTTCCACAATCTCTTCCCACTCGGCGCATAGGTTCTGGGTGGACTTATGAGCCCTGAGCTCCTTGAAGTGCTGGCTTAATCTTTTACGAAGATTTTGGACATTGCCAGTAGTTTCCAAACCCCTGGCGGTCAGTACCTCTATGAGTTCTGGTCTCTTTAAAAAGTATATGAAGCCGAGGTTTTGGTATATGGTCGGTTCAGCCTGTGCAGATGTTTCGTCGTCGGACATGATGATAATATGTATATATCGGATAACTGGTAATTGGTTTCGGCGGTACGGGCGGTCGGTGTAAAGCTGTTTATGTACAGCGGTTGGTATTCGATGCAGGGGGGTCGGTATGCGGCAATCGAAGAACGGCGGTTGGTATGCGGCGGTCGGTGTGCGGCGGTCGGTATAGAGCTGCTAATGTGCAGCGGGCGGTAGGTGAAATATTTAGAAATTTCCAGGTCGGTCGGCGGTTGGAGTTCGGATGAACCTTCTAAAGGTCCCTGCTCGGGCGCCAATATGTGATGCTTTTTTTTATGCTGAGGTAAGCTCGTCGTGTCCAAGGTTTTTCCGAAGAAAGCGTAAAACTCGGATAAAGAAGGAAGAACTCGCCAATTACCAGTTATAATCTTTTATTTTATTGACAATTAAAATAAAAAGGTTTACAATCTTATAATACTCTTGTTCTTAAATAACTAACACGGTATTTCATATATCTTATTCTTAAAATAATAAAGGAATCTAATTCCAGCCCAAGGCGACTCCAAGGGAAAATTACTTTGCCCTTACTTCCTCTGAAGGAGAAAGAGGGATATCAACGACGGTACAGGAATCTAATTCCAGCCCAAGGCGACTCCAAGGGAAAATTACTTTGCCCTTACTTCCTCTGAAGGAGAAAGAGGGATATTAACGGCGGTAAAGGAATCTGATTCCAGCCCAAGGCTACTCCAAGGGAGAATTACTTGGCCCTTACTTCCTCTGAAGGAGAAAGAGGGATATCAACTGCGGTACAGGAATCTGATTCCAGCCCAAGGCTACTCCAAGGGAGAATTACTTGGCCCTTACTTCCTCTGAAGGAGAAAGAGGGATATAAACGGCGGTACAGGAATCTGATTAAAGCCCAAGGCTACTCCAAGGGAGAATTACTTGGCCCTTACTTCCTCTGAAGGAGAAAGAGGGATATCAACGGCGGTACAGGAACCTAATTCCAGCCCAAGGCGACTCCAAGGGAAAATTACTTGGCCCTTACTTCCTCTGAAGGAGAAAGAGGGATATTAACGGCGGTACAGGAATCTGATTCCAGCCCAAGGCTACTCCAAGGGAGAATTACTTGGCCCTTACTTCCTCTGAAGGAGAAAGAGGGATATTAACGGCGGTACAGGAATCTGATTCCAGCCCAAGAAAATTAGCTAGTCTACCACTACAATTTCTACTAAAAAGTAAGGTCTGGCTTAAAAATAGCACACAAGGTACTATAAAAGCGACCTGTAGGGATCGGTAGTTAGTGATCGCCGGAACCTTATAACTCTCAACTGGCCAAAAATAAGATATGAGGTAGTTTCACCGAGTGATAAGCTTCGAATTACTCGGAATTTCATCCATCCTCTTTTTGACTTTTCAGCTATGACACAGTGTGAACTATATGAGGTAAAGTACAAAGTTAATATTATTTTAGTATACACACTGTGCCGATGCTGCTGTATGCTGCTGCTGATGACGTAGTGTCGTTGGCTCGGTAGATGGCGGCTTTCATCGGTTGTTGTTGTTGTGCGGATGATTACTTAAAGGTCCTGGTGCAGGTTGCTTGATATTGCTGGTTATTTGTTTTAAGGTTCTTGTGCAGGTCGGTTGTGGTTGCTGGTTAATTAACTGGTTCATCGGTGGCCGGTTAATAATAAGGTAACGGCATACGGGAGGGGCTGCGTAAGTGTAACGCTTCGTTACATAGTTTATCCAGTTTATCTGTGGCTTCGTTCGAAAGATCCATTTGACTGTGGTCGGTATGCAGTGGTTTATAGTTTAGTTATTTTGAGAAGCTTACATACATTTTTAAATATGTCGCTAAGAAAATTTTGTCCTTGATCTGACAAAACGTATTTGGGTGTGCTATAACGAAATATTATTTCTATGCCAAATGCTTTTGCGATTGTATTAGCCTCTTGATTTGGTAAAGGTATTGCATCAGTATATTTTGTAAGGTCGTCAATGAAGGTTAAAAGATATTTGTTATTATTGTTAGTGATAGGATATGGACCAACGATGTCGACAGAAATTTTTCAAAGGGTTCCTTAGCAGTAGAAGTAATGACCATAGGTTCCATTGTGTACTTAGTAACTTTGTTCTTTTGGCAGAGTTCGCAATTTTTTATAAAGTTTTTCATATCCTGGAACATATTTTTCCACTTATGATAAAGTCGTATGCGTTTAAAAGTGCAGTTGACAACACAGTGTCCTCCGATAGGATTTAAATGAAATTCTTTGAGTATAGTTTTAATTTCATTTTGAGGTAGTTCTCGTCTTGTTTAAGGGTTAGAAAAAGAATTAGAATTCATGTCTGAATATGAAGGACTAGGGTTTGTATTCAAAGTAGTAGAGTAAGAATTAGAACTATTATTTGAATATGTAGGACTAGATTTGGGAATTGGAGATGTAGAACAAGGGTTAGTATTAGACGATGTAGTACAAGGATTTGTATTTGAAGATGTAGGACAAGAATTATTAATTGACGATGTAGTAGCTGAGATAGAAGACGACTTTGGAGATGATTCAGAAGATGAATTTTGGTAGAAGGAGATTTTGTATCTGAACGAAGAGTCATTTTTGCAATTCTGCTTCGGCAATCAGCATTTGTATTTTGTTCACCTTTTTTGTGAATGATTTCATATTCAAACTCTTCGAGCTGTAAACGATATCTCATCATTCTAGAATTTGTATCTTTACAATTATGGATATAAACTAGAGGTTTATGATCCGTGTAAAGTTGAAATTTTCTTCCATACAGATATGGTCGGAAATGTTTAATTAACCAAACGATAGCCAGAAGTTCCTTATCTGTAGTAGAATAATTTTTTTCACTTTTATTGAGAGTTCTTGATGCATACGAGATAGGAAGGTCATTACCAATTTCACCTTGGGAAAGGACGCTTCCAATTGCAACATCGCTAGCATCTGTAGTTAAGATAAATTTTTTAGTGAAATCAGGATATTGCAGAAGAGGTGGATTTATTAGTGTTTCTTTTAATCCATGAAAGGAATTTGAACAAAGAGGAGTCCAGTCAAAACGAACATCCTTGCGTAAAAGATTAGTAAGAGCTTTGGAGATTTTTGCAAAATCTTTTATAAAACGGCGATAATATCCAGCGAGTCCCAGAAAGCTTTTTATTTCTTTGGCATTTTTGGGTGGAGCGAAATTCTTTACACATTCGATTTTTTGTGGATCGGGTTTGATACCTGATTCATTTATCACGTGTCCTAGGTATGTGAGTTCTGTTCTGGCATTTACCGGGTTGTAACATAAGGTTATGTATTTTAAGGCGTTCAAAGATTTCTCTTAGTTTTGAATTGTACTCTTCTAAAGTCTATGACCACTATGTCATCCATATATACAAAAGTTTTTATACCTTGAAGACCAGTCAATACATTATTCATTAACCTTTGGAAGGTGGTTGGGGCACCTTTTAATCCGTTAGGCATTCTAATGAATTCGTAATGATCAAATGGTGAGGAGAAGGCGGAGTTTGCGAAAATCAACGACGATTCTCCATTTCTTATTACCGTCCTTATCAGGTTTTTTTTGAACAACGATAAGAGGGAAATTCCACGGACTATTCGTTGGTTGGATTATGTTATCGTACATCATCTCTTGGATTTGTTTGTCAACCTCTTGTCTTTGAGCTTCCGGCAACCTGTAGGGTTTAATATATGTAAGTGAAGCATCAGGGGTAAGGATTGGGTGTTGCACAGAAGAGGTATGAGTTAATTTGTCTCCTTTTAGATAGAATAGTTCGCTATACAAGATACACAGATTTAATATCGATTCTTTTTCGTTCTTCGACATATGATCTGTCACCACTAGGTCTTTTATAGCCTGGATTCTATCATATGATTCAAGATAATTTTTAATTCGTGAAATGTTGTAGTTGGAGACTTCATCGAATATAAGGTCTTCGGTATTAAATTCAATAGGAGATCCAGAAGAATTAACGACAGATATGTAAGAGATAGAACTATTGGCAGGAGTAATACTATTGCCAATATATAATCCATTGGGAAACTGTTGGAAGAGACATACTGTCCACATTAACTTCTTTAAGAACATGAACTACGACTTCGGATCTTGGTGGGATAGTGACTAAATGTGAAGGGATCAAATCATAGTCGATAATGAATTTTCGAAAAGAGAATGTGAGCATTTTAGTCCTATAGTCGATTTGACCTTTATGATGATCTAGAAAACTGTTACCTATGATTCCGTCAGTGCTTATAGGAAAGTTTTTATCTACAACGTGAAAGGGATAATAATATTTTTGGGTAAGTAGTAAGTTTATGCGTAAGTATATAACACCCTTAGTACGAATCACGGAATCAGTAATACCAGATAATGAATGAATTATGTTTGAGTCAATGGGTATTGGGTAGTCCTTGTTTTAATTTATCTATTTTAATCAGACTAATTTCATTGCCACCATCAATGAGAAATTTCGAAGGTTGAGGATTTAGCAAGGTTTCTGATGAAATTTTTATAGAATCTACTCTACAAATTTTATTATTTAAGTTTATATGAAAGATGTGGCGAGATGAGATTAAGTTTGGGTCCGAAGCCTGCCACTGGTTCCGGCCTCTGAATGGTTTTCCGAATGCTTATTTGGATCTTGATTTGTTGATGAAAGTAGCTTCGAGTTATTTTGATTTTATTGTTATTGTATTCTCTTCTCCTACACTCATTTATGTGGTGGCCGGGATTTTTACAATAACTACAAGTGATATTTACCTTTTTTTACTTCTGATTTAATGGCTTCAATGGCTTCCGTCAATGTATCAAATCTTGAAGCTTTTACAATTAGACCTACTCTATAATTAAGTCCTCTTTCGAACGCTTTCAACGCAGTCTTACGATTAAGATTTATGATTGTGTCAGCTTTATCTGAGCCTTCGCTTGCAATGCAAGCATCATTCAGATGGGATAAAGTTTTTTCTAATCTGTTTGAAAACTGACGAACAGATTCGTTCGTTCGCTGTTTCATTTGGATGAGATCTACCTTTAATTGAGATAGAGATTTAAACTCTAGGAATTGCTGGAGTAGCTTTTCTTTGAGGGACTTCCAATCTTCGAAGTCAGTGTACTTAACTACATTATATGCGCTTCCAGTCAATTTCGTTTTTATTATAAGAAGAAGAATAGGTAGATCTAAAGAAGAGGTCTCTTCTGCGATTAAGTCGCAGGCATTTATGAATTTATGTAGGATCGATCTGTCTCCGTCAAACTCCGGGATGAGCTTGAACGCAAAAGACCTATCTAACTTAGCAGTCATATTCAGTAATTTATTGGAAGTAGAACGAGAGGAAGGGGAAGTATTGTAAGGGGTGTCGGATTCTGTATCACTATCTAAGTCGGACGAGTTTAACGTTGATTCGGATCCGTCGGTTTTATTTATTTCACCTTGAGACATGTACACAATAATAACTAGCATTTATGTATATATATATAAAAAAATCTTAGGGCTACGCAAGAATTAAATTAATGATAAGAAAATAGCAAAGAAAAATAATTAAAAGATAGCTTACTAGTAAAAAAAATTGTTTTTGAAAATTTTGCTTTGTAAAATGATGATAATAGGTTTTTGGTGGATGCAGCGGGTTAAAGATGCATGCCGAGGGTTACAGATGAATATGTAGTCCTTAGATTTTGTTTTTCATTGATTGTTGTTTTGGTATTGTTTTTTTTTTTTTTTTTTTTTTATTTATTTTGTTTTTTTGTGTTTGTAAAAACAGGAGTATCACTTGGCACTAAACAGAAACACTTTTCAGGCAAAACCCACACCTGACACCAATTTTTGTTGTGCTATATTTAGTTTTCTGAGAAGCACGATTCTCAGTTGGGTTTTTCCTGTTTCTAGTGTTAAATAAAAGAATATTGTTTCTTTCGGTAAACAGAAGTGAACTTTTTATTTATTATTTTATTTTATTTTTTTTTATAACATATATTTAAGTCTAAGGATTGCTTTAGTATTAACAATTTAGTCTTAACGATTAACAAGATTAACAGATTTATTTTTAAGAATTATACAATTCAAAAGAATTAGCACAATTTATAATTCAAGTTCAAGAAAAGATATAGTAGGACGACCGAACGATTCGAATTCAAGATACAGAGTGTCCACCTCGATAGCTCGTCACCCGACACGACGAAAAAGAAAAAGATGCAACATCAGCACATGTGGGCCTGTGGGATCAATGCACATTTAATGGGTTGTTAGAGTGTGTATTTGAAATGGAGTGCATTGATAATGAAGGGATAAGAAAGGATGATAAGGGAATGTTGTGAAGTACGCACTTTACAACAACAGGAACCAAAAAATTAGTTAGGTGTGTGATCGCTTGCGGACCGACGTGTGGAACGTGCTGATGAGAGTACCTTTGTACATGAAAACTATAGTATTATCATGGTGGAAGTCGAATGGGGCATCTAAAGTGTGCCGGCAACCCTTACTCTTTTTTTTTGCGGAGAGCTTATGGAGGTTTCAATTGATATTTATTGATATTTCTTGGATGCAATAATCCAAAAAAATAGTCTCCTCTTGCCCCTACCACTAATTTGCGACGCTTAAAGACTCCACAAATCGAATTTTACACCTCAAATTTTGCAGCGCCACCACAAGGGTCTGGGCAAAATTAAAAAAACTCGCCATGAGAGTAGAGTAGGGCGAGGAGGTTCTGATATTGTCAAAAACTAAGAACTTCCTTTAGCAAACAAAGTTCTATTTGCATAAAATGCACTTTATTAAGGTTTAAGGTTATGCAAAAACAACTTTTAATAGTTAAATCATTTACCATATCAGAGTTTATAGTAAATTTATAAATGAAGAAAAAGTGACAAAACATCCTACTCTGTAGGAGGTTCCAACTATTAAGTAGGAGGTTTAATCATGCCATAGGAGGTTCCGCCAGTTCGAAAACTTTTAAAGATACAAGTTAAGCAACAAAAAAAAAATGTTTTTTTTTTGGTTTTTATTATCTTTATAAAAACAATAAAACAAGAAACAATAAAATAAAATAAAAAAGCAACAATAAAACATAACAAAACACGAAAACAGAAGAAACAAGAAATTCAGTCATTTTTTTTTTAAATAAACTCAAATCAGTTCTTAGTTCTAGTCTAAATAGTAGTAAATACAGGTAGGTACCAGATAATTCATTTTAATTTTAGTTTTTTAAATTAGGTAGGTATTTAAAGCAGTCTTTTTAACTTTTAGTCAAAAAATTATAAATTAATGGAACATAATACCAAAATTAACGTACATCCTAATCACTAAAGTGAAGATCAAAACAAATTTTATTTTTAGACCTGGATGTTCCCGGAAGGTCTTTCGGACTCGTCAATTTAGCCACTAAGTCAGATCTCATTGCTACTCCCGCATCCTCAACTACAGGTTCATAAAAAAAGTTTCCATTTTTTTTGCCGACGATAATATTTGATAAAATAGCACATCACCGAATCCATATCGATGTCCTCAACTCTACCGACATAAAAAAAAATGTTTTTTTTCGCCGAATTTAACCAGAACAAAGTCACCAATTTCAGCTTTAACGTCTTTGGAAACTGTAACATTCTTGGTAGGCTCAACATCTTCGTCTACATCACTATCTATATCGAATTCAAAAGATTGATCTGAA
Source organism: Syrphus vitripennis (assembly GCA_958431115.1). Classification (NCBI taxonomy): domain Eukaryota; kingdom Metazoa; phylum Arthropoda; class Insecta; order Diptera; family Syrphidae; genus Syrphus; species Syrphus vitripennis. Next base: position 54,353,262 of record OY288110.1, on the reverse strand, counting down.
TTTCTGACGCTATAGGTTTCGCTTTGAGAGGCGGATGATACAAGAACTTTTTTGACGTGTTTTGGCTATAGTATTCTTTTCCTTTTCGTCACAATCACTTTTTGTTTAATTTTTTTTTTTTTGTTCGGCTAGTTCCATAATTCTATTTTTTTCCGGCGTGTCAGTATAGATTCTCAATTTAGAAACTCTGTTCAATTTCTTTTTTCTCTTCGAATGCATTTTTGGGTAAGGCCGAATCACTTCCGGTGTAAGATGCTGATATGAATCATTTGGATTCCTCAGAACATTTTGACTTGGCGATGCAATTTCCACTGCGCTGTTCCCCGTTTCTTCAACATCATGCATTTCCGGGCAAGGCCGATTCAATTCCGGTGTAATGTGCTGATTTCGATTTGGTGATACAATTTTCACTGGGCTGTTCTCCGTTTCTTCAATTTCCAAAAAATCAAAGTCTTGGAATACAGAATCATTCATCGGAAATATTCCAGTTGACGAAAATCCTTTTATAATGTTTTCCGGGGAAAATGCTTTTAAGAATGGCTGGCAAGAAATTTCCGCAATATCATTAATTCCAATTATACGACACGGATTATTGACAAGGAAGTTGTTGAATGCTGCTTTACAGTATTTCTTAAATGGTCCAAACACTGATACATCGAGAGGTTGAAGCTTGTGCGATGTGTGCGGTGGAAATGATAATAAAATAATGCCATTCTCTCTGCAAAAAATTATGGAATCGAGTCCACAATGTGACACGTGATTATCCAATAAAAGCAAAATTGGATCTTGAATTGAACACCGAGTATGTTTTGCAATATGCTCCAAAACTTTTGGAAAGAGATCAGTATTCATCCAACCACTTTCTGCTAACAATGAAATTGATCCGGGAACAGCACCTTTGAGAAATGAAGGATTAGTTCTTTTTCTCGGATAAACAAATCCTGGTGGGACATGATTCCCAGCTGCGTTCACTGTTGCAACCATAGTAACTAGTGTCCCTCTTTCAGCAGAAGCAACTTGGGAAACAGTCCTCTTCCCTTTTTCAGCAATGACCTGAATTTGTAAGTTAGGTATGTTATATATAAACTTGAAAATAAAAATTACCTTTGGAGACTCTAGAACAGTGGTAATTCCAGTCTCGTCCAAATTATAAACCTTTTCCGGACCAAACATAAACTTGGAGTAAACAGTTTTTAAGTTTTCAAAAAATCCATCTACAGCAACTTTTGTGAAACCAAAAAGACGAGCTGTGCTTGTATTTTCGGGTTTTCGGAGACTTACTTCTGTATTTCGTCGCATAAATCCTTGGAGCCAAACCTTTCCAGCCATTTTATCCCGATCCCAATTAGGTGGATGAGCAATTTGATTGCGAATAACGTATTGGTAAACAAATTTCTTGGACATATCCAAAGTCAGGCCATGGTGAAGCCGTGAACATTTTTTGAAATAATTGGCAAGCACATTTTCTTGCGGCTTTGTGAGAACTTGAGAGCCTGAGTGCTTACTGCTAAAAATTCGGTCCAATGCGACAATGCTAGAATCGCCTTTTTTTAGACGTGATAAAATTGTGGTTCTTTTTACGCCATATTTTTTTGCGGCACTTGAAGCAGTCTCCTTTTTTCGAGAACAGATTTAACAGCTTCTAGCATGGCTTTTTCATTAAATGTCCTTTCTGGATATTTTCTCTTGTAGATGTTGGGCATTTTTACTGAAAGGTTGTTACATACTTTTAATATAAAAAAGCTAAAAACTACTTGAAAAGTTATTTGAGGAGGTTTCAACAGCTTGACTAAACCTCCTACCCAACATATGTCGAAACCTCCTTTAACACATGAAAAATTATAAAAGTATGTAGTATATTTATATTTGAATATGCACGTTAAATAATTACAGTCAATGAAACACTATTATTTACTATATTTTTTAAATTATTATCACTCTAAAAACTTGAACCAAAACAAAATTAGCACTTAAGAACTTACCCAGAAAAATTGCAACTTCACTTTACAATGAACAAACCACAAATGAACTTGTAACACGTTGATAGCAACTGAACAGTGGAAAGGCATATAATAAGTTATACCTTCAGGCGTTGAATATAAGATATTATCATTTCAATCAAATTTAAAGGAAGCGAGAAATTTGAGTTTGATGAAACCTCCTACATGTCGAGACCTCCTCGCCTTACCCTACTATAGATTTCATATACAATGAGAGTGCTATACTATATAATTAATATACAATAATAATATTATTCCAAGATTTTTTATCATCATAAGCACTTTAACCTGTTGAGTTTGACAGTTCTAGGAAATAGTCATCAACTTGACAAGTTCTTAAACGAATGTTTGAGCATTTTGAACTGCTTTCACTTAAATAAATGGAATTCTCTGGTAATTCATCATCTTCCCATCTCAGTAAAAAAAAATATTGTTCTACCTTGTGAGTGCATAAAAAAATAGTAGGATCGAAAAAACAACAATATGCCTAGCAGACAAAAAAAGTGTAGGTTTGAGTAAAAAACTCATTTTTGCAAAGTTCCAATTTAGAATCTGTGCACAAAAAAAAAATACAAAAACCGGCCTAAATAATTTCATGTTTAGCAATTTTACCTTCACAGTAAAAATTCACCGTAAGTCTTACCAATTAAGATAATTAGTTCCTAACTTAGTTTTAATACTAAACATTACCTAAATAAATGCATAAGAAAGGTCTGCTGGAAATCTCTTCTGACCATCATAGAGAAGATAAACGCAGAACCTATTTAGTAATGGAATCAAAATCAACCATCGAAAGCTTTAAACAAATCTTGGAGGAAAGCAATAAGAAACTGGTCAGTGAACTTGCTTCAAAAACTGATCTGCAAGTAATTTGCACAGAAATACAAAATATGAAAATTAAGTACGATGAAATTTCTGCCAAAGTTGTCCAACTTGAGCAGAAAAATAATGTCTTAGAAGATCAAATGCAGATACTACTGAAGAAAAGTTTGGAGACTAATGTCGTGCACATGCCCACTGAGGCCAGTGGCGGAGACATGATTAAGAAAGCGAAGTGTCTTTGCGCGGACTTGTTGGATACGGTTGACGCAAAGGCTGAGATAGATCATGCACATTTGGTATCCAATCCTAAAGCACGTACGGGGATGATTGTAGTAAAAATGAGATCACGGAATGCTGCTTGGGCAATACTACAAAACATTACGAAGCTTAAGAACACTCAATTCCACATACATAAAGATCTACCGTACAACACGAGGCATAGAAAGAGTAGACTTCTCCAAATTGAAAAATTTCAATATTGATGGCGGTCAGCCATCAGCCGAATAGGGGGAATAACATGTAGCATACGAAAACATGCACGTGCCGTAACTATTGGGGACTGGTGGAAGTGTGATCATAGCCTCTTCGTGGCGGCCGCTAGAAACAATAATTTTTTTTTCTCTTTAGTTTAAAAAAATCAAAAAAAAAAAAAATTATTTATAAATCATGAATGATTATGAAGAATATACAAATAATTGTTTTTGCGTTGAACATCCAAGCATTGAAATGTTTTCTGGTTTTTCAGTGATACATCAAAATATTAGAAGTATTAAAAAAAATTTCGACAACTTTTTGTCTCTTCTTGCATCTTGTGATCATTTGCCTGATTTAATATTCTTATCGGAAATCTGGATATTTGATTTTGAAGTTTCCAATTATAGTATTCGTAATTATATTTTTGCAGCTGCATGCAATGATTCCTATGCTGCAGGGGGTGTTGCACTATTTTATAGGAGTGATATAATTTGTGAAATACTTAACCCTAAGTTAAACACCGCAGATTTGATGTGCTTGAGTTTAAAAATTTATGGTAACATTTATTGCTTTGTCGCTGTTTACAGGTTGCATAGTTATAGTATAAATGCTTTTATTGATGAGTTTTCCGTTTTTTTGGAAAGTCAAAGGTCAAAAAACATGATTCTCTTGGGAGATTTTAATATAGATGTATTATCTACCACATCAGATACTGATTACTATTTGTCGGCACTATCTGCTTTCGGATTTGAATCATTAATATTTCAACCTACACGTATTACACCTGAATGAAGCTCCTGTTTAGACCATATTTTTATTAGGATCAAATAGTATTACTTATAAGACCATGGTACATGATCTTAGAGTGACCGATCATTGTTTAACCACTATCCAACTTAGCTCAAAGATTGCTAGAACTGATAATTTTAATTCTTTAAAACTCAATAAAATTGATTATGTTGCTCTCAAACATGCTCTGATTTTTGAATCTTGGGAGCAATCATATGCAGCCACCGATCTATCTACTGCTTTTGATTTCTTTATTGATAAACTTTAATTGCATTTAAATAGCTGTACTGTAACTGTAGAAAGAAGATCGAATGAATTTAAATGCCTTAAAAAGTGGATGACTCTGCGTTACTAAATAAAATTAAAAAGAAAAAAAGGCTCTGTGTAAGTCTGACTAAACATCCAAATAACTTGAGACTTAAAAATTATTATGTAAGGTTATGTAAGGAATTAAAAACTGAAATTCCTCTTTGTAGGGATACATATTATAATATAAACAGATTTTCTGAAAGCATTGGAAATCCGAAAAAAGAGTGGCAAATTGTAAATGATATTTTAAATAATAACAAATCTATTGTTGATATTATTATTAATCAAATGATATAAAAGTCTCAGAACTGTCTGAAGTTGCGAACTTATTTAATGATTTTTTTACTAATATTTCAAACTTTGTAGGTAATGCTTCCTCTGTAATTGATGGGATTTGTCAATGTGATAACATTTTGGAAGATCATTTTCAACCAGCCAGTTTCTTTTTTGAAAGTTTTACCTCTCTAGAAATTCATAAAATCATCATGGGACTTAAGAATTTGAACTCTACTTCATTGGATATGTTTTGTAGTAAAATTTTAAAAAATATATCTTATTTAATTTCAGATGTTTTGAGTTATATATTTAATCTTAGTGGTAAGAAGGGTATTTTTCCTGATGCGCTTAAAATTGCACTTGTTATACCACTCTATAAAAAAGGTGATTCGTCATCATTAAATAATTATCGTCCTATTTCACTGTTATCAGTTTTTTCAAAGATTTTTAAAAAAGGCATAAAGTCAAGAATGGTTTGTTTTCTAAATAAAACTAACTTTTTAAGTGAGTTACAGTTTGGCTTTCGGTGTGGAAGATCTACAGAAGATGCTGTGTTAAAACTTTGTAGCGAAATATACAACAGCCTTAATGAATCCACAATTCCTGCTACTTTATTTATAGATATTACTAAAGCTTTCGATATGGTTGATCATTCTTTGTTGCTATGTAAACTATATAAAGCTGAGTTTAGATGGCGTGTATATTAGCCCAGACTATACCAAAGATGAGCAAAACAGACGTCAGACTTCGGATCCGACGAGCTATTAAATCTAAACATCCATCAGCGGCACCACAAATCCGAGGTCTAAAATTGGTTGTAAACAAAAAAACATTTTACACAACCCAAGATGGAAAAATAGTTTGTGGCAATTTGGAATTGGATGTAAATAATTATTTGGAACAACAACAAAAACAGCATGATATGTCAACTCCAGCTGACATTGCAAATGCACATGGACACCCAATGTCAACTGCAGCTACCAGATTCTTCGAGATGACAACAACGCCACCTGGAAGATCAACGCTACAACAAGAAAAACAACATAATTGAAACAGAGTTGCCGTCTGTCACGCAAGTAGTAGTAGTAGTAGAAGTAGTAATAGTAATAGTAGTAAAAATTTAATTCAAAACAAAAATGAAACTAAAAACATAAACATGCTTTCACAAAACATTGCCGGTTTAGCAAGTAAATTATTTAATATTGATGTTTTTGGCTGTAAAGCACTTGAATATTTATTTGAATTTATGTAACTAATTCCGATAAAATTAAAATAAAACACACTTTTGGAAACTTTTAGAATAAGAATTTTATTGTTGGCAGCGAGGTTGAGGTTGACAGTAGTAATGACTTTTATCTTTTGCTGACTTGTCTTTGACAATTTAGTTTTCCGCTGAATTGCGGAAAATGTTGACTTAGCTGCTGCATGTGTCCATTTGCTGGTTGCATCTGAGTTCAACCCACTGGTTTGCTTTGGGTTGAGTTGAACATTCTCCCCGGGCGGAAAGTGAGTTTTCTGAGCTTAGGTGCAACAAAAGAGTTTCTGATATTGTAAATTATCTCGGATTGACATGAAAAGAAACAAAGTTTATTAGAGCATGATAAACAAACAAGTTTTATGCAATTTTAATTCTCTACATAATAAACAACATTTTCAACTATGATTTGGATACGCTCCGATCTTGCACATGTAAAGTCTCGGATAGTAATATGGCGGCCTCCATTCATTAAGGCAAGGATCTCTATACTATGGAGATCATAGGCAGCGATGAAGATGGAGACAAACAACAACAACTCCATACTCCACTTGTTGTCAATGGAAAAATTCCATCGATTACGGCGTTGTTTGTGCTATGTGCTTCGCGAGTGTAATTTTGATTTTTTTGTTGTTGTGTATTTTAAATTTGAATTAAATTACGAGTAGTTTGTGTTATTCGTTCAAATTTGTGAAATAAATTGTGAAATCGATGCTGCAGTTGATTCAGGTGAGTTGAAAACAATGAATTTATGGAATTTATATTACATTTGATATTTTTAAATTTGTGTGTTGAATTCTTGTTCATTGGAGTCCGAGTAGGGTTCGGACGGTTTTTAAATTTTTCGTTGCAAATGGTACTATTTGTATTATTAATTTTGAAAGTGTATTAAATTGAAGTGAAAGTGTATTAAATTGAAGTGAAATTATTTTTTAATGCGTTTTATTTTAAAGTGAGTATGTTACTGGTGATTATTTTAATTTGTAATTAATTTCGGAAAAATTATAATAAAATTAAAAAATGTTTATATTAGTTTTTCTTTGCGTTTTTCGTGTGAAATGAGCAAATATTAATATTTTTTCATGTTGGATTATGAAGTGAAAATTAAATCATTCGTTTAATTGCATTTTTCGGGTGAAATGAGCAAAATAAATTAGTTTTTGAATATTAAAGTTTTTGAATAATAATGAATTTGTCATAATTATGACGATATGATGATGTATATGTGATGTGATGATATATGATATGATGATATGTGATGTGATGATATGTGATGTGTATGTGTATGTGTATGTGTATATGTGTGTGTGTACGTGTATGTGTGTGTTTGTGTGTGTGTGTGTGTGTTCTGTTTTTTCTTACGCTTCGTTTGTATATTGACTGTTGCTAATTGGTAGAGGACATAGCTTCGTTACAGGTCGTTTTAATTCACCTTGCTCTGTTTTCAGCTTCACTACTCTAGTGATGTCATCTTTTCCGGGGAACGTTTCTAGGATTCGTCCTAGATTCCATTTCGTCGGGGGAAGTCTCTCATCTTTAATCAACACCAGGTCTCCGATTTGAAGTTGAAGTTGATGTTTTAGCCATTTCGGTCGTTGTTGTAGACGGGCCAAATACTCCGATTGCCAGTGATGCCAAAAAGTTTGTAAACTGAATTGGATCGCTTTCCACCGGTCGACATAGTTTGTCTTACCGATTGTGAGATCTGGCTCTGGTACTGTGAACATTTCTGCTCCGATTAAGAAGTGTGCTGGAGTCAAAGCATGAAAGTCTTCAGGATTTTCTGTTAAGGGGCATAAAGGCCTCGAATGAAAGTTAATACCCCATTTCCAACAATTCTTTTGAAGTGGTGTTTAACACTCTTCACGCCGGCTTCCCATAATCCTCCGAAGTGGGGAGAAGCAGGAGGAATGAAATTCCACTTTGTTCCTCGGGACGACAAAACTTCAGCAACACCTTTCCAGTCATGGGTAGCATCCTTCAGAAGTCGATACAACTCTGTTTCAGCTCCTTTAAAATTCGTACCGCAATCACTGTAGATCTGGCTGCAAACTCCTCGTCGTGAAGTAAACCGCCGAAATGCTGCTAGAAAAGCTTGAGTGGTGAGATCGCTTACCGCTTCAAGATGAATCGCCTTTGTTGCTAGGCAAACGAAAATGGCTAAGTAGCTTTTATAAGTTTTTGCTCCGCGACCTTTCCAAGCCCGGATACTAATCGGTCCAGCATAGTCAACTCCAGTATGTGAGAATGGCCTGGATACAGTCACTCTGGGCGCTGGTAATTCTCCCATCAGTTGATAAGCTGGCTTAGTCCTAAACCGATAACATATAGTGCATTTATGAACATATTGCTTTACTGCTCGCTTGGTCTGAAAAATCCAATATTTTTTCCGAAGATAACCCATCATCAACTGAATGCCTCCATGAAGTGTTTTCTCATGGGCTTCGTGAAGAATCAATTTCGTGAAATGATGATTTGGAACCAGGATGATTGGATGCTGTTGATCATAAGGCAAATTTGCATTCTTCAGTCTTCCACCAACTCGAATGATTCCGTCCGAATCAACGAAGGGATTTAGCGATGCCATGCCCCTGGACTTCAAAATGCCATCAGGAAAAATTTCGAGCTGAGCAATTTTTACTAAAGCTTTGGCTGCAACGTCGAGCTCCTTTGGTGAAATCAGTCCAAATTTCCAGTTGGGTTTGTAATTTTTTGTATTATTGGTGAAACGTAAAATCATAGCAACAATACGTATTAATTTGTTTATTTCAGATGATCCATACATAAGTTCATTTATTGGAGGTAAAACCTTCCCGATGTGATGCTCTTGTATTGGAGGTAAAACCTTCCCGATGTGATGCACCTGTACTACTGGCTGCGTTGGATACTGAAAATCCCATGCATCGCGCAGAAATTCAGGTCCGTTCCACCACAGCGGATTATCAAGCAAAGCTAATGGAAGAACACCTCTGGAAACCAAGTCTGCTGGATTGTGCTGAGTTGGAATATGATTCCATATTTTGACGGGAGTCAAACGCTGTATTTCTCCAACTCTGTTTCGCACAAATGTCTCCCATTTGTTTGGTGATGCTCTAATCCACGAGAGTGTGATGGTTGAGTCAGTCCATGCAAACTGCTGAATGTTGTTGTTTCCAAACACTTGAGTGGCATGGTCCAGAAGCTTCGCCAACGTAACAGCACCACAAAGTTCCAAACGAGGAAGACTTACTGGTTGTACAGGAGCAACCTTTGATTTAGCGATGAGAAGATGCATTTTCGCTTGGCCTGTTTCGTCTTCAATCCGCAAATACACTGCTGCTCCGTAGGCTTTCTCCGAAGCGTCACTGAACCCATGAAGTTCGACTCGAGTGAAATCGCCGATTGTTTGAACCCACCTTGGAAATTGAATTTTGTTGATGGCTTGCAGATCTTCGTAGAAGATATTCCATTGTTCCAAAAGTGAGGATTTGATTGGTTCATCCCATGACATCTTCTTCACCCACAGTTGCTGCATGAACATCTTCGCCTTCACAATACACGGAGCAATCCAATCCATCGGATCAAAAAGACGTGCTATCGTAGATAGAATGAATCGTTTGGTCGGCTGTGGATCAAGAATTGCGTTGTAGCAGAAAGAGAATCTATCAACAGAAGGAAGCCAGTGGACACCGAGCGTTTTAATTCCATCTGAATCTTCTGATGGCATTGAGAATGTTGATTCCCGTTCTCCTGATGGAATGCCCGAAAGTAATTCGTCAGAATTGGAAGTCCATTTCCGTAAGTTGAATCCAGCTGTCTCTAATGTTGTTTTAACTTGTTTTATTTTCTCTTTAGCTTCGGTAATAGTATTTCCTCCAGATATCAAATCGTCTACATACATCTCTTCACGGATCATGGTTGAAGCAAGTTGATTTTTTGAATTGTCTTCTGCCAACTTCAGTAACGTTCGGATGGCAAGATATGGAGCGGCTGCTGTTCCAAAGGTAACCGTATTAAGTCTGTAAACCTTAATAGGCTCTTTAATATTTTTTCTCCACAGAATCAGCTGATAATTTTTGTCTTGCTCCGCTATCAAGATCTGTCGGTACATTTTTTCGATGTCGGCAGTGAAGGTGTATTTATACAACCTCCAACGAAGAATAATGTCGCAGATATTTTGTTGCAGTGCAGGACCTACCAACATAGCATCGTTCAAGGAAACGCCACTTGATGTTTTGAAGGATGCGTCAAACACCACCCTCAATTTTGTGGTTGAACTGCTTTCTTTGATGACAGCATGATGGGGCAAGAAGTAATGCTGATTTTCTGGCAACTTATTTTTATCCACTTCACTCATATGACCCAGTTGGATATATTCTTCGATGCAGGAAGAATACTTATCTCGAAGTTGCTGGTTTGCATCAAGACGTCGCTCTAAACCATGGAATCGCCGCAAAGCACCTTGATAAGAATCGCCAAAAACCGGAGCAACGTTTCCTTTGAACGGCAATGCTACTTGATAGCGACCATCAATCGTTCGTTCAGTGTTGGCGATGAAATGATTTTCACATTCAATATCTTCGGCTTTTTCGAATGGCTTGAAAGGTGTCTCTTCCAGTTCCCAAAATTTTCGAAGTTGGGTTTCGACATCTACAATTTGCAAGAAACTTCTTACTTGATGACTGGATTCGGGTTCAATTGGAGCCTTCCCGAATAAGATCCATCCCAATGTTGTCTTCTGCATTACTGGCATCAGTCTATCTGCTGGTGAAATCAGCTCTGGCAACAAAAGTTCTGGAAGAACATCACTGCCAAGCAAAATATCAATTTTGGACGATTTGAAAAATTCTGGATCGGCAAGCACATAATCGTTGAGATGAGTCCAATTCTCAACGTGAAGGTTCCGGGCCGGAAGATGCCCAGACAGTGACTTTAAGATGTAGGCTTGCGCCGATGTTGCAAAGCTGGAATACTGCGAAGCAAAAGTGATATCTACCACTCTTAAACATGTGCCACTGCTGACCAAACCCAACCCGGACACCCCCGTATGAGTTGTTCGAGATTTAAGTTGGAGTAATTGGGCAGCATACTCTGTAATAAACGACGCTTCAGAACCAGTATCTAACAATGCTCGCAACATCAACCACTCTCCAAACGAAGACTTCACTTTCACAAGGGCTGTTGCCAGTAAAACTTGAGAGTTTTTAGTTGGACTGCTGTGATGAGAATGGTGAGAAGTTAAATTGTTAGAAACCGATGGTTTGTTGGCGGTCTGGAATGAAGGCGCCTCTGCATTCAAAGTTGTACTTTGTGAATTTGGCTGCGACTCTGTTGCTGCACTGGGTTGATTTGCTGATTACTATTTGTTGACTGGACTTGCTGAAAAGAGGTATTATTTTGCTGTATGCGTGAAGGTTGTTGATTTGGCTGTAAAGAAGTATTATTAACATGTAATAAGGTATGATGTGGTTGTTGACAATGATAGCACCTACGACTAGTTGGACAACTATTAGTAACATGATTATACCCCAAGCAATTTGGACACAAACCCCATTTATTTACAACCTGACTACGCTCACATACACTCATTTTCAAAAATTTACTGCATCTTCTAACCGCATGTTTATTTTTCTGACATATTTTACAGGAAATCTTTGATTTATCAGACTGCGTATGTGCGACAAACGAATTCTTATGTGAAGAGTCCCGTGATGTTTTGGATGTACCCTGATTGTGCTGCTGGTCGACCGCTTCAAGAGTCCGAAACCTTGTCTCCAGAAAGGAAGTGAATTCCTTGAAAGTCGGCAACTTTTTTGGGTCCTCTCTGTCATTCAACTTCTCCTCCCATATTTGCTGCGTTCTGTTGGGTAACTTTCGCACGAGAAGAAAAATTAGCACTGGGTCTAAATGATCTACCTCTATTTTCAGATTCGCAAGGCTGTGAATTACTTGAGTCGACGTATATAGCAGATCTCTAATCGACTCCGCACGCTCCTGGCTCAACGTCGGTAGGTTGAACAGTGTATTCAACTGAATGTTGACAAGAACGCGAGGGTGATCATAACGATCCTTCAGAATCGACCATGCTTTGACGTAATTGTGACCTTGGATCTTCAAAGACAGAAGTAGCTTTTCAGCGTCACCTGCTAAACTGGTCTTCAGATAATGCATTTTTTGTATATCGGATAACGATGATTTGGCGCCTACCAGGGTCACAAAAAGGTCGTGAAAATTTGGCCAATTTTCATAACTGCCGTCGAACGTAGGTATTTTTATTGCCGGTAGGTGAAGTTCCTCGTTTCTGACTGTTGTCTCCTTTCCAGCGACTTCATTTGACTGCTGACTGACTGCTGCTTGCACGGAAACTTTCCACCGCATCCAGAAGCCTAGCCTGAAACACACAATAATCTTTCCTTGTTGGATGCTGCCGCTGTCATAAAGGGTCCGCACACAACCATCAATGCCTACAACAATTTAACCTTTACGTTACGTAAATGCTGATGATAAAGAAGGTTATATGAAGGGCGTACAATAAAGATTACTTACCAATTTTTTACCAACGAGTTCGATGTGTTTTATTTCATTTTTGAGTTGAGATTTCATTTAAAAAAAAAGTATATATTCCAAGGTTTTTCACCCAACATTTTTGGTCCTTCGAGCCTTTAATAAAAATCAAGTGCCTAAAGACAATATAAAAACAATTACCGTGGTCTATTTATTATAATCGATAACGCCAAGTGTATCAAAATTTAAAAGACATTGCGCCGACATCTTGTCGTTTGTTCGTTTTTTTTTTTATTCAAATTTCAAAAATTGAACGATTTTCTAATAAACGATTGAATCTGTTTAATTATACTTAAACCTACGACTAAAATTAAAAAAAAAAATATAAAATAAAGAAAAAATCATCCATCCATCAAGAAGACAGCATCGGTTAAGCAAGCGGCAGCCGGCAGTAGCAGCAATCCAGTAACCTGAAAATAAGCTGAAATTCAAAGTGAGTACATTTACACTTACTTAAAAATTATATTTTTTCTTCAATAAATAAGAATAAATAAGAAATTATAATGAGTGGTGCTACAAAATTAGTTAAGACACTGTCTGCTCAGATTTCCAAAGATTTTGAGAATTTTAAGAAAACTGTTTGTCCAACACGTAGAACAAAAAATTATGTAGCTACACGTCTCGCCACGCTAGAAAACAATTGGGAGAACGTTATGATTCAATTTCGAGAAGTAAGTAGCAGCGACAACCTAAAACCTGAAGTTCTTACATCGACTGAAGAAGTTTACAATGCAGCAAATGAAAACTACACGGATTACAGATGTATGTTGTTGGACGAATTAGACAAATTTGTAGCAATAGCCAAAGAGAAAGAAGTAGCTAACGAGAAAGAAAATAACTCATCTTCAAATGCAAACCATAACAAAAAGCAGCACGATGTACGTCTTCCGAAAATTCACCCACCCACATTTACTGGAGAGTACCAAAATTGGCGTTCTTTTCACGATCAATTTGTTTCTTTGGTACATAATAATGCAACTCTTACAAACATTGAAAAGTTGCACTAAAAGAATCCTGGTAAATAACGAACTCAAGTTATTCTACGAGTTACCAGTTGTTCGAGAAGAAACCTCAAAAAGTATTCGTGAGTTGTTAGATAATGCCACAAAAATTTTACATGCATTAAAAAATCTTGAACTGCCAGTTGATCACTGGGACGCAATCATTATTTTTTTGCTTTTAAAAAAGCTGCCGGCTTCCTTGCAATCAAAATGGGAAACCACGCTTGGGACCAAGAAAGATATCCCTACATTCAAAGAATTTTCGGATTTCTTAGAAACGAAGTTCCGAGCATTAGAAATGGTAGACCAACAAAATGAAAAATCAACATCATCGAATAAAAGGCAAAAGAGTGTTTTCCATATGAACACTGATTCGGCAGAAAATTTTTCATGCAAGGTATGCCATAAAGGTGTGCATTCGTTAAGAAGTTGTCCCAAATTTTTGAAAATGGACGTAAGCTCACGACAACGAATCGTCAAACAATATGGCAATTGTTTTAACTGCTTAGCTTACAGCCATCGAACAAGCAATTGCCCAAGCAGCAAGAGATGTCATTTTTGCCAAAGGAATCATAATTCTCTTCTTCACTTTGGCAACACAAACAATACAAATCGTCAGTTTTCACATCACAACCCATCCCAACAAAATTCGTTCAATCAATCATTCGCTCAAAATAATCAAATTCCACACAACACAAACAACAATAATTCAAATAACTCATACTCATCCAATCGCACTCAAACACCATCGAACTCACTCACTCACGCTCAACAAAATAATGCAAATTCATTCAATCACCCAAATACAATCACTCAAAATACAAATCGTACTCAAGCACATCATATAGCTACAGGAATTAATCCACATGCACCATCGTTTCAACCATGCGATTCACAACCATCAGGATCTTCAAATTGCTATTATCTAAATGAATTTAGAAACACCCAAATTTTACTAGCAACAGCAATCGTTAAAGTCAAGTCAGCCCATGGTACTTATTTCAAACTTAGAGCATTAATTGATCCTGGTTCTCAGGCATCATTTATAACCGAATCTGCGGCTCAAATATTGGGTTTGAAAAAGCACCCAACTTCCTTTGACGTTTCGGTCCTAGGACAAAGTAAGAGCGGTTCATGTCGAAATTTTGTAGAACTGAGTTTACACTCAAATTATTCAAATTTTGTCACAGCAACAAAAGGCTACATTTTCAAAACCCTAACAGGACTTCTTCCAAGCCAAGAAATTTTCACAAGGAAACTTAATCACATCCAAGGTTTACAACTAGCCGACCCTTCATTCCATGTTCCAGCCCAAATCGACCTTTTATTGGGAAGTGATGTTTATTGCGAAGTGGTCCTACCAGAAGTTATCCGAGGTGATGAACCTGTTGCTCCAATAGCACAAAAAACCGAATTTGGCTGGATAGTCTTGGGAGAAGCTCTTGTTGAAAGAACTTGTTCACTACAAGTATATAGTCAGTTTATTGACATTGATACCCAAATGAGAAAGTTCTGGGAAATTGAAGAATCCCCATATGAAAAAGCCGAAGCTGAAGAAGATGTTGCGTGTGAGAACCATTTTCTACACAACATCAAAAGGTTGCCGGGAGGGCGCTTTGAAGTATCTTTGCCCTTCAAAGAAAACTATCGACCCGAACTGAAATCAACAAAGCAAAATGCACTCAATATGTTTTATAGACAAGAAAAGAAATTGCTTAACGATCCTGCACGACACAAAGAATACAACAAATGCATATCCGAATATCTTGAACTAGATCAAATGGAAGAAGTCGACATTCATCGCGACACCAAAATAAACTCACCCTTTCACTATGTTGTACCACATCACGCCGTCATCAAAGAATCCAGCACAACTACCAAACTTCGTGTGGTCTTCAACGCCGCGTTCAAAACTTCGGATGGAAGTTCGCTAAACGATCATCTCATGACTGGGCCTAAAACTCAAACTGACATAATATCGATTGTTCTGAGGTGGAGAACTCATAAAATTACCTTCACATCAGACATCGAGAAAATGTATAGGCAAATCCAGATCCATCCAGATGATGCGTATTACCAGCTTCTATTTTGGCGTGAAGATCCATCCTCACCCGTTAAACTTTATAAAGTTAAAGTTTTAATGTTCGGTACTGCCCCAGCACCATATTTGGCAAACCGAACACTCAAGAAATTGGCATCCGATGAAGAATCCACGCATCCATTAGCCGCAAAAATGATCCGTGAAGACATGTATATTGACGATTTAGTGTCAGGCGCAGATACACTGGAAGAAGCAAGAGAAAAGTATGAACAGATTTCTCAATTATTATCGTCTGCTGGTTTTCATCTTCGAAAATGGATGAGCAATGAAGAAGAATTTCTCAAGCCCATTCCAGAAGAAGATCGAGAAACAAATGTATCACTCACCCTTGGATCTCTGGATCATACGAAGACTCTCGGGATAAGTTGGTATCCATCTACAGATTCTTTTTCATTTCAAGAAATCGCCATCGAAAACATCGTTACAAAACGCACAATACTTTCAACCATTGCACGCATTTTTGATCCACTTGGGTGGATTTCGCCTTGCGTTATAAAAGCGAAGATTATTATGCAGCAATTATGGTTGAATGGTCTCTCATGGGACGAGACCATTCCAGCGGAACTTCACCAAGAATGGCTGTCCTTTCAAGATGAATTGAAGAACCTCCAAATAATCCGTATTCCGCGATGGATTAACACCCAAGGCGACTTCAAAAGCCTCGAATTCCATGGGTTTAGCGATGCTTCAACCAAGGCATATGGAGCCGTGGTTTATATTCGAGTTTTAGATTTCAATAATCGAATACACACCCATCTCTTGATCTCGAAAACTAAAGTTGCTCCTGTAAATACGGTATCCTTGCCTAGACTAGAGTTGTGTGGGGCTGTGCTGCTAGCAAAGCTCCTTAAATACACTCAAGATGTTTTCCTGTTCAAAAATGTACCAAGTTTTGCCTGGACGGATTCAACAATAACCCTTTGTTGGATAACGGCGTTGCCGTCAAGATGGAAAACTTTTATCGCCAACCGAGTCACCGAAGTTCAACGACTTACGAATTTAAGTATCTGGAGACACATTCCTACAAAGTTAAACCCAGCGGATCTTGCTTCCAGGGGAATGTTGCCATCCAAATTACTTCAAAATGATTTATGGTGGAAAGGACCACCTTTTCTTCAAGAACAATGGGACTTTTCAGTCCCAGAGCAACCCACCCAATTCGAAACCGAAGAAGAAAAACGTGAAATTAAGGTTCACGTAGCTTTCGAAAACAAAAACGTTATTTTGGATATCTTAAGTAGATACTCCAAACTCAACAAAGCTTTGAGAATCATAGCTTTGATTAATAGATTTGTTCAAAATCTAAAAGCCGATCCAGACCACAGGATGAATTCAGTTCTTTCTCCCATGGAACTGGACATTGCATTGCACATTGTCATACGCATTGTACAACAACAAATGTTTTCGGATGTCATCATTGAGCTCACAAAAACTAAGAAAACGAAACTTAACAAATCACTCAACCTATTCATTGATCAATTTGGAATTATAAGAATTGGAGGCAGATTGGAAAATGCGACACTCACTTATGATCAAAAACACCCAATTGTTTTAAAGCCTGATCATCACTTTTCCAAACTGATAATTGAAGAAGCTCATGAAAAAACACTTCATGGTGGAATACAACAAGTTATTTCATACATTCGAAATAAATATTGGATATTCAGTTTAAAACGAAATGTTAAAAAATATCTAAATCGATGCATTATCTGTTTTAAAGCTAAACCAAAATCAATGCAACAGCTAATGGGAAATTTGCCAGCCCCAAGAGTAAATATGTCGCGACCGTTCACTCATACTGGTGTCGACTATGCTGGTCCCATTGAAGTAAAGGCCTGGAAAGGAAGAGGTTCCAAACGTTTCAAGGGATATTTCGCCATATTTATCTGCTTATTGACCAAAGCTATTCATCTCGAAGCAGTAACCGACCTAACAACACAAGCCTTCATTGCAGCATTTCGACGTTTCACGTCGAGAAGAGGAATGTGTTCCAACCTATACAGCGACTGCGGAACTAATTTTCAAGGTGCAAATTCTGAACTTCAAAAGATGCTCAACGCAGCAAAATATAACTATATCGACATCGCCAACTCAATAAGCCAATTGGGAACAAAATGGAATTTCATTCCTCCTGCTTCTCCTCACTTCGGTGGATTGTGGGAAGCAGGAGTGAAATCCGTAAAATACCATTTACGAAGAATCGCCCAAAACCAAGCGCTTACCTTTGAGGAGCTCAGCACGCTTCTTACACAGATAGAAGCGTGTCTTAACTCGAGACCCCTTTGCCCGATAACGGATAGCTTGGACGACTTTAGTGCACTAACTCCAGCACACTTTTTGATCGGCACGTCAGGCCATATAGTTCCAGAAGCGGATTTGAAGAATGAAAAAATTGGGTACCTCGATAGATGGAAGCGAATTCAAGCTGTATTACAAACCTTTTGGAAGGAATGGAGCGGAGAATATCTCACAAGACTCCAAAACAGACCGAAGTGGCTCCAAAAGGAAGAACAACCTAAGGTCGGAGACCTCGTCTTACTACGAGACGAAAGATTCCCTCCATCGAAATGGCCGTTAGCAAGAATCATTGAAACTTTTCCAGGAAAAGACAATCTTATTCGCGTCGTCAAAGTTAAAACGCAAAACAACGAATTCAAAAGACCTATTGCTAAGATATGCCCACTTCCATCAAATTCGAATACCGAAGAAAACACAATAATTTAATTCCCGAAATCAATATCAAAAATTCAAACAAATTAATTCAAAATAATCTAAACCCCTAATTCAAATAAAGAACTAATTATCAACTCAAATCAAAAGAAGCTATTTCAATTCAATTTCAAAAACTCAAATGAAATGAAAATGAAAAATAATTCTTTGAAATCTAATGATTCAAATGAAATCAAAATGAAATATAATTCTTCGAAATCTAATTCCAAAATGATTCGAGAATTAATTACAAATGGAAAACAAATTGTATAAAACAAAACATCGAACATAAAAGTAAAGCAAAATATCCAAATTGATAAACTGCGAAATATTCAAATAAAGAAAATCATGCGAATTAAAAAACTCAACCCTACACAAAATTTGTATAAAAATTATATATAAATTAAGCTTAAACTCACTCAAACAGAACCTATTCGAAAAAAAATAACAATATAATTTAAAAGGAAAACCACACACTCATAACATCCAAAATAATTCATACAGTCCACTAAAACAGAATCAACTCATTCATTCAAAAACAAGTATGGAATTAAAAATCTAATAAAAATCAACAATAACACCCACTCAATCATAAAATATTCAAACAAAATTCACATTTGTAAAAAAAAAATAATTGAAATGTATTAAAAATCTGAAAAGAAAATCAAAATTATAAGAAACACACACACACACACACACACACACACACACACACACATGCATGAATGGTCTACATCCAAAATTAAAATATCCATGATCACCCAAAACAAACTATTCATTCGCCTATACAAGCATTATATGAAATCAATTAAAAAACGAAAATGAAAATAAAATAATTGAAATCAAAATAATAATTTAAAAACAAAATAATATTATGTGAAATAATCTTCAAACAAAATAAATAAAATTACCAAGTCAACTTTATTTCATCTAAGGTGGCAACCATGTCAAATATGTAACATACCGAGGTACGCACATAAAAGAAATGGAATATGCCAAGGTGTATGCAGTAGGTATGTACAACACAAGAATGCTTCGAATATTCAGCATATTATGTACATAAAACAACAACACGTCGAGTATCCAGCTTACTTATATACACCGTGCCCGTCCGTAGAACTCAAAAGTAAAAACCTGAAAAATTAAATGTTTAAATAAGTAAAATAATAAAACCAAAAACATAATAACTCACCCATCAGCAACATCAGCAACAACAGCAATACAGGATATCAAACAAAAGGAACAAAACACCAACCTATGAATTAAAAAAAAAAAATGCAATGAGAAAACAATATACATGATTGTAATATAAGGTTGCGTAGTGTAGGTCATGGCAAAAACCAACCACCACACAAGTACATAATGTATCTATGTACATTATGTATATTTAAATGATTGGAATCAATAAAAAATTAACACAAAACTAAACGAAATAGCAACAAATTGTCAAATATACAACACATTTAACGAATTAATCGAAATTAATACAATTCTAAGTAAACAAACAAAATTACCACAAATAAACCAACAGTACATAAAGTACATAATAGTAATTTACACACAAAATTGAATCCACCTTTATTGCACAAATCACATATTTTAAAACATTTATTTAACATTAAAATTCATAACACTAATTAATAAACAACAATATTAAACATAATTACCCCGATCGCAATAAATAAGTTAAAAACCCGAATACCGCATGCGCATGAACAAGACATCAATCGAAATCCTAAACATCAATTATCAATGACGAACGGAAGAAGAAAGTGACATTTGATAGCTCGAGTCTCGAATATTTTTCAGCCTCTGTCGCACTATGCAAACCAGGGATGCTTTGAGGATGTTATGTTTTGTTATGAGGTTTACACGTATCAATAAAAATTACGTATAAATAAATTAAATTAAAATTATTGTTAATGTTTTGTTTAAATGTATTATTTTGAAAACATAATTAATACGATTTCTCTTTACATGTGAGACACAATATTCATAAGAACATATGGGGGCATCAGTTCAGAGCTTACTGTGGAGCAAAAATGTCAAGGCCGTTTACTTTGTGCACTGGGGGGGAGAATGTTGGATGCTGCCGCTGTCATAAAGGGTCCGCACACAACCATCAATGCCTACAACAATTTAACCTTTACGTTACGTAAATGCTGATGATAAAGAAGGTTATATGAAGGGCGTACAATAAAGATTACTTACCAATTTTTTACCAACGAGTTCGATGTGTTTTATTTCATTTTTGAGTTGAGATTTCATTTAAAAAAAAAGTATATATTCCAAGGTTTTTCACCCAACATCCCTTATTTCGTCGTACAATGATTCTACTTCAGGTTGCCCTTTTGTAACCTCATCATCCTCATCCAAAAATTCATTTATTTTATTTTTATTTATTTATTTATAATTCGTTAAATACTAACGTTAACAATTCTTAATATATACTTAAAATCTAAAGAAACTTAAACTAGACTGTTGAAAAATATCAATTTGCAATTTATACTTTTTAAATTATCATTTGGTGAATTAATACAAGAGTAAAATTTATTATAGATGTCAATTAATTGATTTAAGGGGCTATGTACACCATAGTTTGATCTGCTAAAATAAGTATTCAATGGTTTCTGGAGTCTTATACTTGAACGACTAAAACTAAAGTTTAAACTACCAAGAACTGATGGTGATGAAATTTGTCCGTTTATTATTCCAACAATAAAACAAAACTGCAAGTACATCCTATGATTTGTCAAAGAAGGAAGATTTATGAGAGAAAGTCTTTGTGAATAAGGTGGTAATGTATGAATATCATGAAACATCGGAAGGGATCGTAGACAAAAACGCAAAAATCTTTTCTGAATGGCCTCGAGTCTTGTGACGTGTACGGCGTAGTAAGGTGACCATACTGTACAAGCATATTCCAGGACTGGTCTTACAAATGAAACAAAAAGTAATTTTAAAACATATGGATCACGGAAATCACGGCCAAATCTCTTAATAAAACCCAGAACTCTATTTGCTTTTTTAACTATGAAGTTAATATGTTCATTAAATGTTAGTTTCGAATCTAAGACAACACCCATCTCAGAAAATACATATACTCTACTTAAAGGACAAGAATCAAACATGTAACTAAAAACGATTGGAACTTTTTTGCGTGTAAAACTCATGGTTTTACATTTGTCAACATTTAAAACAAGACGATTATTATTGCACCATTCCCTGAATAATATTAAGTCTTCTTGCAAGAGAAGACAGTCAGATGTAGAGTTAATTTTTTTAAAAATTTTAATGTCATCAGCATATATTAGGACAGACGAATTTTGTATGATCGAAACCAAGTCATTTATAAATAAAACAAATAGAATAGGACCAAGGTGACTACCCTGGGGGACACCAGAATTCACAACAAATGAACTTGAACACTCATTACTAAATTTAACACTATAACGCCTATCTTGCAAATATGAGGAGATCCAGTTTATGAAACAGTCGTTAAAACCTTGTTGTGATAGTTTTAAAAGTAATGTTTTATGACACAATTTATCAAAGGCCTTGCTGAAATCAGTAAAGATACAATCAACTTGTTCACGTTTTTCAAAAACATCTAAACAAAAGGACGTAAAGTTAAACAGATTAGTAACAGTTGAACGCTTTTTAACAAAACCATGCTGGTTATCACAGATAATTGAACTACAGTGAAAAGAAAGGACGCTACATACGATTGACTCAAATAGTTTAGGTATCACAGATAGTTTAGCAATAGGTCGGTAGTTCATTATTTCGTTTTTAGGACCTTTTTTGTGTACTGGTATTATGAAGGAGCTCTTCCAGATAAAAGGAAACAGCGAGTTACTTAAAGACGTGTTGAAAAGAAGACATAACGGGTGTGCTAAATACGCAGCACATTTCTTTAAAATGGATGATGGTACACCGTCGGGACCAGGACTAAAACATTCGTCAAGTTGTAGGATACTATTAAGGACAGTATTTTCACTTATAACGAAATTGATAGAATTTAAGTGGGGGAAATTTATAACAGTGGTAGATGTGTTAGATAAACTACTAGTATTATAATCTACAAAAGCATCTTTGAAGTAGTTTGCAAACATGTTTGCAATTATTCTCGGCTCATTACTATTTGATGTCGAATCAGTCATTAAGTTAGGGTACCCACATGTTTTCTTCTTACGATTAACAAATTTCCAAAAACTATCAGAATTATTTTTAAGGTTTAATTCAATTTTCCGAATGTAGTCATCATATAGGATGTTAGAGTAGTCAGTGAAAAGTTGTTTTATTATAATGAACGTCCTATAATCATCATCAGTTCTTGTTTGATTATACCTTATCCAAGCTTTGTTCCTTTTGTTTTTTAAGTTTTTAACGTGAGAATCAAACCATGGTGGAACACTCAAGTTATTTCGAGTCTTTTTAAATGGAATCGTTTTGTAGAAACAGTCAAAAAGAGTTAAATAAAAAATGTTGCACATATCGTCAATATTTAAGTTACAAAATAAGTGATCCCAATTGATCGTACATAATAAGTTAAAAAGGTTTTCAAAATTACACCTACTAAAGTTGAATTCTAGTTTGTTGTTATTAGATAGCATATGAGGTGAAGCCATGTTTAAATTAAGTGCTATGTCTAATGCAGGATGATGGCGATCTTCATTCACAATTTTGACAGCAGAAGAAATCACAGCTGCTTCAGAGCATATAGTTTCGGAAAAAAATACCAGATCGAGTGTTTTTCCAAAACGGTTCTTGACACCGTTGAGTTGACTTAAGCCACATGAAGACATACCATCTGTTAATAAAAACTCGTTTGAAGACGACGCGTTTATTGGAACGTAGAAGTTATCGTCGTCAATTTGAATCCAATTGAGATTGGGTAGATTAAAATCACCAACAACCAGTATTTCGTCTTCAGGCTCCAAAAGGATATAAATACTTTCTATACAGTTGTTTAATTTTTCATAAACCTCGTTCTTGGAGCTTGGAGGTATATATGCTGGTATAATAAATAAATGTCCTCTTGCCATTTTAATTTTTAAGCATAGTATTTCAATGTCAGTTGATCGAAAATCGTCAATCAGGTAACCAGTGAGAGTATTGTTGATAGCGACAAGAATTCCGCCACCAACGGCGTTTGAATCGTCTGAGTTATTACGATCACGTCTAAAGACTTGATAAGAGGAGTCAAAAAGCTCCGAGTCCGAGATAGAGTTGTTGAGCCATGTTTCCGTCAATATTATGATATCGTGAGGAAGATTGTTAATGTTTCTGTAAACCATGTTGGTCTTTGTCCGAAGTCCATTTACGTTTTGGTAGTAGATTAATACCTTTTTAAGCTGCTTTGACGGTGGTTTAGCGTTGTCCGATACTGACGAAAAGGGTTATTCGACTTATTCATAAATTCATGTACTATTACTCCTTTAGGCCAAAACGATGGTGAATTTAAAACATGGAAAATTGAGTCAGGTGCACGTATTTTAAAAGACGAATACTTAGTATGGTTACGATGTAAAATTTTCTCAACATTTAACGTAAATGGGGAACCCAGCTTTTCGGACAAGTGATTTTTTATGTCAAGTGCATTTGTAGACGGTGCTAGTTTAGAAAGAAACAATATTTTTTGCCCTTCAACAGCCTTTAGTCCGGATACAATTGGAGATGTTAGTGAGGTAGTTTCGTTGGTGATTTTTGGCAAAAAAATGTTTTTCGACAAAGTAGAAATCGAAGAATCCACATTCAGTTGGGTCGTTGAATTAGATGGTGAGAGATTAACAACATTAGGTGCTGATATCAGTGGTAATGTTAAAGAAGAAATAGATAACGAAGCAGGTACATTGTTGTTAGAGTTAAAATTGGCTATTGGGCGAGATATTGCAAAGTCTCTAAATACGGAGGTTGCAACTTTCTTTGGTAAATGGCATATATCAGAATTTTCGTCGTCAAGATCATCGTTTTTACGTTTGGTTAAGGTTTTTGTTTTGCTTCCTAAATCAGGAGTTTTGTCTTTATTAATTTTATTTACAATATTTCCGTTGGTGCAGGTCAGATTTTCAACTTCCTTTGAAAGAAAAGTAAATTGTTTCTCCAATTTTTCTAGGTCCTTAATATTTTTTATGACGTCTCGAACAATATTCTTTTCGGCGATCGGGTCGCATTTATCACAAAAGTAGAAAAAAGATTTTCTCTTAGCAAAGAGTTTTATGCAACTGAACGGGGCGTCAATGCAAAGTACATGAAAAACTCTCCGACAATTACCGCTACACATAATGGAGTCGATCATGTAATCAGAGATGGTATTACAAGCACCACAATTAGCCATAATAAGAAATCGATGTTAATGTTTTTAGTTTGTATGCCGTGTTATGTGTTTGTTTATAAATTAAGTTTTAAATTAATTTTAAATATTGATTTAAAATTTTTGATTGTTAGTGTACTCAGAAAATATACAAATTTAATTTTAGTACATACACAAACCAAAAAGTGAGGATGTCGATAGTGTAGTTAATCAATGATAACGTCGGATGAGTAGTCATAAACAAATGACAGGTACTATGTAAAGATGTTTGTTGTATTTTTTTGCTAATCAGAACAATGTTGTCAAAATCATCTGGAGATTTATGTAATAATTTCAAACAGCAGCAGCTTCAACCAAAACAATATCCCAGATGGAGAAAGTCGTCAGTGATATGAAATTATAACAAAATTGTATGGCTTTGGATACAATGCAGTCTCTTATGCTTCAATGGCAGAACATATACATAAATGTCACTCACCAGGGAAGACTTTAGTTGAATTTATAAGCGGGGCCAAAACGGAGTATATAGATGAGAGCAGCAACAGACTCTTTGTTTATGCACTATATACATATATTATGAAGGCTAGAAGAGCATTTGAGCGAGTATTATGCAGATGAATTTGTAACTTTAATTTGTAATTTTAATATCGCGTTTTAACACTAAACTAATTATTCAGTATGGTAAAAACTATAAATATTTTAGAAAAACAGAGTTTGGTTAAAATTATATAAGCGAAACTGCACGAAATAATAAACAAAATAGGAGCGATATGAAAACTACTAAAACACAGCTCAGCGTTGCCAGCTTTTATGAATCATAAATTTGGGATACCGCAGCCCACAACTCATCCAACAACTTCAGTCTTGTTTGGACATATGTAAGCGTCATGGCTTTGCCCTTTTTGCCAAAATTTTCTACATCCTTTTTTAGCTGTTTAGCTTTAGCATTTAAGGATTTTGTTGAAGACATTTTTATGGTAAATAATTATAGTAAGCAAATCGTACTCACTTTGAAAATGGCGTCAAATTTTCCTCGTGCTGTTTTTTAAGGTTGACTCCCACGTTGCACACACTTTTAACCTTCACACAATTTTGCAATCTTTTATTATTTAAATAATCCTTTGTAATTTATATAAAATTAACTTAAGGCTCGAAGGACCAATGTTTTTGGCTGTAAAGCACTTGAATATTTATTTGAATTTTTGTAACTAATTCCGATAAAGTTAAAATAAAACACACTTTTGGAAACTTTTAGAATAAGAATTTTATTGTTGGCAGCGAGGTTGAGGTTGACAGTAATAATGACTTTTATCTTTTGCTGACTTATCTTTGACAATTTAGTTTTCCGCTGAATTGCGGAAAATGTTGACTTAGCTGCTGCATGTGTCCATTTGCTGGTTGCATCTGAGTTCAACTCACTGGTTTGCTTTGGGTTGAGTTGAACAATTGATTTCTTTAAATTTGTAAAAGGACATGATATATTTTTTCTTTACGAGACGTTTATTACAAGCGATCATTATGAAACCTATAACAAGTACTTTCCTGACTTTAAACTGCATTGGGTATCAGCCTATCACGATCATAAATTTGGTAGAGCCATAGGGGGTTCTCTGTTTGGAATAAAAAAAATCTTAGCGGTAACTTCATTGATGTGAATAACCAAGTTTATTTAACTCTTAATCATTTAGGTTAAAAATTTTATGTTGTGCCAGCATATATTAATTGTAATTTTTGGGATAGCGATTTCTATGCTCTAAACGATTTACTAAACACTTTAATAGATACGGAAAATATAATGCTGATTGGTGATATCAATGCTAGAACTGGAGAAAGTCAGATAGTCCCAACCGAAAGCAATTTCATTGGCCTAGATGTTTTTCAGAAACGTAACTCAAAAGATAAAACAATCAACAAAAATGGTCGGTTGTTTTTAGAAATGTGTCAAACTTTTAATCTTTATATTCTCAATGGGTGCAGTAGGGGTGACACAAATGGACACGTTTATTGGGGGGCAAGGTAAATCTGTAATAGATATCTGTGCAGTATCAGGGGATTGGAATAGATTAATTTCTTCTTTCAAAGTAGGAACACAAACCTTCTCAGATCACATGCCTCTCAAAGTAGATTTTAATCTCGATCTTAAAACAGAATACTGTGCACTCACCTTACCACCAAAACTGAATTGGAAGGAAGACCAAAAAGATATGTACGCAAATAAATTAACAATGGAGATAAATAGTATCTGTACATCCGCTCTCACTGCTTTACAAAGAACCAGCGCAGAAGAGATACAATTACTAAGCAACTGCAATAAAAAGGTTGTTCCACTTAACAAGATACCAGTTAAACAAAGTTATAGGCAAAAGTGGTTTGATAAGGAATGCTTCACTGCAAGAAATTTCTTTTAGCCTTCTAAGAAAAGTAAAAGATTCCACCAGTCCAAATAAAAACTCTACCAAACAATATTTGAGCGCTAATAGAAATTATAAACTTCTCTGCAAAACAAAACGTGAAAACTATTTCAGAACGTTGGCAGCCGAACTTTCAGTCACAACTAATAGTAAGAGCTTCTGGGAAAAAATAAAAACAATTAAAGGCATAAATTATGTCTGCGGAATACATGTTGCTGCGCCTGAACTTGCCGAATACTTTAAGCACTTGTTAAATCCCACTGATATGAGGGAAACCATCCAATTCGCAGAACCATATGTCAGCATTGAACAACTAGATACAGAAATTCAAATGACAGAACTTCAAATGAGTCTCTACAATGCTAAAAATAAAAAAGCTCCCGGTCCTGATCGCATAAGCAATGAATTTTATAAAAACGCTCCCACCGAGTTTTTAAATAAAATGCTAAGTATTTTCAACTGCATCTTTAGATCAGGAGAGATACCTCAAGAATTCAAAGATGCCATTGTATTTGTATTGTATTGTATCCAATATACAAAAATGGTGATGTCAATACACCAAGCAACTACAGAGGTATCTCTTTTATGAACTCATTTGCGAAGTTGTTTTCCTCCATTCTCCTGAATAGAATCAACACCTGGGTGGAAAATAACCAGATTCTTAGCGAATATAAAGCTGACTTTCGCAAAGGATACTCCACTGTTGACAATATCTTCACAGTGACAACTATCGCCCAATACTTTCTCAGACAAAATAGAAGACTTTACGTATTTTTTGTAGATTTTAGAGCTGCATTCGATTCGATTCGATAGACCGTAACGCACTCTTTTATAAGCTATCACAGAAAGGAATGTCGACAAAAATGCTGAAAGTACTCAAAAATATGTATAGTAATACACGGCAAAAAGTATGGGACGGCGTTAATGTATCCGAATGGTTCGAAACTACGACTGGAGTGAAACAAGGCTGCCTTCTAAGTGCAATTCTTTTCGCATTACTCATAGATGATATAACTGCACATCTACCTGCAGGAATAAGAATAGCAGACCAAGTCATAAAGGTACTACTTTACGCGGACGACATTGTGCTATTAGCGGAATCTCCACATAGTTTACAACTTATGATTAATAAAATGAACAATATCTGCAAAACATGGAACTTGCAAGTGAATCTTGAAAAATCTAAAATAATGATTGTCCGCAATAGACAAACAAAACTTGAAGCGATTGAAAAATGGTTCTTAGACGGTAAAGGAATTGAAATAGTGACTCACTATAAGTATTTGGGAGTAATTTTGACACCAAACATGAAATTCAATCTACACCTCGAAAAAAAACTATCAGTGGCAAAAAGTCTAATAAATGCGTCATGGAAAAATATAATTAGCAAACAAGAAATCCCAACCTCTGCAAAATATCGGGTTTTTGAATCAGTTATGAGATCTGTCATATGTTACAGTGCTCAAACTTGGGGGTATAAACAATACGAGGAAGTCGAAAAACTCCTTCGTTTCTTTCTGAAAAAACTCTTCCGTCTTCCATTAACCACTCCTAACTATGTTCTTGCCCTAGAAACAGGTTTACCAAATCTCTATAATTTTACATTAAAGCTACATTTTGATTACGTACTTAAAGTTCCCAAATACCCGGCACATAGGCTTCCACTTATTCTCACGAAATATACTTTCAATAATAAAGTAGAATGGGTTAACGATTGGATAACCCTGGCAGAAAAATGTGGTGCTAGCCTGAGCTTACAATATGAAAACCCTACAGCTTTGAAAGGACAGCTTTATAAAGTTTTGGAAGTATCTGACATTCTCCACAGAAATGCAAGCAAAGAACAAGCCACATCTTCTATAAACAGGTTAATATACCCTGATTTAAACTATGATCTGAAAGATAAAAACTATTTCAATGATTACTATAGCACAAAAGCGATATCTCTAATTTGTAGGGCAAGATGTGATGTTTTGAATTTGAATGGTGCACCATTCAAACAAACAACAGCAAATCTTTGCACTATATGTAACCTTCAAATGAAAGAAGACACATTCCATTTTTTGGCAATATGTCCAATCTATAAAGACTTCAGGCTTTTTTACTTCGGGAATTTATCGTTGGCAATGGAACAAACAAAGAGCTTTCTTAATGGAGAAAACTGGATGGCTCTCTACAAATTTATTGAAAATGCATCTTCTTATAGAAATAGTATTATAACAGAATATTTATAAAATATAATATGTCATGTTTTTATAGCATTATACTTTTTTAAGATTACTTATTTATTCAAATATAAAATTTTTAACGCGTCAATCTGGCAGACGGCAACGCCATTGCCCAATCAAATTATTATTATTTATATTTATATTAACATTGTATTATATAACGTAAATATTATTAAACAAATGTTAACATTGTAAGTTAAATAAAAAATAATTTTTTAAAATCTTAAAAAAATCTTAAAAAATCTAGAGGGTTCATTTATAACTGGTTTGTGTCTTACTTAGAAAATCGTAAACAAGTAGTGAAAATTAAAGATAGCTGCAGTTCAACTAATTTGATAAGCATGGGTGTCCCACAAGGATCTGTACTGGGTCCTTTACTCTTTGTTATTTTTATAAATTCCTTATTTAAACAACCTTTCAAGGGTAAACTAACAGCTTTTGCTGATGACACAGCTTTATCCTACTCAGACGGCAGCTATTTTAACTTGTATAACCAAATAAATAATGACTTGGAGGTTTTGAGAAAATGGTTCTTTTTGCATAAACTGGTTATATGTAAGTAAAAAGACTAAATTTATGCTTTTCAATTCACCGTGTTGCTCTAGATTTCGTTTAAATAGCCTTTGTCCTCATATGGATAGTCTAGCGTTTGATTATGCAATAAATTGCTCTGATAACTGCTTCGAAATCGAACGAGTTGAATTTTTTAAATACTTAGGCATTACAATTGATTTTAAAATGTGTTGGAAAGAACATACATTATATCTGAGGAATTATTTGAACAACGCCATTCGACAATTTTATCACCTTAGTCTTTACTGCCAATTACCTCTACTGAAGTCAGTCTCAGTCTATGGTTTGATTAATTCAAAGCTGGAATATGCACTTTGGAACACATTCCGTTAAATTAGAACCTCTTTTTGTTAAGCAGAAACATGCAATTAGAATTATGTTTAAAGTGCATCGTCTGACTCCCAGTTTTGAACTTTTCAAAAACTTAAAATTCTTCCATTGAGGCATTTATATGTTTACAAGGTACTTAAAATATTCTTCTTAAATTCGGGATACAATGTTTCTAGATTTTATACTAATCATAGCCTAAGAGTTAACACCATGAATTTTGTAACTTTACCTAGGGTCTACAAATCACATTTTTCTCACTTTTATGTTGCAAATGCACCTCGAATTTTTAACAAACTACCGGATGGTCTAAGATGTATAAGAGAAAAAAAAAATTTTCTTCGAAATAGTAAAATATGGCTTTTTACATTTCATCATACTGAAATGCGTAACTTATTGAATCTAAGTGTTTAAATCGCTTTAATGCCAATTATTGCTTCTTTTTTTATTTTGGTGTATCACAACTCAATTTTTTTTTTTCTCATTGCTCAAATTCAAATTTCAATCAATTCAAATTCAAATATTAATTTATTTTACAAACTTTCTTTTTGTTTTTTTCTTTTTTTTTTAATTTCTTATCTTGAAGTTCCCCATCAATTACTTTTAATTTGTACATTAAATTTATAAATTATTACGAGCATTCGCCACTTGCAAATGATTGCTCGAATCTATTTTTTATTAAATTTTTCTTATTTTGTATATATTAGACTTAAGAATTATGCACATATGTATATGGCTAACATGAAATAAAGAATTATTAAAAAAAAAAAAAAATCTTGTAGCATCACTACAATAGTAACAACAACACTAAATAACTTCATAACATTAACACCAAAAATAAATACATATCGACGATCGACGTTTACATAGGTAAATGCATACCGTATTGTTAGCTTAACTAGCTTATGGTCAATATTAATTATATGTATATTGTATTCGATAAAAAAAATAATGTTTTCTTTTCTTATTCAGAACAACAACAACAACAACTTTTATTTTTATTTTCAGACAACCAAAACAAAATTACTTAAGTTTTTATTTTCTTGTGAACCGCTTCTAAGTGTATTAAAAAATAATAAGCTCCTCGTTCCAGAATGCACTACATCTAATACGGCCCACCTGACTCTGATGACGTTCTCGTCACCTTCAAAACTAAAAATATTTATTGTTAGTATAAATTCATAATTTTATAGGTTATTTGAATCAGTTTAGAATTTAAATAGAACAAATATAAGAACACTGATGTGACCGCAGCCAACACCTGGCTCTAACACTCACGGTATAGAGTCCAAAAAATAAAGCAAATAAACAAAAATGGTGAGACCGCAGCCAACACCTGGCTCCAACACTCACGGTATAGAGTCGAAAAAAAAAAACAAATAAACTGGTGAGACCGCAGCCAACACCTGGCTCCAACACTCACGGTATAGAGTCCAAAAAATAAAGCAAATAAACAAAAATTGTGAGACCGCAGCCAACACCTGGCTCCAACACTCACGGTATAGAGTCCAAAAAAAACAAAGCAAATAAACTGGTGAGACCACAGCCAACACCTGGCTCTAACACTCCACGGTACAGAGTCCAACAAACAAAGCAAATAAACAAAACTGGTGAGACCGCAGCCAACACCTGGTAAAATAAAATCAAACCTGTATTCTTTTTATTGAGTGTAGATTCACTATCCAGAAACTCCAATATTTCATTCATGTCACAAGTCAAAGACCACTGCAAAGGCCATGCCCTCAATTGTTCTTTAGATACTTTGGTTATGATATTACTGCCAACCTTTTGTATTTCATAGCGTCCATGTGATAAACACTTTAATATTTCATAAGGTCCCAAAAATTCATAATTAGTTTTACTATCGTGCATATTAGAGTCACGATGCATCAACACAAAATCTCCAACAGAATATTGAACATTATCTCTTCGTTTTTGATTCATGTCCTTCATACTTCGTAGATCAGGAAATAATTTCAGCGCTACACGTTCTCTATCAAGTTTTCGATCTCGAATAGGAGTTAGATCAGGAGATATATTTCGCAAGATTGCCTGAATCAAAGGAGTGGAACTTCGAATTCCTAAAAGTAGCTGTAATGGGGTTGATCCTGTTGACTTTTGAATTGTTGTATTTAACACGAGTTGTATTTTCCATAAACCACTCGGCCATTCTGATTTAATTGTTGTCTCAATTCGCAATAAGTTCCTTAAAGTTCTCATATATCTTTCAACTTGACCATTGCTTCTGTGTATATCCGGTGTAGTAAAATGATGTTCAATATTCCAATCTTTTAAATATTTTGCAAAACTTGTATTTTTGAACGTTGTACTAGAATCCATGATAATTTTCTTAGGTGTACCAAAAAGGGAAAGAACATGCTGTATTTTCTCTCGAGTTTCATTTGTGGTTACTGATTTCATAGGAATCAAAATGCAATATTTAGTGAAAGCATCAATTATGACTAAAATGTGCTTAAAACCGTTATTTGATATTGGAAGTGGACCAAGACAATCCATATGCAAGGTATGAAATGGCTGTTTTGGCTTTTCGACCGGATTTATAAATCCCTGCAATGGACCAGTTCTGGTTTTCTTGACTGCACAGATTACACAATGCTTGATGTAGCTCTTGACAAAATTTCTCATCCGAGGAAACCAAAAGTGTTCAGAAATTGATGCATAAGTTTTATCAACACCTATATGGCATTGCTCATCGTGGAAAATTGGTAGCAAACCCAAACGACTTTGTTTTGGAACAAACCATTGCAAATTCACAGTACCATCTTGATTTATTTGTTTCCGATATAGCATTTCGTTTTTCTCTACATACTGCTTTGCATCAAGAGTACCCGCTCTTAATTCATCCAACATTTATGTTGTACCTCATAATTTCCTTTTTGTTCAATATTTATGCCCAGTCATTATGCTTAACTCTTCGAATAACTGGATTTCGGCTAAGATAATCAACATGACCTAAACTACTTCATTTTCGATAAACAATTTCAAAGTTAAAATCTTGCAAATAAATCCACCACCGTGCAATTTTAGGTATTAGATCCTTTTTTGTAGCTGAAGCTTTTACCGCATTACAATCCGTTATGAGGGTGAATCTTACACCCAATAAATACACGCGAAAGTGCTTTACAGCCTGCAATATAGCTAGTGTTTCAAGTTCATAAGAATGGTAGTTCGCTTCATGTTTATTGGTCCGTTTGCTAAAATAAGCTATGACTTTTGTTTTCAAGTTATCTTTTTGAATTAAAACGGCTCCATAGCCAACGGTACTTGCATCGGTATGAAGTTCTGTAGCTAAATCTGGATTGAAAATAGCTACTAGTGGCCTTGAAGTTAAATGCTTAATCAAATATTGTCTGGCATTTTCTTGTTCTTCTTTCCATTGTAATACCACATTTTGTTTTGTTAATAATTGTGTTATGGGTGCTGTTCGAGAAGCAAACTCAGGAACAAATTTTCTAAAGTATCTTGCCAATCCCAATAACTGTCGTACTTGTTTGACATTTCTCGGAACAGTTGATTCAACCAAAGCTTGAATTTTTTCTTTTCCTGGCCTTATTCCTTCACTAGATATTTCTCTTCCAAGGTATTCTATACTTGATTGCAAAAAACGACACTTTGTGATATTTAAAGAAAACCCAGCAGATTTTAATGCAGTAAGCACCTGACGAAGATATTCTAATCCTTGTTCATATGTAAGGCTGGGAATTAAAATGTCATCCAAATACACAAGCGCGATTGTATCTTTTAACGGTCCTAAAGCAAGATTGATAGATCTCTGAAAAACTGCGGGAGCATTAGCTAATCCAAAAGGCATTCTCAAATATTCAAAATGACCGTCTGGAGTTTTTTAATTGTCAATAAAATAAAAGATTATAACTGGTAATTGGCGAGTTCTTCCTTCTTTATCCGAGTTTTACTTTGCTTTCTTCGGGAAAACCTTGGACACGACGAGCTTACCTCAGCATAAGAAAAAAAGCATCACATTTTGGTGCCCGAGCAGGGACCTTTAGAAGGTTCATCCGAACTCCAACTGCCGACCGACCTGGAAATTTCTAAAAAATTTACCTACCGCCCGCTGCACATTAGCAGCTTTATACCGACCGCCGCATACCAACCGCCGTTCTTCGATTACCGCATACCCACCCGCGTGCATCGAATACCAACCGCTGTACATAAACAGCTTTACACCGACCGCCCGTACCGCCGAAACCAATTACCAGTTATCCGATATATATTATCATCATGTCCGACGACGAAACATCTGCGCAGGCTGAACCGACCATATACCAAAACCTCGGCTTCATATACTTTTTAAAGAGACCAGAACTCATAGAGGTACTGACCGCCAGGGGTTTGGAAACTACTGGCAATGTCCAAAATCTTCGCAAAAGATTAAGCCAGCACTTTAAGGAGCTCAGGGCTCATAAGTCCACCCAGAACCTATGCGCCGAGTGGGAAGAGATTGTGGAAGTAAGAGAAAGCGCGGAGACAGAGGATAAGGAGGTTCAGTCAGAACTTATGCAGAAAAGTCAAATCAACATCCACGTTCCCGAATTTCGACCTAAGTCGCCAGTACATTTGACTGTGCACCCGCCTCCACCGTTAACTGTATATCAACCGCCACCTCCAGCCAGCAGTACTCCTGTTCCACACCCAATGCCGCCGCAGTACGCAGCAACCGGATTTCTTTCACAACCAGATACCGTTCCCGCAGGTGCTGTGTCAACCGGACGACTCACGTTGAGTTACGAGGCCGAGGTCATGAACACGGTCCGCAAATGGGGTTTGCGTTTCGATTCCACTGGGAACCCGTTGGAATTTTTGGAGCGTTTGGCTGAATTAACGCGTTGTTATAATATACCACCTAACGACATGCTGCGCACGCTACCCGAATTGTTCCGTGGTTCAGCCCTAGAATGGTTACGCATTAACGGCGATAATTTTTCGAAATGGGACGATTTCCGAGAATCGTTTATCCGTTACTTCCTGCCTGCTAGATATCTTCAAAAATTGGAGGACGAGATATTTCGCAAGCGACAGGGGCCCCGTGAACGAGCTAAGGATTATATCCAGGCCGTACAATATCTCATAAGGCAGCACCCCAGAATGACCATAGCCGAAAACGTGGACCGGATCTTCGATAGTATGCGCGCCGAATATAGATACTATATTCGTCGCAAAGACTTCACTACTCTCGAGGAATTAATGCTCTTAGCAGAAGAGTACGAGTCAATTAGAAAGGATGACCCGAACGCACGCCCCACCGCCTCAACCAGCCTTACGACGCAACAAACTCCACGCCGCACGCCGACCGCTAGTTCTTACGACAGGAAAACTCATTGTTGGAAATGTAAACAGCGAGGCCACCGTAAGGAGACCTGCAACCGACAATTCCGGCTTTTCTGTTCGTTTTGTGGAGAAGATGGCAAGTTGACTAAAGACTGTAATTGCCGACAAAATCCCGGAGTAGCAGTAATTAACTATCCACCAGGCCATGATACCCGGTATTTCATACCCATCGAGGTAGGCAATCACAAGTATCAAGCCTTAATTGATACAGGATCCACTCGAACATTCATCGGACAAGAACTTAGACAGAGGTTCACCGAACTCGGGATACCAATGAAGGTAGACTACCGCCCGGTGCACTTGGCCAATGACGATCCAGTTATGACATCCGAACACTACCTAATTACGTTATTTGTAGGAGGCATGGAAGTTACGGGAGAGGTTACGCACCTCCCCGCTCTGTCAGAAGACGCCATTATTGGAATGGATTTAATGAGTCAGGCAAATTTGCAAATTTTCATGGCCAACAAACCAGTAACCGGAAGGAAACAAAACCGGGACAAGAGTATTATGACTTGTCACGCGAAAAAGAAAGGAGAAAAGAAATCAAAAATTCCTTCGAGGGCCCATATACGAGATTTAAAAGGATTTTATTCCGACAAACCAGAAAATAGAATAAATACCGGAGAGCATTCGTCATCTTTAATCATTCAACCGCCGACGGCAAACAGCAACACTTCGAAGCTCGCAAAAAGGAAAAATAAAAGTAAAAAGTTAATGGAAGCCAGACGAAGCCGAAGCCCACATCGGGATGAAGGAGTGCGCCGCAGTCCCCGAAATCATCGTCCGAGTACAAAGCCGTATTCAAACAAGCGATTTAATCGGCTTTCATCACCAGAAAGGATTAGGCCACCAAGATTCCCCGCAACCGCTGTGGCCTCCAGACCAACGCTAATGTCAACCTTCGTCGTCCCAGCAACAACGAAGTCACCAGTACAACCCGTCGCCAGCGTCCCGCCACCATTGTACGAACCATCAAAACAACCACAAATGCCGCCTAATAAGTCTGTGTCTACCGCAACCACTCGCACCGCGACCACAAGACCAACAATCAAAGATCCGTGCGTACGTCAACCGACGATGCCGTCAAAGATTTCCATCCCTTGTCGAGGGGAAGAGAAAATACGATTTAAGGTGAAACCTTCTCGTACCAGCCGGGTAAAGAAAGAGATACATGTAGTAAATTCAGCCGCGCCCATTATGCCTAAAGTACCTGAGACTGTTAGAATGCAAGGCGTACGGGCGACATTGAAAGCCGCCGAAGGTTTATGGTTTAAAAGGAATGTGTGCTATTTTTAAGCCAGACCTTACTTTTTAGTAGAATTTGTAGTGGTAGACTAGCTAATTTTCCCTTGGAGTAGCCTTGGGCTGGAATCAGATTCCTGTACCGCCGTTGATATCCCTCTTTCTCCTTCAGAGGAAGTAAGGGCCAAGTAATTTTCCCTTGGAGTAGCCTTGGGCTGGAATTAGATTCCTGTACCGCCGTTGATATCCCTCTTTCTCCTTCAGAGGAAGTAAGGGCCAAGTAATTCTCCCTTGGAGTAGCCTTGGGCTGGAATCAGATTCCTGTACCGCCGCCGTTGATATCCCTCTTTCTCCTTCAGCCTTGGGCTGGAACTAGATTCCTTTATTATTTTAAGAATAAGATCTATGAAATACCGTGTTAGTTATTTAAGAACAAGAGTATTATAAGATTGTAAACCTTTTTATTTTAATTGTCAATAAAATAAAAGATTATAACTGGTAATTGGCGAGTTCTTCCTTCTTTATCCGAGTTTTACTTTGCTTTCTTCGGGAAAACCTTGGACACGACGAGCTTACCTCAGCATAAGAAAAAAAAGCATCACATTTTGGTGCCCGAGCAGGGACCTTTAGAAGGTTCATCCGAACTCCAACTGCCGACCGACCTGGAAATTTCTAAAAAATTTACCTACCGCCCGCTGCACATTAGCAGCTTTATACCGACCGCCGCATACCAACCGCCGTTCTTCGATTACCGCATACCCACCCGCGTGCATCGAATACCAACCGCTGTACATAAACAGCTTTACACCGACCGCCCGTACCGCCGAAACCAATTACCAGTTATCCGATATATATTATCATCATGTCCGACGACGAAACATCTGCGCAGGCTGAACCGACCATATACCAAAACCTCGGCTTCATATACTTTTTAAAGAGACCAGAACTCATAGAGGTACTGACCGCCAGGGGTTTGGAAACTACTGGCAATGTCCAAAATCTTCGTAAAAGATTAAGCCAGCACTTTAAGGAGCTCAGGGCTCATAAGTCCACCCAGAACCTATGCGCCGAGTGGGAAGAGATTGTGGAAGTAAGAGAAAGCGCGGAGACAGAGGATAAGGAGGTTCAGTCAGAACTTATGCAGAAAAGTCAAATCAACATCCACGTTCCCGAATTTCGACCTAAGTCGCCAGTACATTTGACTGTGCACCCGCCTCCACCGTTAACTGTATATCAACCGCCACCTCCAGCCAGCAGTACTCCTGTTCCACACCCAATGCCGCCGCAGTACGCAGCAACCGGATTTCTTTCACAACCAGATACCGTTCCCGCAGGTGCTGTGTCAACCGGACGACTCACGTTGAGTTACGAGGCCGAGGTCATGAACACGGTCCGCAAATGGGGTTTGCGTTTCGATTCCACTGGGAACCCGTTGGAATTTTTGGAGCGTTTGGCTGAATTAACGCGTTGTTATAATATACCACCTAACGACATGCTGCGCACGCTACCCGAATTGTTCCGTGGTTCAGCCCTAGAATGGTTACGCATTAACGGCGATAATTTTTCGAAATGGGACGATTTCCGAGAATCGTTTATCCGTTACTTCCTGCCTGCTAGATATCTTCAAAAATTGGAGGACGAGATATTTCGCAAGCGACAGGGGCCCCGTGAACGAGCTAAGGATTATATCCAGGCCGTACAATATCTCATAAGGCAGCACCCCAGAATGACCATAGCCGAAAACGTGGACCGGATCTTCGATAGTATGCGCGCCGAATATAGATACTATATTCGTCGCAAAGACTTCACTACTCTCGAGGAATTAATGCTCTTAGCAGAAGAGTACGAGTCAATTAGAAAGGATGACCCGAACGCACGCCCCACCGCCTCAACCAGCCTTACGACGCAACAAACTCCACGCCGCACGCCGACCGCTAGTTCTTACGACAGGAAAACTCATTGTTGGAAATGTAAACAGCGAGGCCACCGTAAGGAGACCTGCAACCGACAATTCCGGCTTTTCTGTTCGTTTTGTGGAGAAGATGGCAAGTTGACTAAAGACTGTAATTGCCGACAAAATCCCGGAGTAGCAGTAATTAACTATCCACCAGGCCATGATACCCGGTATTTCATACCCATCGAGGTAGGCAATCACAAGTATCAAGCCTTAATTGATACAGGATCCACTCGAACATTCATCGGACAAGAACTTAGACAGAGGTTCACCGAACTCGGGATACCAATGAAGGTAGACTACCGCCCGGTGCACTTGGCCAATGACGATCCAGTTATGACATCCGAACACTACCTAATTACGTTATTTGTAGGAGGCATGGAAGTTACGGGAGAGGTTACGCACCTCCCCGCTCTGTCAGAAGACGCCATTATTGGAATGGATTTAATGAGTCAGGCAAATTTGCAAATTTTCATGGCCAACAAACCAGTAACCGGAAGGAAACAAAACCGGGACAAGAGTATTATGACTTGTCACGCGAAAAAGAAAGGAGAAAAGAAATCAAAAATTCCTTCGAGGGCCCATATACGAGATTTATTTATTTATTTATTTATTTATTTATTTATTTATTCTTCCATCAATTAGAGTTTACAGTAACTCTTACAGACTAGTGATAATATACAAAATGTGTCTTAAACTATATGTATGTGTTAATTAACTAACTAAAAAGAATAAGTTAAGCATATTTTTAAATGTATCTCTACTTAAATGAAAATTAAAGTCAATGCAATCTGATATTAAGTTAATTTCTCTGACACAGCGAGATATTGGTTCGTTAAACGCATAATTTACTCTATGAGTTGTCTCATGGAATAAATAACGATTCCTAAGTACTCGAGTTGGAGCATGTAAATCGATAAGGGACAGTAAAAAAGGACATTTAATATGATATGATAATATATCTTTAACGAACATTATGGAAAACATTTTTCGCCGGTTTTCTAAAGTCTGAATGCCAATGAGTTGACGTCGAATATTATAAGTTGGCCTTACATCCAGGTTCAATCTAAGTTTGTAGATGGCTATTCTTGTAAATTTTTTTTGAATGTTTTCAATTCTAACAGAATAAGTTTTATAAAACGGATTCCATACTACACAGCAGTACTCAAGAACTGATCTAACATAAGCAATGTAAAGCGTTTTTAAGGTATAAGGGTCACTCAAACCTTTAGAGTTGCGGACAACAAATCCAAGCATGGAGTTAGCTTTATTGACTATAAAATCTATATGATTAGTAAAGTTGAACTTAGAGTCAAAAATTACTCCAAGATCTTTTTTTGTTAAGACTCTTTCGAGGACTTTGTCTTCAATATGATAATCATATAAGAAAGGAGACGAACGACGGGAAAATGAAAAACATTGACATTTTGAGATGTTAAGGTTTAGTTGGTTAATTTTACACCATACTGATAAGCTTTGAATATCTTCTTGTAGGAGAATACAGTCAGTCGGATCTTTAATGCATCTCAGAAATTTGAGATCATCAGCAAACATCAGAGAAAAGGAATTTAAGAGAGCATCAGGTAGATCATTTATAAATATAAGAAATAAAATTGGTCCAAGATGGCTTCCTTGGGGAACACCAGAGGAAACAACTATAGGATTTGAAACGATCGAGTCTATATGGACATACTGTATGCGTCCTGTGAGATAGGAACGCAACCAATTTAGCAAGTTAGAATGGATACCGAGTTTTTCAAGTTTCTGAACTAAAATGTTGTGGTGAACTCTGTCAAATGCTTTGGCGAAATCCGTATATATAACATCGACTTGATATCCTTTTTCAAGTTTATTTAAAACAAAATTAGAGAAAATTGTAAGATTTGTTGTAGTAGATTTCCCTGATATAAAGCCGTGTTGAAACGGGGATATGGTCTCTTTTAATAAAAACGAAAGCTTATCGCAAACTAATTTTTCAAAAAGTTTTGGTATAACAGATAACTTGCAAATCGGACGATAATTGGATATGTCCTGTTTTGGACCACTCTTATGAATCGGTGTTATAAAAGATGTTTTCCATTCGGAAAGAAATTCACCTTTCTCAAGTGACCTGTTGAAAATAAAACATAATATTCTGGAAAGAGAAGGTGCACAATTCCTTAAAACAATAGGAGGAATTTCATCTGGACCAGCTTTTTTATCATCGCTCATGCTGGATAAACCTTTTTCAACCTCTGTTATATTGAAACATAATTGCCCAATGTTAACCATATTGTTGGATGGTGCTAATGAGTTAACATTAATGTTTGCTGGAACTAAATAATTGGATTTGAAAAATTTTGCAAAATTATTACAGATGTTAGGTAGGTCAGTGTATGTACATCCCAAATACTCCATACACTTAGGAATTCCATTATTGTTCTTTTTATTTTTTATAAAAGTCCAAAAATACTTACTATTAGTTTTTAATTTAGATTCCATTGAACAAATATAGTTTTTGTACAGAAATTTATTTAACATGTTGAAACTCTTTTCAAGGACAATGTATTCAACTTTCAAATTGGCATCAGACGAAGAAACCCGCAACAATTTATAAACTTTGTTCTTTTTATTTTTCAAATTTATGAGTCTTTTGTTATACCAGGGTGGTTTTGAGTTATTTTCAATTTGAGTTTTAGGAACAAAAATGTCAATCGCTTCTTTAAGAGTACTTAGAAAGTCGTTGTAAAAATAAGATAAATCAAAGTTATTTTTAAAATCATTGGGCAAAATTAAACGATCCATATAATTCGCTATGCCAGTAAAATTAGCTTTTGCAAAGTTAAATTTAAATGAATTTGTAGATATATGTTTAAAGAAATTAAGTATTTTGAAATGAAAAGTTAAAGCAATATGATGAATAGAATTAGAAAAAATTGGAAAAAGAGATTCAGTTACTGACATTCCCAAATCTTTGTCCACAAATACTAGGTCAAGTGTCCTATCTAAACTATTTTTACAATTATTAATCTGAATTAAATCATATGCTGCAAAGGAATCTACAACTTCTGATACATATTCATTAGAAACATTAAATGGAAAGAGTTGTAATTCATCAGAATCAAAAATCCAATTTACGTTTGGTAGATTAAAATCACCTACTATAATAACATGTTGATTATCATTAAGATTTGATAAATAATAATTGCAATTCCTAATATGTTCTTTATACAAATCAAGTGGACTTCTTGGTGGAATATAGCTGACCATAATATAAATATCTTTATTACAAATTAATGAAAGTTTAATAATAATCTGATCAATGTCAAGCGATGAATTTGATGATGAGGGAAGATTCAATTGAGTGGTAGCGTAAATAGACCGAACCGCAAGTAAAACACCTCCGCCCCTGTCTAAACCAGTTGAACGAGAGCATCTGTCTTTTCGGTATACAGAGTAATGTTTATAGTCAAACATCTCTGCATTATAATGCTTTGCTGTTAACCAAGTTTCAGTGAGCGCAAAGAAATCAAATTGAAGGGAAGAAGATGATAAGAGAAGTTGTTGGATTTTCGTACGCATACCCCCAACGTTCTGATAATATCCATGAAAAACGTGTGTATCTGTTAAGGGAGCCAGATGAGAGTTACCAATGAGTTGCGATGAAGATGTTGATTGGGAGGTATGAGAGCCATTAACGAAGAGCGGTGAAGAAGAAGGAACATGTTGACAAGACAATGTGGCGGCATTATGTG
Source organism: Syrphus vitripennis (assembly GCA_958431115.1). NCBI lineage: Eukaryota > Metazoa > Arthropoda > Insecta > Diptera > Syrphidae > Syrphus > Syrphus vitripennis. Next base: position 54,310,828 of record OY288110.1, on the reverse strand, counting down.
CAGAGCCGTTGGCGCAGAGCAGTGACGATGATGATGATGAAGTATAGTTCTCGATGAGTGACGGTGGGATTGCAGAATTATGTCGTTTTCAATTGGCAATCCGGAATTGGTTTTAGATTCGGAATCCCAATTGAACAGTTTTTTTCGATTCTGAAAAATTTGATGTTTGGTGTGAGAGTATTAGTATTTCAAGCAATCACTTCACAGTTGTAAATTTAAAAAAATATGACAATTATCAAGCGTGACATTAAATCTTTGAATGTGTGAGTGATTCTGTTTTTGCTTCTGATTTCAAATCCAGAAGAGAAATTCTCTTTTTTTTAGAATCAGAACTGTCACTTTTGCCCAATTGAACGCATTCAGAATGCTTTTTTCTACTTCCAGATTGCCAATTGAAAACGACATTAGAATGAGAGCAATTGACGATTAGCGGTGCGGAAGAAGAAGAGAGTTGACAAGAAGGTGTAGAGGCATCACGATACGAGCTGTTGTTACATAGCAGTGATGATATTGAAGGAGAAATTTTATATGAACTGATGGAGAGCGGTGATGGTGGAGTTGATGATATTAAGGTTGTTGCTGTACAGGTGGAGGCGGGGGTGGTATTACCGCCATTGTTACTCTTGTGTTCCGTGAAAAAAAATCTTTTACATGAACATGTTGTGGCCACACTGATGCATCCAAGATTTTTGTTAGGTTGTCAACCGGAACACTTAATTTAAATGTTACAAAGCTTAAATCGGATACTTCAGCATCTTTTTTTATGAGCATGTAACATTTAAATAGCTCAGAAGAAATATTAGTTTTTTCAGATATGTATTTGATTATATCCTCGGAAGTTGTTGTGTTAGAGAATCGTGAAATGTGAAGCCATTTAGTTTTTGGTATGGAAGTAAGAGAGGAGGAGGAATCGGTGCCGATTATATTTACTCCTCTCTTAGGTTTTGCAGTATTGTGGTTATTAAGATTTTGCACTGGAACACTGTTTGGGTTATTTAGGTTATGATTATTTTCATTATAATTATTAGCTTAAAAGGATTTTATTCCGACAAACCAGAAAATAGAATAAATACCGGAGAGCATTCGTCATCTTTAATCATTCAACCGCCGACGGCAAACAGCAACACTTCGAAGCTCGCAAAAAGGAAAAATAAAAGTAAAAAGTTAATGGAAGCCAGACGAAGCCGAAGCCCACATCGGGATGAAGGAGTGCGCCGCAGTCCCCGAAATCATCGTCCGAGTACAAAGCCGTATTCAAACAAGCGATTTAATCGGCTTTCATCACCAGAAAGGATTAGGCCACCAAGATTCCCCGCAACCGCTGTGGCCTCCAGACCAACGCTAATGTCAACCTTCGTCGTCCCAGCAACAACGAAGTCACCAGTACAACCCGTCGCCAGCGTCCCGCCACCATTGTACGAACCATCAAAACAACCACAAATGCCGCCTAATAAGTCTGTGTCTACCGCAACCACTCGCACCGCGACCACAAGACCAACAATCAAAGATCCGTGCGTACGTCAACCGACGATGCCGTCAAAGATTTCCATCCCTTGTCGAGGGGAAGAGAAAATACGATTTAAGGTGAAACCTTCTCGTACCAGCCGGGTAAAGAAAGAGATACATGTAGTAAATTCAGCCGCGCCCATTATGCCTAAAGTACCTGAGACTGTTAGAATGCAAGGCGTACGGGCGACATTGAAAGCCGCCGAAGGTTTATGGTTTAAAAGGAATGGACCAGCCAAAGCCAAAATAGTGGACCTTTTTAAACCCGAAGCAACAGGCGCCTCCACCAGTACCAGCCAACAGGGAATGGCCCAAACAGCAGTACCCGAAACCGCTCACCGTCCGGGAACCCAGCCAGTGTTTGGTATATTTGACCCTGGATACAATTATTTTGCGATCCCGAAAGCAACAGTCAAGAATATGGCTCCTAGGCTAGCATCAATAACAGAAGTTCCTTCACCATTGCCAGAAATGCCAGCACCTCTCGCACCGTCAGCACCACAAGTGGCTGAAAATATACCTTTCGACCCATTCGAGGGCATCACCCTCAGTGGAACCCGTCACCATCGGGAATTTTTTATTCACCGCCCGTGGGGTGACATAAAAGTATTCCTGAATAGGAGCGGAAAGAATGCCTTGCTGAGATTTAGAACCTATCCTAAGAATATCGGAATAGAGAAATGAAACCGATTGAAAAAAAAAAATTTATTGAAAAAAAATTTATTGAAAAAAAATTGAAAAAAATGAATTGAAAAAAAAGAAAAAAAAACAAAAACAAAAGATAATAAATAAATAAAAAAATAAAAAAAAAAATATACAAAAAGAAGAGAAAAAATATTCAATGAATTGAAAAAAAAAAAAAAATAAATATAAAATTTATACAAAAGAAAAAAAAATAAATATATATTAAAATAACTTAAGACGAGAAGGTTCTCGTCTTCCAAAGAAAGGGGGGTGTGTAACGAAGCGTTACACTTACGCAGCCCCTCCCGTATGCCGTTACCTTATTATTAACCGGCCACCGATGAACCAGTTAATTAACCAGCAACCACAACCGACCTGCACAAGAACCTTAAAACAAATAACCAGCAATATCAACCAACCTGCACCAGGACCTTTAAATAATCATCCGCACAACAACAACAACCGATGATAGCCGCCCATCTACCGAGCCAACGACACTACGTCATCAGCAGCAGCATACAGCAGCATCGGCACAGTGTGTATTACTAAAATAATATTAACTTTGCACTTTACCTCATATAGTTCACACTGTGTCATAGCTGAAAAGTCAACAAGAGGATGGATGAAATTCCGAGTAATTCGAAGCTTATCACTCGATGAAACTACCTCATATTTTATATTTGGCCAGCTGAGAGTTATAAGGTTCCGGCGATCACTAACTATTGATCCCTACAGGTCGCTTTTATAGTACCTTGTGTGCTATTTTTAAGCCAGACCTTACTTTTTAGTAGAATTTGTAGTGGTAGACTAGCTAATTTTCCCTTGGAGTAGCCTTGGGCTGGAATCAGATTCCTGTACCGCCGTTGATATCCCTCTTTCTCCTTCAGAGGAAGTAAGGGCCAAGTAATTCTCCCTTGGAGTAGCCTTGGGCTGGAATCAGATTCCTGTACCGCCGTTGATATCCCTCTTTCTCCTTCAGAGGAAGTAAAGGCAAAGTAATTTTCCCTTGGAGTCGCCTTGGGCTGGAACTAGATTCCTTTATTATTTTAAGAATAAGATATATGAAATACCGTGTTAGTTATTTAAGAACAAGAGTATTATAAGATTGTAAACCTTTTTATTTTAATTGTCAATAAAATAAAAGATTATAACTGGTAATTGGCGAGTTCTTCCTTCTTTATCCGAGTTTTACTTTGCTTTCTTCGGAAAAACCTTGGACACGACGAGCATAAGAAAAAAAAGCATCACAGTGTTTGTCTTATAATAATTATTATTATAGATCAACATTATAATTATCTTGAAGTCAAATGCAAACGTACTGTTATACGTTCTCCTCTAAAATTTATTATGTTTCCGTCTTGGCCTACGAGTTTCAATGTGAGAGAACTTATTCGTTTGACATTCACTGGCAAATAGATAACATTTTTGGGGACTTCTATTATCTTATATCCTGATCCCGTTTCAGGAGAAAATTCATGAATAGTGTGCACAGGTGTATTATTTAAATATGACCCATTTACTATATTATACTCATTCCTTATAATGTTTACCTTATTAATATCCACAGGTAAATCAGAGGTGTGCTTCTTACCGGGAGAAAGAACCGTTTTGCTGAATTCCAGCAATTTTCCTATGCTTCTCTCCCTATTGAAAAATATGTGTTAAAGTTAGCTTCAATTTTACAAGTAATTGTTAAATTTAATGATAACAATGAGCATGTTGTTACGTTCGTCAACATTCGGTATAGAGTTATAGGTTTGAATATCTATCAATCCACAAACATAATCCTTGTCAACATCGAGAGGGGGAAAACATTCTGCCGATAAAAGGGATGTTCTACCGGTTAAAGTAAGTGTCATTGCCATGATGATAGAAAACAGACTAATCGAATTGTTTTAATTATTTTTTTATTTATTGGAAATTACAATTGCAAAAAAAAACTTAAACATAAGTGTCCACAGTTAAATGAATCATAATTTTGATGCCGAGTGTAATGGAAAGGAATTTGTTTTCCTAAATAGTTAATTATTCCTCTAGGAAGTTGCAAATTACCAAAACTATCAAAATATTCAATATGGTTGCCCCTTTTAAAATACTCTACCCAATGTCTACCAATTCCATTTTCTGAGTCTAGATTTACGACCCCACTCTCGTTCTTAAAAGGTTTTGTCTTTATTAAATTATCTCCCATGAAGACTCCTGGAAAATGAGGTATATATTTGTTTGCAAAGTTTTGTATGTCAATTTCATTCAGTGCACGATTGGGTAGCGATCCTAGAAGTTTTTTGTTTGTGGATTTAAATACAGTCCAAGTCCTTTTCTATAGGGTGTCAGATGTAGTCCATGACCAAGAGCAATTGATTCCATTTTGAGATTATGAAGTTTTTTCTCATCCAGGTCCATTCTAGCATTGCCTACATCATTGACAGCCTTGATAACTCCAGCAGCACCACCCGTCAAAGCCCCAAGAGCTGAAAGTCCAGCAAACAATGGTACAAGAAATGGAATTGCCTCTCCAACTTTTGGTACTGGAATAACCCTGGGGGTTTTAATGTTTCCTTTGTTTTTTCTACGTTTTTAATTGCAGACTTTAAGGCTATTTTACTTGCCTTTTCTAAATTGAAGAGTTTCTTTTCTTTAAGATAAATTCCAATAAGTTTCCTCAACTTATTTAAGGTAATGTGTTTTATTTTTTTATTTACGGTTTTTTTCTTATATAGGTACATATTATTGTGCTTTTTATAGCTGGTTACTTTAGAATTTGTTGCGTGGCCATATGAATGTATCTATCTAGATACATACATACCTAGCCGGTTGCGCGGCAGCACACCGCCGACGACACCTTGTTCCAACGATGGGAGCTGTGTTGTTGAGTGGAATGGCCTAAGCCATCCCCACTGGCCGGACACCTGTAGGATGGAAGATGGACCATCCTGAAGGTAATTCTGAAAAGAAAATACATAATTAATAGATTAATATCACAAATATAATAATTACAATCCAAAGATATGAATTTGTATTGCCAGGATTCGATCGCTTTTGCATTCAAATCTTTGCAACACAAATTCAACACTTTGCACAAACTCTACTTACCACAATTATAGACAAAAATAGGTAGCAACACCTGAAAAAGAAATAGGAATAGTAAAAAGATTAATTTTAATACTTTAAAATATTAAATTTTTATTAATAATACTCACCAAAATAATTTCTGCTAATCCTTACTCGTCCATGTTCGTTATGATTTTGTTTTGACAATTCAATTGTTTCGTTCTGCGCATGCAGTAGTAGCTTTGTCTTTCTTTCTCCCAAGGGAAAGGGGGCAGAAAAACTACAACTAGCTCATGCACAGGAATGTACTAGACACGATTGTTCATCAACCGGATGAATTTTAATGAATTTAATTATGAATTTTTTGTGAACAACAACAACAACTTTAAGGCACTACCACCAATTGTTTTTACGAATTAATTTTATATTAATTCGTTTATATTTTTATTTTTGGCCGGAGTTATAGCTATTTCATGCTTGCCAGACAATCATCAGACTCCTTTTTAGTGGCGCTGAGCTTTAATCCAATTTTATTTGAAGAACACTTGTAGGATTCGAACCCACACATATCAGATTTGCTCAGTCTTTGTAGTCATGTGCTCTTACGCACTACACCACTGCAGACCACTGATGCTACGTGTCCAGAAGTCGTACTTGTTCATCAAATGCATTTGGAGTCACAGCATTTTTACAAACGCCTTAAAGTATGTTATCTTGTTCCGCCTCCATTTTTTCTCCATACCTTACTTCGATAGACTACAGATCGTAGTCTGTATCAAAGGGGGGAGAGTTACGGAAGAGTTTGGCGCTGGCCACAGTTTATTCTTATTACTTTATTATTTTTATTGTACTATTTTGTACATAGAATGTCAGTTTTATTAGACTTAACCATTCTTCCGTCAATTGCATTGAATTTTTTGTGAACAACAACAACAACTTTAAGGCACTACCACCAATTGTTTTTACGAATTAATTTTATATTAATTCGTTTATATTTTTATTTTTGGCCGGAGTTATAGCTATTTCATGCTTGCCAGACAATCATCAGACTCATTTTTAGTGGCGCTGAGCTTTAATCCAATTTTATTTGAAGAACACTTGTAGGATTCGAACCCACACATATCAGATTTGCTCAGTCTTTGTAGTCATGTGCTCTTACGCACTACACCACTGCAGACCACTGATGCTACGTGTCCAGAAGTCGTACTTGTTCATCAAATGCATTTGGAGTCACAGCATTTTTACAAACGCCTTAAAGTATGTTATCTTGTTCCGCCTCCATTTTTTCTCCATACCTTACTTCGATAGACTACAGATCGTAGTCTGTATCAAAGGGGGGAGAGTTACGGAAGAGTTTGGCGCTGGCCACAGTTTATTCTTATTACTTTATTATTTTTATTGTACTATTTTGTACATAGAATGTCAGTTTTATTAGACTTAACCATTCTTCCGTCAATTGCATTGAATTTTTTGTGAACAACAACAACAACTTTAAGGCACTACCACCAATTGTTTTTACGAATTAATTTTATATTAATTCGTTTATATTTTTATTTTTGGCCGGAGTTATAGCTATTTCATGCTTGCCAGACAATCATCAGACTCCTTTTTAGTGGCGCTGAGCTTTAATCCAATTTTATTTGAAGAACACTTGTAGGATTCGAACCCACACATATCAGATTTGCTCAGTCTTTGTAGTCATGTGCTCTTACGCACTACACCACTGCAGACCACTGATGCTACGTGTCCAGAAGTCGTACTTGTTCATCAAATGCATTTGGAGTCACAGCATTTTTACAAACGCCTTAAAGTATGTTATCTTGTTCCGCCTCCATTTTTTCTCCATACCTTACTTCGATAGACTACAGATCGTAGTCTGTATCAAAGGGGGGAGAGTTACGGAAGAGTTTGGCGCTGGCCACAGTTTATTCTTATTACTTTATTATTTTTATTGTACTATTTTGTACATAGAATGTCAGTTTTATTAGACTTAACCATTCTTCCGTCAATTGCATTGAATTTTTTGTGAACAACAACAACAACTTTAAGGCACTACCACCAATTGTTTTTACGAATTAATTTTATATTAATTCGTTTATATTTTTATTTTTGGCCGGAGTTATAGCTATTTCATGCTTGCCAGACAATCATCAGACTCCTTTTTAGTGGCGCTGAGCTTTAATCCAATTTTATTTGAAGAACACTTGTAGGATTCGAACCCACACATATCAGATTTGCTCAGTCTTTGTAGTCATGTGCTCTTACGCACTACACCACTGCAGACCACTGATGCTACGTGTCCAGAAGTCGTACTTGTTCATCAAATGCATTTGGAGTCACAGCATTTTTACAAACGCCTTAAAGTATGTTATCTTGTTCCGCCTCCATTTTTTCTCCATACCTTACTTCGATAGACTACAGATCGTAGTCTGTATCAAAGGGGGGAGAGTTACGGAAGAGTTTGGCGCTGGCCACAGTTTATTCTTATTACTTTATTATTTTTATTGTACTATTTTGTACATAGAATGTCAGTTTTATTAGACTTAACCATTCTTCCGTCAATTGCATTGAATTTTTTGTGAACAACAACAACAACTTTAAGGCACTACCACCAATTGTTTTTACGAATTAATTTTATATTAATTCGTTTATATTTTTATTTTTGGCCGGAGTTATAGCTATTTTATGCTTGCCAGACAATCATCAGACTCCTTTTTAGTGGCGCTGAGCTTTAATCCAATTTTATTTGAAGAACACTTGTAGGATTCGAACCCACACATATCAGATTTGCTCAGTCTTTGTAGTCATGTGCTCTTACGCACTACACCACTGCAGACCACTGATGCTACGTGTCCAGAAGTCGTACTTGTTCATCAAATGCATTTGGAGTCACAGCATTTTTACAAACGCCTTAAAGTATGTTATCTTGTTCCGCCTCCATTTTTTCTCCATACCTTACTTCGATAGACTACAGATCGTAGTCTGTATCAAAGGGGGGAGAGTTACGGAAGAGTTTGGCGCTGGCCACAGTTTATTCTTATTACTTTATTATTTTTATTGTACTATTTTGTACATAGAATGTCAGTTTTATTAGACTTAACCATTCTTCCGTCAATTGCATTGAATTTTTTGTGAACAACAACAACAACTTTAAGGCACTACCACCAATTGTTTTTACGAATTAATTTTATATTAATTCGTTTATATTTTTATTTTTGGCCGGAGTTATAGCTATTTCATGCTTGCAGACAATCATCAGACTCCTTTTTAGTGGCGCTGAGCTTTAATCCAATTTTATTTGAAGAACACTTGTAGGATTCGAACCCACACATATCAGATTTGCTCAGTCTTTGTAGTCATGTGCTCTTACGCACTACACCACTGCAGACCACTGATGCTACGTGTCCAGAAGTCGTACTTGTTCATCAAATGCATTTGGAGTCACAGCATTTTTACAATTATGGTTTAAGTTTAGGCTAAGTATCTCTAGTACAGTAAGGGAGGAAATTTATGGTAATCGATAGTTGATTCAAACTATTAGATTTATTTGTGAAAGATTAGATTAGCAATTTAAGATAAAGAATAGGATTAATTTTAGGAATTAATTGATATTAGCTAAATAGAAGAAGAAAAGACTGAGAGAGGGAAATAAGACTACATTAGTGGTATGTATGTGTGAGTACTGGTTCTTGGACTTGGATGAGGGGGGTTGATTGTCTATGATAGGGATGGAAAATAATTGTGGGTGGAAAAAATAGTGATCTCACTCAGAGATAGTGGTAACTATTTACTTAGTTAAAAGGAGGAGGGCTAGGAACTAGCCTAAGAGATTTTATGGTCATTCTTACGTTTGTTAGTTGAACAGATAGGAAGTGTTAACAGCCATTAGAGACCAATTTTTTTTTTATTTAAATTTTATTATAGAGTCATAGTGGTGAAAAGTTAGTTAAAGAAGAAGTTTTGGTGGAATATATAATTGAATGATATTAAACAAATATATCAGGTAAATTAAAAATATGCGGTAAAAAGAAAAGACAATACAAAATTTAATAGAAGTATATTTCTGTAGGTATATATTATATATATGTACATAGATATTGATTTGGTGCCGCTAAATTGGAATTGTCTGGAGGAAAAGCTCTAGCAACTTTGGGGATATAAATATATATAAATTAACAGCAGAGGTATGTGATCATAAGATGGAAATTCTAAAGGTTTTGTCTGACTGTGATTTTTCTGGTTTTTATTAGGTTCAGGTCAAATTTTCCAAAGAAAATCAGGAAGATAAGTAACAGAAGCCTGAGCCTCTGCAGATTTTTTTTTTCTTTGTTTCCTTTAGGCTCATCAGTCTTGACTTTCATCAAGGGCATTCACATCAGGCGAAGTATTCCTTTTATCGAATATATAAAAGAAAAGACTTCGAAGGCACAAAGACCGTAATCTAAGAGGGTACTATATATCTATAAATAGATATATATAGATATCTCTTGAAGAGAAGAAAGAGATTTGAAGAAAGGAGAAAGGGTGTTCGGGAAAGAAAGTGAAGAAAGGAAAAATTGAAGATAAGCAGAAGTGAAGAAATTGAAAGAAAAGTGAATAAATTCAAGAAAAGAAAGAACTTTAATTTTTTTGATCATAAAAATTAGATATATAGATTATTTTTTTTATTGAATTGTAACAATCCGGTTTTCCGAAAATTTTTTTTTGTTATTTTCCTTTTAACTCAATAATTTTATTTTATTTTTGAATTTGGTTTAAATTATAAGTGAATAAGGAAAAGTGATTTTAAAGGCTTGTCTTAAAATAGTCAAGCGAAAGAAAAAAAAAAAGAAAGTGGTGGCGAAGGTGCTACCCCTGTTACTCAACGTGCTGCCGGCAGAACGATGAGGGACCAGGAAAACCGTGAGTAACAAAATATCTTGTGTTTATGGATAGAAGATCCTATAAAAATCCAGTAAGATCAGTTCAATTGTGAACTTGTATTTAAACCTATTAGTTGTTATACATAAATTTTTTTTTATTTTTGAATTTTTGATTATCACATAAGAAAAGAAACGATTGGGAGAACTCGATTGAATTTTGATGAATTATACATATGAATTGGAATAATAAAGTTTTAATTTTGAAATATTATTAGAGAAAAGAAAAATGGAGTACCAAATTTTTTTTTAGCTAGGGTGTGTGGAGGCTTGGTAAAGCCGTCCAAATGTAAGTTTGGTTTCTCGGACATGACTGACTAACTTTCTCTACGGACTAGTTCGTGACTGGCTGGGTCATTACAGGGGCTATTTCCGCTGCATTCGGCCAAGGAAATAGCGAAGGAAGTATCTTCACGGTACTAGGGCGGGTTGGCCAGACCTTCGTCAATAACATCAGACGAACGTTTGGGATTTGGTGTGGCGGTATTTGAGTGGGTAAGAAGGAGGTGCTTTAGATAAAAGTTTACATATTTTTGAATTAGTTTTATATTAAGGTTTAGTTCTCTTTTATTTTTTTATTTATTTTTTTCATTATCATGTTAGTTTTCTTAATTTTTCTATTATTATTTTTTTTGGTGAAGGTTTTTTTTTTTATTATTTTCTTAGGTTAGTTAGATTAGATTCTTTCTTATATTTTTTTTAAACTTAATTCGAAGTACCAATTTCTTGTTCCTCTTAGATATCGCCAGAGTTCCCAGGTTTGTGTTATTTATATCCAATAGTTACCTTAGGCACGATTACAAATAATGTTTAGTCGAGCAGGAGGTGTACTGGGAGTTGGCAAGAACCACCCCACGCGACGAGCTGAGCCGTGCAACGACAAGCGCGCTCCAGCCTCTACCAGTACATCAAAGCATTCCCCCCGTGGAGACCTGGCTCCTAACAATGGCGCCCAACGAGACCTAACGGTTTTAAACCTAAGACAGGTCCAGGGAGATGATTTTTTTATCATCGCCTTGGATCTGTTTTGTTTGAATTTAAAATTATTTTTTTTTAGAATACACAAGCCTGGAACTAGTAACTTTTGATCTTGTCACAGATTGAAAATAGCTGTCCAAATCTTCAGGCCATGGGTCAGAGATTTTAGCGAGGAAGTTTACAATTTCGAATCTCAGCTGTCCATAGAATTAGGCACAGCCAGATTCATCGTGAGGCAGAGATTCGGAGTTTGAAAACCTTGTTCATGTGGAAGTTCATTTTTAAACCCACAGCCAGCCATTGACTAGGCCTTACGCCAGGAACTATGTAGTGGTTGTGGGGGAGAGGTGAGCTGAAGCAACCACTGAATTTCAAACGCACCAGTCACCCGACAAAAGTACTCTAGGACACAACTAACGACCACCAATTTGCAAAATGATAGGAAAACTTTGCCAAACTTCACACACCTAGCGTTTGCGTATACAAATACATACAAATATTTTTTTTTACAAATTACATTTCATTTATTGATAATTTTTTTTTTTTTATACATTTATCTTTTTATTTAATTTTTTTTTACTTTGAAATTTACACAACAATTTTCCTTTTAATAATTTTTTTTGTTGTCATTTTAATAATTTTCCTTTTTTTTAACAATATTTTTTTTTTTATTTTTTTTGAATACTTTATCTTTACAATTCTTTTTTTTTATAAGTTTTTTTATTTTACAATTGAATTTAGTTTTTTTATTGGATTGAGGTTTGATAGTTTCCAATTCAGCAAAAAATAAGAAAAGAAGATAATTGAGGAAGATGTCAGAAGGGAAGAAGAAAGCTACAGGGACAGTTCCCAAAAGTACTGTTAAAAGGAGAGTCACACGTCAGACAGAAACATTAGACGAGGAAAACGAAGTAGCTGAGACCCTCATACTTTCGACGGTACCACCGACCGTAATAGAAAACGACAACTTAGACAAGACATACCATGAAATAACGAACATTATTCGCAACATTGAGATACTCGGAGTGAACGATAACAACAACTTACAAAATACTAACACACAAAACGCGACAATAAGACAAGATGAGGCCGCAGGAGGTCCTGAAGAAGATGAAGAAAATGATGGGAACGAACAAGAACTTTTGAGAACAGAAATAGAACAATTAACCCAACAAAATTCAGAATTCGAGAAATTACAATTAGAACAAGAACAACTGTAATTACGAAATTTTGAATTTGAACAGGAACGACTACGAATAGAACAAGAACAAAAACGATTACGTTTAGAACAAGACCGGATTACACACCTAAACCAAAAACTTAAGCTAGAACGTGAAAAACTTACGAAACAAAACTATGAACTTGAACAAGAACGACTACGAACAGAACAAATAAGACTAAACCAAAACCGAACTAATACGAATACAACAACTAGCCCACCAAATGTAAACATACTGACAGGACTGGACTTATATGAACGAATGCAGAAGGTAGCAACTCTGACTGTCAAGGAAAGCCAGACTAAAACTATGAGTGTTCTTGCGGATGGCTTGTCAGAAATGTACAAGTTATTTGACAAGAACATGAAAGAGGTCAATTCAAAGCTATGTAGTTTGGAACAGTCCTTGACAGTTCAGAGGGACACGACACATGAACAAGATTCAATACAAAACACTACGAGAGCAAGAGGAAACAACAGTCAGACAATCCACTCGATAAATAGTCAATCGACATCGCATCCGACAGATGGAAGCTCTTCATTTAGAGATATCAATCGAAGGATTGATGTTCATAAATGGGGAGTTAAATTTGAAGGTTCGTCAAAGGGCATGTCAGTTGAAAGTTTTATTTTTCGAGTGGAGACGTTACAGAAAAAAAGTGGACTGACTGACAATCAGCTCTTCGCTAATTTTCACCATTTGGTCACAGGCTCTGCTGAGCGTTGGTATTGGGATATCTGTGAGCAGAACCAGAGCGATGAATTTTTTAATTATCACGATCTGAAGACTGAACTACTTCGGCAATTCAAACATAATAAGCGTGACCATGAAATCCTGAGGGCAATCATGGATCGAAAACACAATCCCATGAAACATTCGACGAATTCTATGCTGATATTAGAGGTTTGACTTTGCAAATGCAAATCAGACCAACAGAAAGTGATTTGGTTTCTATGGTTAGAAAAAATTTGAAGGAACGAATCAGCACATTAGTTTTTGGTTGCTCTATTAGCAATATTCACGAATTGAGAGAGGAGTGTAAAAGAGCAGAAGAACATTTAGTATTAAGAGATTCAAAGATAAAGCGTTTTACACATGAAATAGATGTTAGTGATTGTTTAAGAAATAGAGATAGGGTAAGTGATGAAGAAGAAGACTTTGAATTAGCAGCTTTTCAAGCTAAGAGACCGGAAAGGAAAGGTTTTAGGGAACAAGAAATATATAAAGGACAAGAAAAGAAAAGAGAGGAATTGAAGGACAAACAAAAGTCTGCTGGCGATTGTCCGTCCTCTTTTCATACCTTAACATGTTTTTGTTGTGGACAGGGTAGTGTTTCCTTCCGATGTGCTGCGTGTCAGGGAAACCCGAAAGTCAGCAGTACATCCGGGAGTCAACTGCCGACTTCAAAATCACTCCCGGAAAACTCGAACAACCTAAAAGAATAGAAATTTTGAAAAGAAAAACTGAAAAAGAAATTAATAATATAGAAGATGCTCACCAAATTGAAGAACGAAATCTTCACAAAAGTCTTCACCAGAGAATGATGGAATATGAAGATGCTAGAAAGAGAATTTTTGGTGAAGAAATAGATTTTATAAAAGTGAAGAGTAGGAATTATTTGAAGATTATGAAACTAAGGGGGAAAAGTGCAATTACAAGACAGACTAAAAGTAAAATTGAAGCGACAATACTGACAATGTCGAATGACAATAGGCCATACGCGAAAGTGCAATTAGAAGGAGAAGATTTTGAAGGGCTTTTAGATAGTGGAGCGTCCGTTACGTGTTTAGGGAAAGGTGCAATCGATTTTATTAGTAGGAAAAACATCAAAATTACAAAAATGAATAACGATATAAGAACAGCTGATGGAAACCACCAGAAAATAGAAGGATGTTTTAGAGCAAATGTTTCATGGGGTGGAAAAATACAAGAGTTGGAGATCTTGGTTGTTCCTAGTCTTTTACAGCCACTGTACCTGGGTGTAGATTTTTGGAGCTCTTTTAATGTTGCTCCTAATATCATTAGCGAGCTTAACGCTCCAGTAATGACGAAAGAACAGCCGAACTTTCGTGATCTTTCCCCAGATCAAGCTAAGCAGCTGGAGGGCATCAAGTTACTGTTCCCTTCCTTTGCCGTACTCGGGTTAAGTAAAACTAATCTCGAAGAACATGTAATAGAAGTGGATGACGAACAAATTCCCATAAAACAGCAGTACAGAAGCTTATGTATGCTGAGCTGGACAGAATGCTGGAGATGGGAGTGATAGAGGAGAGTAATAGTGCTTGGAGTTCACCAGTTGTTTTGGTGAGGAAAAGTGGGAAAAATAGGCTGTGTCTGGATTCTAGAAAAGTAAATGCCAGAACCAAAAAGTTTGCTTATATACCCCCTTCCGCATATAGAGGGAATCATAAGCAGACTACAAGATACTAAGTTTATCTCCAGTATCGACTTGAAAGATGTCTTTTGGCAAATTCCTCTGGAGAGCAAGTCAAGAGAGAAGACAGCTTTTACAGTCCCTGGGCGACCGTTATACAAATTCACGGTTATGCCGTTTGGGTTGTGTAACGACGCTCAGAGAATGTCTAAGCTAATGGACAAAATCATCCCTGGTAGTCTTCGACAAAATGTCTTTGTCTATCTCGATGACCTCTTGATTTGTTCTCCAGACTTCAAAACGCACATGAAGGTACTGGAGGAAGTTGCAATAGCTTTACGCCAAGCGGGCTTAACAATAAATGTAGAAAAAAGCAAATTTTGTTTCAAGGAGATAAAGTATCTGGGATATGTGGTTGGTGACGGATGTATACAGACTGACAAGGACAAAGTATCGGCGGTCGAGGACTTTCCGATACCGAAAACCCCCAAGCAACTCCGTAGGTTTCTAGGTATGACTGGATGGTATAGGCGTTTCATACCAAACTACGCGACCATAGCAGTTCAAATGACTGACTGTTTGAAGAAAGGACAGACTTTTGAAATGACCGACGAAGCAATTACAGCATTTCAACTTCTCAAAACGAGTTTAGTTACCGCTCCCATACTAACAAATCCCGACTTTTCAAAACATTTTTATATACAATGCGACGCTTCAACCTCAGGGGTAGGGAGAAAAATGAACGACCGATAGCATTCATGTCCCAGAAGTTGAATTCTGCTCAAAGGAATTACAGTGTTACGGAACTTGAGTGCTATGCGGCCGTCCTATCGGTGAAGAAGTTCAGGGCCTACGTGGGGGGTTTACCCTTATAGTGGTGAAAAGTTAGTTAAAGAAGAAGTTTTGGTGGAATATATAATTGAATGATATTAAACAAATATATCAGGTAAATTAAAAATATGCGGTAAAAAGAAAAGACAATACAAAATTTAATAGAAGTATATTTCTGTAGGTACATATATATTATATATATGTACATAGATATTGATTTGGTGCCGCTAAATTGGAATTGTCTGGAGGAAAAGCTCTAGCAACTTTGGGGATATAAATATATATAAATTAACAGCAGAGGTATGTATGTGACCATAAGATGGAAATTCTAAAGCTTTTGTCTGACTGTGATTTTTCTGGTTTTTATTAGGTTCAGGTCAAATTTTCCAAAGGAAATCAGGAAGATAAGTAACAGAAGCCTGAGCCTCTGCAGATTTTGTTTTCTTTGTTTCCTTTAGGCTCATCAGTCTTGACTTTCATCAAGGGCATTCACATCAGTCGAAGTATTCCTTTTGTCGAATATATAAAGGAAAAAGAGAGAGAGAGAGTGAGAATATAAAGTCAAGATTTTGAGTGCTCCTGATTATTTTTTATTTTAATCGTTAATTTAAAGTAAAAAAAAAAATAAAAACGACAAAAAACAATAGTAAAAGTATATTAAAGTTTAAAAAAAGTGTTATCCTTTCCGTAAGTTGACAAAAAGGTAGGATTAATTTAAACATTTTGTATTGCGTGGTCGGAGGCCATTGTTTTCTTTGTCTGTGTGCAACTTTTGTATGCTATCGAAGCGAAAATTGGGGGAAATATCACCAGCCAAACCCCCAAAAAGTAAATTCTCCACACCCCAAAAGGAAGATTTGTGGAATAAACGCACAAATATGAGTTCTTTATCTCAGATTGACAATATTAAATCGATTGTTGATGGCTGCCTGATAGAGCATTTAAAGAATATCTCAACAAAGGATGACATTAGCGCTATCTCCGTCGAAATACAGCTTTTGCGGTCTCAGAACGAACACCTTACGGGACGCTTAGCTGCTGTTGAGAGCTACTGCGAATCTCTTGAAAAACAATTAGAGTTTCTACATGAAAGGTCTCATGAAAACTCAGTTGTGTTGCATTTGCCCCCAGATGAGAAAACGGACAAGGATAATCAAGCAAAACAAACTTCTCGATCTAGATGTAAATACACAATTATCCTATGAAAAGTCGCAAGAATTTGTCAACCGGCACAACAACAAAACAACAATGGTATTAAAATTCAATGACAAAGCCACTGCACAGAAAATCTTGAAAGCTGCGCCAAAGTTGAAAGGTACCGGAGTTGTGGTTCACCGAGAACAATCTTTTCTCTACCGAAACAAAAGGAAAGCACTTTTCGAATTGAGATCAAAGCTTCTTGAGATTAACCCGAATATAAGAATATTAATTAGAGGATCGAAATTAAAAATATCGGATTTCTTGTTTTCACATGATTCCTTACGAGGCTTAAAAATAACAACAAGCACTGAACTGTCATTTGTCAAAATAACATTTGGCGAGGGAGCAATGTGCTTTTTTGACGTAAACATCAATAACAACTCTAATACGATCAGAGAGTCATCTGTACGCCACAAAAATAAAAATCAACATGGTTCGTGTCCAGGGTCATCGCAACATCACTATTCAACCTAGCATTCAGATGCCGTCTGCCACTTAAATTCTTTTTCTAAAATCTTTTTTAATTTAACTATTTTTTGCTACAATGTTACAGGTCTTAAAAACAAATTATTAATGCCAGAATTTTTTAAACTTGTTTCAAATTACGATTTATTTATATTATTGGAAACATTTGTAGAACAGGGTAAAGAGTTGCAATATCTGAAGTATTTTGAAGGTTTTAATCTTAAATGGATACCAGCAACTAGAAATAATAGTCTGGGTCGTGCTAGTGGGGGCATTCTATGTGGAATAAAAAGTAGTACCACTTACAATCACATTAGTTATAAAATTAGTGAAAACAAACTAATAATAGATTGCTTCATTAACATGAAACATTTCCTTACTGTTCCAATTTATTTGAACTATGCTAAATGGAATCAAGAATTTGAATCTCTTCAACATTTTCTATTGAGCCAAAATGACGAAAATGTTCTAATTATTGGTGATCTAAACAGTCGAATAGGAGGTTTCCAAAATTCTAATTTTATGAGTGGTGAACGGTTCTCGGTCGCAAGAAATTCTCTTGATAATTGCATAAACTCGAATGGCCATCGGTTAATTGAGTTGATTGAGGATTTCGGTTTTTTTGTCTTAAACGGAGTATCGAAAAATGATAATGTAGGAAACTTAACGTTTATTAGCAATCAAGGTTGTTCTGTTATCGATTATTGCTTAATCAAAGGTGACTGGCTTGATATTGTTAAAGATTTCAATGTTACTCCAGCTAACTACTCAGTGCATCTCCCAATTTGTGTTTCATGTGAGTTCAATGCTAAAGAAAATCATATTCAGGAAAAAAATGAAAGTAGAACCCAAAAATTGCGTTGGGTAAAAAAAAAATCTGAGCTCTACAAGCAAAACTTGAATCAAAATTTACTCGATTTTCAAACAACCTATGCTAGCACAATCGATGAAGCAACTGATGCCATTATTGCTACTGTTAGACAGTCAGTTGTCACCTATTCAGTCAACAGAAGTAGTGCTTTTAAGTGCAGTTGGTATGACAAAGATTGTAGGAGAAGTAGGGATATTTCGTTCAAATGGCTTAGGCTTTTTAGGAAAACCAACAATTCAGCGCTAAGATCTCTTTACATGCAGGCAAATAGTGCTTACAAAAACCTATGCATCTATAAAAAACAACAATATTTGCATAAGATGGCCTGGATATTGATCGAATGTAAAGATGCCAGAGAGTTTTGGAAAAATGTACGAATTTTAGGTAATCGGAATAGGTCGGCTGCTTTTCCAATCAGTATGGATGAAATGGGCTCGTATTTTGAAAAACTTACATTAGCGGACCCTAATCAATCGTATATAAGATTTGCGATACCTTTCAATTACGTCGAAGAATTAGATGTTCCGTTCTCAATGTCAGAATTAATATTTGCATTGAAAAAAATGAAAAACAACAAGGCTTCGGGTTTATATGGCATCCCAGCTGAGTTCTATAAAAATGCCAGCTCACAATTTTTAGAACATATATTATACCTACTTAACCGTATATTCAACAACGAAACGATACCAGATAATTTCCGACAGTCATCCATCTCTGCGGTTTATAAAAAAGGTGATCCTAATCTCCCTGAAAACTATAGAGGTATTTCTGTTCTCAGCTCTTTACGGAAGCTGTTTACTCAGATTTTATATTTAAGACTTGTGTCTTGGGTGGAAACGAACAACAAAATTACTTGCTTTCAAGCGGGTTTTCGATCTAATCTCTCTACCGTTGATCAAATTTTTACCTTGACAAGTGTTGCCAAACGGTTTTTAGAAAATAAAATTAATCTGTACGCTTTTTTTGTTGATTTCAAGGCTGCCTTTGATACTATTATTGCTTTTCAAATTAGCAGGTATCGGATTATCGACAAAATTCCTAAGAATTTATGAACAACTCCTTTTGAATACAACTGCTGTAGTATCAAATGGTAAATTGTCCTCAAACAAATTCAAGACAGAGCTGGGTGTCCCACAAGGTTGTATTCTGAGTCCTTTGATCTTTTCACTCTTTATTAACGATATTGAAGACAGTGTACCAGGCGGTGTATATTATGGTGATTTGCATATTAAGGTTCTTTTATATGCGGATGATCTTGTTGTCCTTACTGATAATCCGGTAACATTACAACTCCAAATTAACAAACTGAGCAATTATTGCAATCTATGGGATCTTCAAATTAACAGTACAAAATCGAAGATCATGGTTTTTAGATCCCATAATCGCAGTATCAGAAATGACCGTTCTTGGAATCTTAATGGAGCTAATATAGCAGTTGTTAAGGAATTTAAATACCTGGGTTTTATCGTAACGAACAACTTAAGTCTCGGTCCTCATATAAATGATAAATCATCGGTTGCAAAAGCAGCAATTAACTGTATTTGGTCAAGTTTTTTTAGGAACAAAAATGTAGATCCGACTGTCAAATTCAAAGTTTTTGATGCAACCATTAAAAGCTCACTTTGCTATGCTAATGAAGTATATGGTCATACAATGTGTGAAGATTTTGAAATAATCCAGAGATATTTCTTCAAGCGTGTTTTTAGAATCCCCTTGAACACGCCCAACTATGCTATATATATTGAATCAGGATTACCTCCTATTTTCTTGAAAAACCTTAAGGCAAACGCAGACTACATTGTCAAAGTCTTAAGTAGGTCTGATGACAGTCTGCAAAGAAAAATGCTGATGATTGCTCTTCGCCGTAATTACTCCCCGTTTAAAGAATGGCAAGCTTTGGCAGTCGAATACAATTTTACATGGAATTTGACCTTGAATAACCTTGGGTCGTGGAAAGATAACTTCTACGATTGCATTTCGATTATAGATGAAAAACTATTTAAAAGTTCTATTACTCGTGCGAAAGCATCCATGACAAGGACTGTGTATAGCAAACTTAATCTTTGTTTAGGTGGTTCTAACTATTTTCGAAATGAGTTTACAGTAAATGAGATCAGTTTGCTGTTTAAGATCCGTACGGAGATGATTGAACTTAATTATAGACCACACAGAGAAGACATAGATCACAAATGTTCGCTCTGCAACCTAAATCAAATCGAAAATGTTTATCATTTCCTAGCCCGTTGTCCAATACTGCAAGAAATACGGCGACAGAGGAGTGTTACCTAATTATGAATGGAGAGAGTGGATGGAAAGATCTTATTCGATTTGTCTCACAAGCAACCGCGTATAGAAATATGTACGTAAATCTTCTATAGATCCAATCTATTATTATTTTTGTTTTAGCTAAACTAAAAGCCCACTTTTTAATGTATGTATATTGCAACTCTTAAATTACTCTTTTTGTTTTTCATTTATTTTTTTTTTATAATGTTAATGAAATAATTGTTTAAATTTCCCGACATTTCCATATCTACATTTAAATTGACTTACTGGTGAAACCTTTGTTTAACTTTTACTTAATTAATTTACATATATTCAACTTTTAATCTTTTGCTGTTTTTTCAAGTATATTAGTATATTATTCTCAATGTAATTAAATCTTGATAATACCGGCAGACGGCTTTATAGCCATGCTTGTAAATCTTTTTGTATTTAAATGTTTGTAATTTACATGTTGAAAAAAATAAAGACAAATAAAGGAAAAGACTTCGAAGGCACAAAGACCGTAATCTAAGAGGGTACTATATATCTATAAATAGATATATATAGATATCTCTTGAAGAGAAGAAAGGGATTTGAAGAAAGGAGAAAGGGTGTTCGGGAAAGAAAGTGAAGAAAAGAAAAATTGAAGATAAGCAGAAGTGAAGATATTGAAAGAAAAGTGAATAAATTCAAGAAAAGAAAGAACTTTAATTTTTCTGATCATAAAAATTAGATATATAGATTATTTTTTTTTTATTGAATTGTAACAATCCGGTTTTCCAAAAATTTTTTTTTGTTATTTTCCTTTTAACTCAATAATTTTATTTTATTTTTGAATTTGGTTTAAATTATAAGTGAATAAGGAAAAGTAATTTTAAAGGCTTGTCTTAAAATAGTCAAGCGAAAGAAAAAAAAAAAAAAAGAAAGTGGTGGCTAAGGTGCTACCCCTGTTACTCAACGTGCTGCCGGCAGAACGACGAGGGACCAGGAAAACCGTGAGTAACAAAATATCTTGTGTTTATGGATAGAAGATCCTATAAAAAGCCAGTAAGATCAGTTCAATTGTGAACTTGTATTTAAACCTATTAGTTGTTATACATAATTTTTTTTTTATTTTTGAATTTTTGATTATCACATAAGAAAAGAAACGATTGGGAGAACTCGATTGAATTTTGATGAATTATACATATGAATTGGAATAATAAAGTTGTAATTTTGAAATATTATTAGAGAAAAGAAAAATGGAGTACCAAATTTTTTTTTAGCTAGGGTGTGTGGAGGCTTGGTAAAGCCGTCCAAATGTAAGTTTGGTTTCTCGGACATGACTAACTAACTTTCTCTACGGACTAATTCGTGACTGGTTGGGTCATTACAGGGGCTATTTCCGCTGCATTCGGCCAAGGAAATAGCGAAGGAAGTATCTTCATGGTACTTGGGCGGGTTGGCCAGACCTTCGTCAATAACATCAGACGAACGTTTGGGATTTGGTGTGGCGGTATTTGAGTGGGTAAGAAGGAGGTGCTTTAGATAAAAGTTTACATATTTTTGAATTAGTTTTATATTAAGGTTTAGTTCTCTTTTATTTTTTTTATTTATTTTTTTTTATTATCATGTTAGTTTTCTTAATTTTTCTATTATTATTTTTTTTGGTGAAGGTTTTTTTTTAATTATTTTCTTAGGTTATTTAGATTAGATTCTTTCTTATATTTTTTTTAACTTAATTCGAAGCACCAATTTCTTGTTCCTCTTAGATATCGCCAGAGTTCCCAGGTTTGTGTTATTTATATCCAATAGTTACCTTAGGCACGATTACAAATAATGTTTAGTCGAGCAGGAGGTGTACTGGGAGTTGGCAAGAACCACCCCACGCGACGAGCTGAGCCGTGCAACGACAAGCGTGCTACAGCCTCTACCAGTACATCAAAGCATTCCCCCCGTGGAGACCTGGCTCCTAACAAATTTGAGCAACCCATTCCAAATTTAACTTTTGCTTTTATAAGATTTGTAACTAGAAGTGCATTCGCTCGTTCAGATAAACTAACGTCTCTAGATTTAAAACGTTGCCAGGCTTTTTCAGTTAAAATTCTATCAGCTTTGTGACGATCAGATGTATTTTCGTTTTTGGAATATGAAATGTCATGTTCTTTACACGCCTGATCTAGAAAATTAGTGCCAGAATCTCCTCGATCTAATCGTCCTTGGAGTCTTGTTTCGGGTCCACAATACTGATAACCGGGCAAATGTAGTTCAAGCGGGAGTTTGTTTATAAGAGAGTTTATTAAACCTTCTCCCCTCGCGACTTTTTGTTTACTAATAAATTTTTTTGGAAAGTCAATCATTTTTATATGATCATCTTTATTGTAGAAAGGCAGAAAACGAAATGGTGTTCAAATAAATAAACACTATTGATATATAGTTTTCTATTTTAGTAGATGTCATCGTGCGATTCATAGCACAACAATACAAATTACCAGTACGAAACCTAGAACCGACAACAAATCCTAAAGTAAATAAGAAACATGGCCAGCTTTTTCCGAATAGTATAAGAGGCCTGATTACTGGTCCATTTAATTGTGGAAAAACAAATGTTATGTTGAGTCTATTACTACATCCAAATGAATTAAAAATTGAAAACACATATATATATACTCGAAATCCTTCATCATCATAAGCATTGGCTCTACAACCGGGGTCCGGTCCTGGCCTCCTTTAACAAGTCTCTCCACCTATCCCGATCTTGAGCCGACGCCATCCAGTTGCGCATCCCAAGGCTTTGGGCGTATGGTCTACGCCATCTCTCCAGCGCAAGCATGGTCTACCACGCTGCCGTCTACCATAGAATGTACCACAAAGGACTTTCCGAGCAGGTTCCTCTTCACTCATGCGAGCTAGGTGCCCTGCCCACCGGAGTCTACCGAGCTTAATTTTTGTCACTATGTCTGCTTCAAGGTAGATTGCGTACAATTCATGATTGTACCGTCTCCGAAATCGCCCTTCCTCACATATGGGGCCAACAATTCTCCTTAAGACTTTTCTCTCGAACGCGGCTAAGAGGTCGGAGTGTCTTTTGCTAAGCACCCAAGTCTCGGATCCATACGTGAGTACTGGCAGGACCATGGTCCTGTACAGCAGCAGTTTTGAAGTTATGGTGAGATTTCTGGATTTGAAGAGCTTTGACAGACTATAGTAGGCTTTGTTGGAATTGAGCAGCCGCCCGCGTATTTCTTCTTCTATATTATTATCGGCTGCTACTATTGACCCAAGGTATTTGAAGGATTGCACCACTTCAAATTCGTGCTCCCCTACGTTGATTGTTTGACCAACTGTTCTTCTCGCATTCGACGCCACCATGTATTTTGTTTTACCTTCACTAATGTGCAGCCCCAGATTTTGTGCCGCCTGCTCGATCTGGATGAAGGAATCGTGTACATCTTGTTCGGTCCTTCCGATGATGTCAATGTCGTCTGCGTAAGCCAGTATCCGGCATGACCTGTTGACGATGGTCCCTCTTGTTGCCGTGCCAGAGTCACGGATTGCTTTCTCCAACGCCAGGTTGAAGAGGAGGCAGGCTAAACCATCCCCTTGTCGGACACCATTAAAGATGTTGATTGGTCTGGATAGCAATCCGGCTATTTTACTTGGCTTGTTACGTTGATCATGGTCACCCTACAAAGTCATGTCAATTTATTTGGGATGCCGAATTCCCTCATGACTTTGTAAAGTTCTACCCTGGCTATGCTATCATAGGCGGCCTTAAAGTCTATAAACAGATGGTATGTTGGGATGTTAAATTCTAGACATTTTTCCATCGCCTGTCTAAGGGTAAAGATCTGATCAGTTGTTGATTTGCCTGGAATGAAACCACACTGATATTGGCCGATTATGGTTTTAGCGTATGGGGCTATCCGTTCTTGTAGGATAGAGGAGAGTATCTTATAGGCGGTACTCAACAACATGATACCTCTATAATTGCTGCACGTTGTGACATCTCCCTTCTCATGTATGGGGCAAATTATGCCTTTTCGCCAGTCTTCTGGCATTTCTTTCGCTCCCATAGGTGCACTAGAATATCGTGAATTGTTTGACGTAAGGCAAGCAATTCAGCAAATCTGTAACGGACCGAGGTGTTATCGGCTAGGGCTCTCATCAGGATGTTTCACATTCACTCTATGAAGAGGTGCCAAAACCCTTAAAACATGAAACCTGACAGCACATTGAAGAAAACCTACCTTAGAGAACCCTAAAACACCTTTCCTTCCTTTTTCCACCATTACCACCCACTGCTTACAGGCACAATAGGCAGGTCCTGGCAGTAGAAGAAAAGGGAGTTAAGGCTACAACAGCGGGGCATGCTAGCATAAAGCACGTCCTAGCTCGTCGGTGGGGGGGTTCTTGCTGTCGTAGCGGTAGCGCCGAACGTTTGTTACGTAATTACATGCCGGAGTTTGTTAGCAAGGAAAAAATATCGGGATCTAAAAGATGAAGCCCAAATTCGTCCTGATAGATTTAAATCCAGTTGGATTTTATGTTTACATCAAATTTCATCAGTGAGGAGAGACTATGGTGTGGTTGTCTCTCAGAGGTGGTACCCACCCTCGTACCATAATGATACCCATGGCTATTATCACCTCAACTATTTTGAATAGCCCCTAAATTAAAACGATTCAAAAAAAAAACTTAAACACTCATCCTATCTCTACTCTTGAAAACTATCAACAAAATTCAAAACAATAACATCACTATTTGTCTCACATTAAATCTATATCGACTATGAAATCCATCAAACCTTGTCGTATCTCCATCTTCATTTAGTTTTTCTTTTTGTTGGTCCTCATAGTTTCTCTCAACTTCGCCACATCCACCTTTAACTTTATTTAAACACTGTTCATCATCTTACCTAGCATAATGAAGCAAAAAAAAAAAAAAAAATGTCCAAAGCAACTTCCCAAAAATAATTCATCAAGAGAGGAGTATAAGAAGGTCGAAAATTTTCAATTTTAAAACAAAATATAACATATTTTATTCAAGAAAACTTAACCTAACAAGTCTTAACTATCCAAATAATTATGATTATTTAAATTTCCTTTTAAATCAATTATCCAAAAAAAAAAAAAAAACAGCAATTACATAACAACTTTTTTTTTATTCGAATCCTATGTGTAGCAACCACCAGTAGTGTCAGATAAAAATATCCTAAATAAACTTAATTTTTTTCTTTAAAAGGGAAATAGTGGAAAATTTCACAAAATAAATAGTTTGATTTTAACGTAAAAAATTAGGGAATTAAATATTAAAAGGTAATGATTCGTAGATTTTCATGCCATTGTAGACTATATAAAAAAAATTATTGATTTATATTCACCACGCAATTCACCAAAGTGTATATCGATCTTGCATTTGTATGGTTATACGATTCAGTAATTTTTGTTCGAAAAAAAATACTGTGAACTTTAAACGTTTTTACTTTAATTTAATAGGTGGTGAAATTGACCGCTTATGTTTAAAAATTTTATATACAATATACTTTGTATATATCTGTTACAATATGACAGAGTAGCTTATGTCGAAAAAAGTGATTTTGAGAAAAATTAATTTTTGTCTAAAATTTCTATTAATAATAATTTCTAACTTTTTTTTGCAAAATTGTAAAACGAGGAGGTTATTTCACATTTTTAACTATTTCATGGAAATCTGTTAAAAAGAAAGTAAAAAAAATGCATTTTAATACTTAAGATGTTATGTAAAAATCAAGCTGAAAAAAAATATTATCTTAAGTAACATAAGTTGTTCTGTCAAACCTATAACAAATAAAAGGAGTGCCTTAAGTGAACTTAAGGTTTTATGTCAAATCCGAGATCTTAAAATAAATAGACATAAGGCAAAATTTTGTTTATTTTTTTAAATTTAACTACTTATTTATAAAAAACTTATTTTTAATAATAACAGTAGTAATACATTTAACGCAACAATAAAGGTACAAAATGCATAAGACTTGCGAAATGTAATAAATTAAGGAACTGAAACCAATATGCAATGTTAATTTAAAATCATACTTTATAAACTTAGGCATCTTCTTCTTCAGCTTCGGTTAAGTCTGGGTGAAATTCTCCAATTTTATTATTATCATTAAGATTTTGATAAACAGGATCGTAAATACTGTCTATTAGTGGGAGCATATCCAGTAAATCCTGCTTTTTCTTTTCATTAATCTCGAGAGGATTAAGATAACATCTATTAAAATCCGTAATTTTTATGGAATTAAACCCCGCCGTTTTATGTTCAGCGACCTGAATTCTTCTGTCTCGTTGAGTGATGTTTTGAAGTATATTGTTCCAAACTCCTTCGTGAACCTCATCCACTTTATATTTTGCCAACAGAACTTCTGACCATCATTGTCAACCTTACGCCACAAAAATTTTTCCTTGGAGACAGTTGAGAAATTGAAAATCTGCTCTTGATTCATTTCCTGAACGTCAAATTTGTGTTTAACACCCACAGTTCTCACAAATTGGTACCAGTCGCGAGGATGATGTATTTAAACTGTTGTGCGTTTTTTCTTTTTCTCAATTAAGGCGTGGTCAACGTCACATTCCATGTGAGTGTGTCCAGGAAGAAGAAATTCATGATCGATGATTTCCAAGCTAGTGTCCAATTGCAAAAAAGTTTCAAACATGGAAGCAATAAAAGAATTTTTATTTTGACCTGGACAACAGTCACTATACAAGACAACGTGCTTAGTGTCAGATGGAAGGCCTTGAAGGTGTTTGAAAACACATGAAGAAATTTCATTTCCACCACGATTTCCTATTGCCTCATGCCACATATAACATACCGGCTGTCCGGTTATACAGTCATGAACAGTTAAATTGTAAGTCC
The DNA here is from genome assembly GCA_958431115.1 of Syrphus vitripennis. Lineage (NCBI taxonomy): Eukaryota > Metazoa > Arthropoda > Insecta > Diptera > Syrphidae > Syrphus > Syrphus vitripennis. Next base: position 54,283,588 of record OY288110.1, on the reverse strand, counting down.
ATAATGGACGTTTATAAAATGAAACTGAGGACCTTAAAAAAGGTGTTGGTAGGCATTGTTGTAAGTCAATGTTAGAATTTTTAAAGATTTATTGTTCTCAGCATTTGATTTGTCTAACTCTTTTGACTTATAAGCATTATCTGCTTCTAGGTGATGATTTGTTTGTTCTTTTATAAGATTTTCACGTTCTTCATCAGAAGCGACATTAATTTTCATTTTTAAGACTTCACACTTGTGGCAAGTGTCTAGTTTAGGTTTTTTGAATTTTAAATTAAGTGTGTTAAAAATTTTTGAGAACTTTGAAAGTGAAACTGGATCATATTTTTCAGAGTAGAGCCGAAATAACTCAGCGATTGATAAATCGGTTGACAAATATCTTTTAGAAGTATCTCGTCTAGTGTAGTGAGATTCATATGATGGGAAACTGTTTATAAATGTAATGATTTCATTTTCCTTTTCAGGAGACATTTTTTTAGGACCAGGATGTTTTCCACGCATATCACCATTCGTAAAGGCTCCATGTCCTTCCAGCTTTTTTTCAACTATAGTTTTAATAAACTGTTCCGATTCACAAAGAGTGTATCTGAAACATTTTTGACATACTGAAACCTTTTCACCACCTACTTCTAAAAAGTATTTATGGCAGTGTTTCCTCTTCCTCGGATAACTAAGGCTCTTTTCTTTTCTTTCAGATTTGGTCTCTTCTATCACAATGAAGCCAGAGGCAAACGCTTGCCTCAGCATATAAGAACCAAGTTCCCTATATTTTTTAAAAATAAGATGTTGGTTTTCATAAGAAATTCTGTCTCTACATTTGTTGCGACAATTATCTAACTTACGTAAAGTTCGGTTTTTTACAGTTTTTCCAGCTGTAGATATTTAGCTTTCGCCTAAGGTCCTTTTGATTTTGCGCATCTTTTTTGATTCTTTTGCGTTAGTTATTTCGTTACTCTGGTCTTCATTTTCAGTTTCACAATCTCCAAACAATAAATTTTGCTCTAACTGATGGCCGGCGTTTTTTGTTTCAAAAGATATATGATTCATTACTTACGTTGTCAGAATCATCAGGAACAAAATTGGGATCACACATTGAATCATCGTCATCAAAATCCACTAATCCCTCTTCTTCCACTTCAGTTGGGAAAACAGCGTTTTCTTCACAAATACAATCTTCTTTGTCTTGTTCTGCTACGCTCCGTAAGTCTTGGTCCTTCGAAGTATCTGGCATTTTATTTGCATCTTGAAATTCAATTTTATGTTAAACTAATTAACTGTTAAACTTGCTTAAAAGGACTTACCATTTAAAAAACTTGTACTGTTTTCAAATTGTGTAAATCGTGTGGAATTTCGACCATTTAACTGTTTCTGTTTTTTTAATGCCAAAGATAACATTTTTCTTCCACGTTCCATTTTATTTTGTTTTTTTACGAAAAAACTTTTTGAGTACAAACTAAACAGCAGAAAATTTTATAAAGTAATTAATAATAATACACAAAACTTAGTATTTACACTTTTTAACACGTCTTATCACTTCAGCACTCTAGAACGCAAAATACAAGGTACCCGCTTAAGTCAACGAAACCAACTGAAATGCAGCAAACAAAACTATCTTATGTTGACATAAGCAACGGTTTTTTGAAAAGCAAAATTCAATAGAAAACCTTATGTCCACATAAGTTCTTCTGTCAAACTTAATTTTTCTGATTTTTGTTTTCTCAATTTTTCCAGAAAAACTAATGTCGACATAAGTGTGAGTAAAATTCAAATAAAATTTTAGCAAAGTATCTTAAGTCAACATAAGTTTTTTCAAAAAACTAAAAGGGAACCGGATAAATTAAAATTCGCTCGAATTAATTCGACATAAGCGTTTTTGTTGAATCGTAAAATTCTAATTGGGAGGACATAAGAAAATCGAATGACATAAGCTTATCTGTCGTATGCATGGTATAGCCATTAAAACATAAGTGTTTATGAACTTTAAATTATTTTTGGAACGGACAACCCTTTTTAAATGGGGATGAGTCAGAAATGTAGATTTCAAACTGCTTATGATTATCGATTAAAAAACAGAGAAATCGCTTATGTCGACATAAGCTACTCTGTCTTATTGCCACAGATATAAACTATAGTACTCTCATGGTGGAAGTCGAATGGGGCGACATCTAAAGTATGCCGGCAACCCTTACTCTTTTTTTTCTGCGGAGAGCTTATGGAGGTTTTAATCGATATTAATTGATACTTTTTGGATGCAATAATCCAAAAAATAGTCTCCTCTTGCCCCTACCACCAATTTCCAACGCTTAAAGACTCCCAAAATCGAATTTTACACCTCACATTTTGCAGCGCCACCACAAGGGTCTGGGCAACATTAAAAAAACTCGCCATGATAGTACTATAGTTTTCATATACAAAGCAATATATTTGTGTTTTGAAAAAAAAAAACTTACCAAACTTTTTCCTTTTGAGGGGGTGCCCCGCTCCAGAGGTTGTTGTGTATAAATTTAATAAACAATTTAACCGTCACTTTACACCAGGAAGCGATATGATAGTTTTTGTATTAATTTAATTAAGTACCGTAAAAATTTAAGGTGAAAAAAGAAAATGTAGGTAAAAGGGTAAAAGGGTAAGTAAAAAAAAAAGAATTGGTGAACTGAGGGGAATCTTTTAAGAATTAAGATAGGAAAAATGCTATGTTTAAAATTAATATGTAAAAAAAATAAAAATTAATTGAATAACAATAAACTGAAGAAATTTGTATAAATATTAAAAAAAAAACCGGCTGGTGATGCTGGACGAAACCGGATTGCAGGATGGTGATGGTGATTGTGATGATGGTGTCGGTGGGTGGTGAATTTTTCCCAAGCAGGAACTGGGTGGATCGATTTGGTGGAGAATGATTAAATTGATCGATTTGTGTATATATCGGGTGTATGCAGTGGTTTTTTTTTCTATTGTTTTTTTATTTTTTTCATGAGTTTTTTTTTCTTTTAGGGTTCTCTCGTGTCGTATATGTTTGCTTTTTTTAACTTAAAATTTTGATTTAAGGGATTGTGGGTGTGGTAGATTTTGTGTGGATCGTGGGGGTATATTTTTGCGAGTGTTTTTTTTTTTGTGGAGGTTTCTTTGAGACGTTTTATATTATTTTTTTTTTACAAGCGCGTGCTATTATTTTTGCTGTTTTTTTTTATAAGTATAATTTGTAAGCACTTATTTAAGTCATGAAATTTTCGAAAATGTTCGAAAGAGAGTTTTCCATAACAATGGAGTCCGAAAGGTTTCCGATATTGAATTTTCTGGACGAACTTTTAACCAAAATATCATTTTTTGAGTTTTAAAAATCATTTTTGAAAAATAGATGTGATAATATTTTGGGTTTCTGGTTAAAATTCGCCCAAGAAAACAACACCGGAAACACTTCCATCATGAAAAGTTCGAGAACATTTTGTCTGTATTGGTTTCTTTTCTAACCAAGCTGATGAATATTCTCCTCTCCTTTTTTTTCTCTTAAATTTTACTTTTCATGCAAAGCAAATGGATGACAGCCGTTGAGAGTAAATACCGATGAACAAAACTTCAACTCACCATTTGAAGCTTCTTCTCTGATATTTTAATCCCCACTCCCACACAACAATAAACACCGTCCACATTTGTTTCACCACATCATCACACAAATCCAATTGAAAACTATTGAAATTGAATAGAAGGTTTTGGTCTAGGATAACGGAAATGATATTCTCAAACTGTGACTGTTGGTTGTTACATATATAAAATAAATGAATTTAAAATGAAAATTCTGAACTCGTTCCCAACAAAACTTTTACATTTACCAAGTTCTAAATTGAGAAATGGAAAAGAAAAATGAACGTTTCCTACCTCTTCTGTACCTCAGTCCTCAACAGTCGACCCACGCCCGAAATAAGTCTCATGAACAGACTGATACTAGCCGAAATAAGAAATAATAAAAACCTTGCTACTTCTTTATGTCCTTAGAGTGGAAAATACCTAATACATTTCCATTTGGATCTTCTAATTCATATAAACTATTACCTATGATTTTACGAACTTTGGCTTTTGTGAATTTATTACATAATTTCGCGTTTTTTTGTTTTGTAGCATCAACACAAAGTTGCGTTTGTAAACGATATCTCCTACATTATATTTTATGTCCTTACTTCTAGTATTGTAAACGTGTTCATAAGTCAAATGAGCCTTTTGCAAAGAATCTTTCAGCGCAGTATGTAGTATATTCATTTTACATAGTCGTTAATAGCTCGTCTTCAAGTGCAGTCGCATTTTTGTTCAGCTCCCCAAGTTTTATAAAATTTTGTTTAATCGATTAAATACCTGACCCACATTCACTCATTCATTATCTGACCCCTTTAAAATAAACAATAAAAAAAAAAAAAATAAAAAAAAACAAAAGAAAAATAAATAAAAATTGCTGACCCAAAATAATTGACAATGGATAACTGCTGTGATTTTTCGAAGTGTGCCGTCGACGGAAAATTTGCTGATCGTGTGGTTTGCCATGGCGTGTGTGGAAAATCGTACCACCCAATTTGCACCGGTTTAAGCAAAAGATCCATTCCCCATCTAAAAGATTACCTTCATAACTATGTTTTTTATTGCGACGAATGTAAAGTTATATCTCTATCCCATGTATTGCTCTCCGTTAAGTGCCTAAATGAGTCTATTAACTCAATCTCTGATGATAACAATACCTTCCATAAACACGTCACAGCCCAATTAAATAACCTTGATGAGTTTTCAAAGAACATCGAAGTATTAATAAATACCGTTGAAAGTTACGGAAAACGTTGCCTTGAAATGCACTCTTCGGCCCTAAAAGAAATTGCGTCTCTGTCTAACGATCGTACCCTCGAACAAAATGCTAGTGCGTTCGATGACCTGAAACTTGTCATAAACTCAACTCTTGCGTCAATAAAATCAACTCTTGCGTCTATACCTTCATCTAGTCCCTTTTTATGTCTAAACAAAAATATTTCCTCTATCCGTGCTGACCTCGATTCTCTTCTCCAATCTTCCTCTCGGTTTAAATCATCTGCATCATGTCAAGTGTCTCCATTAGCTGTTGATGCTTTGTCAAAAATCAATGACATAAGCGGTGACCTGGCTGCATCACGTGTTGCTATCCGAGACATTTCTGAAGATATTAAAGCTGCCACCCGTAAAATTGATGAACTACCGGACCAAATTCGACCTACCACTTCCATCTATAACACATCAATCCTTGCAGAACTTACTGAAGGTTCGGACTGGTCCACTCATCCTCCTTCGCCTCCCACAAAACCAAAGTTGATCCCGGATTCTTCAAATGCACCTGAGTCTTCAAATATAAATGAACAAATTATCCATCGCCTTGGGACGACATGGACTCCCACCGAATGGAACAATAGGCTCAAGAAAATCAGTAAAAACACCGAATTTACCCCTTTTCTCATAAAAGGAACCCCTAGGCAAGCTGGTGTCACCTGGATTCAAAAAATGTTTCTTCAGAAGTTTGGTATTACCCTTGGAGTATGTAAGAAACTATCTTTTTCCAGTTTCAAGATAGAAGTTCCCTCCAAATACGAATGGCTCTTTTCTAGTTCTTACAAAGACACTGTTGTGCTTGGTAATGCAAAAATAACTAAATGGATACCATATTTTAACAATAAGAATAGTGTAAGATCTAGCTCTAAGTCTAACCCACTCAAAGATCTATTGGATCCTAATTGGAGTTTTAAAACAAATATATTTCCTAACTTTTCTTCTCTTAACCATTCCACTTCAAGAATTAACCCTCTAGTACCCCGTCCGAAACGTGTATCCTTTAACCTTGAACCTTCTTCTAAGGCTTCGCTCACCACCAAACCTTCCTCTTCAAATTTCCACAACTTCATACATTCTCATACCTTAAACCCCACCGCTTCACCTTTTTCACCGTCTCTTTCCTCTTCCAACTCCACAAAAACTGCTGATCCTTCTTCTTCTACTGTCCATTCCCCGATCTTTGACCCTATGGTTCCCCCTCCTGTGAAAATCACGTCTAGACTTGCTGTCCTTCCACCCACCTCAAATGACTTAGATGGACGTTACATGATGTCACGCTTACGAGATAATAAACTTTTTGATAACGTTCGCCTTTACCTCGCATACTTATATGACAAACCTGATTCTGTTTGTATAGAGGGCAAAACTAAAACCAACCTGATCGTATCAATTCAAAAAGAAGGCCTGCCAACAGACCCTACCTTTCTTCGTAAGATATACAATAACTTTCATGAAGGCTTCAATATTTCTCCTGCTTCAGTCACTAAGGACCTTACTGCTTATGCCTCTCATATTGGCTCTAAACGCGTTTCTCACCTTCAAAGTACCCGCAACACCCTAAAAAAATATTACCGACCCTAACCTTAATAAACCCCCTATTTCGTCTAGTCAGCTCCCTAAATGCTTGTCCGTATATTACCAAAATGTCAGGGGTCTTCGTACCAAAACCTCCTCAGTCTATCTTAATTCACTTATTTTACCCTACGACATTTTTGCATTGACTGAGACCAACCTGTTACCTAGTATTAACGATAGTGAACTTTTTAACGCTGATTTCAATGTCTTTAGAGTAGATGGTTCTTACCACAATGATGTATCCAGTGGTCGTGGTGTTTTATTAACAATCGCTTTGACTCGTCCCTCTTCAAGTTATCTGTGTCCTCCCCTTTTGAATATGTCTGTATTAAATCAACTATCGATAAAGTCACTTTTTATATAGCTTGCTGTTATATAAGACCTTGCCAGCCTATCCAATCTTATCAGCTTGCAGTTGATGCTTTTGATTCCATCTTTGAAGCAGCTGAATCATCGGATAATGTTTTAATTTTGGGTGATTTTAACTTTCCAAATCTCAACTGGACTCTCTCTGATGATGAATCTCATTATACATGTTCTAATGCCACGACCGATAAGGAATTCCTTTTCATTGATTGTCTCTCAGACTCAGATCTTTACCAAATAAGTGGTGTCAAAAATAATTTAGGCCGGCAACTTGATCTTATTTTCTCTTCTGATGCGGAGAATTGCGTAGTTTCAGCGAGTAACCATCTCCTATCCACCCTTGACGCCTACCACCCTCCCCTTTTCCTGACTTTTTCATACGAATCGCCCCATATTTTCACTGCTTCAGAAAACACAATGGCTTTCAATTTCCGTAAAGCAAATTTTCCCAAACTCAATAATTTGCTTCGTTCCGTCGACTTTAGTGTTATCATCGATTGTCGTGATATCAATTTTGCCCTCTCCCATTTCTATTCTATAATGTTTAACTGCCTTAGTCAATCAGTCCCAATTTCACCTCAAAAAAATATTTCCTCTAGCCCTCCATGGTACAACAACGATTTAAAATCTCTCAGAAACAAAAGGAATAAACTCTGGCGCAAGTACTTGCAATCACGGTCTGGCTATGATTTTTCTAACTATCAGAGTGCAAACTATAATTTCTCTGAACTATGTAGTTCTCTTTATAATGATTACCCCACTCAAGTTCAATGTAACATTAAATCTGACCCGAAAAGCTTTTTTAATTTCATTAATGCTAAAAGAAAGTCTGATAGCTACCCCTCAACTCTTACTTATTTGAATACTTTTTCAGATAATCCATCTGTAATCTCGAACTTTTTTGCTCAATTTTTCAGTCAATCTTTCTCCGATAATACCTCGCAACCCAACTCTGATTACTTTTCTTATTTAGACACCTGTACCCAAACATCTCTTTCTTCAATTGTCATCCCCCCTTCTTCCGTAGAAAATAAGATTAATAAACTTAAAGTCAAATATACTGGTGGTCCTGATGGCCTACCATCAATAGTATTAAAAAACTGCTTGACAACTCTTTTAAATCCATTGACCGCTCTTTTCCAGCTTTCAATCTCACAAGGGATCTTTCCTTCCAGCTGGAAATATTCTTTCATTATCCCGATTCACAAAAAAGGCCCACAAACAGAAATCTCTAACTACCGTCCCATTGCTAAGCTCTCGTGTATTCCCAAACTATTTGAAAGCATAATCTATGATACTATGCTCTTCCATTGCAAACAAATTTTCTCCCCAAATCAACACGGGTTTCTCAGCGGTAGATCAACTACTACGAATCTTGTTGATTTTGTCTCCGATACTATATGCGCCATGGAGGCTGGGAAAGAAGTTGATGTCATTGCAACCGATCTGAGTAAAGCTTTCGACAAAATATCGCATACCCTAATTATTTTTAAATTTAAAGCACTTGGTTTCCCACCCTCCTTCATTTCATGGATCCAATCATATCTTAGTGATCGACAGTATAAAGTCCTTTTTAGAGGTAGTGAATCCAATCCAATTTATGCAACATCTGGTGTTCCGCAGGGAAGTCATCTTGGTCCTCTTATATTCATTCTTACTATTAACGATGTAGACTGCATCATCAAGGATTCTTCTATCTCTGTATATGCTGATGATAAAAAAATCTTCAGATACATATCCTCTCCGTCCGATTCCTTTCTTCTTCAACAAGATCTTAATAGATTTTCTACCTGGTGCCAAATGAACTTTCTGGAGCTTAATGTTAGCAAATGTCAAGCTATAACATACTCCCGCAAACGCTTTCCTCTCCCACCTCGAACGTATTTTCTTAACAATGAATCAGTTACTGTAGTTGATTCACTATGGGATTTAGGAGTCCTATGTGACAAGGAACTTAATTTTAGATCACACATCACCACATCCATCAATAGAGCCAACTCTGCCCTTGGTTTCGTTAAACGCTGGTCAAAAGAATTTTCAGATCCCTACGTTACAAAATCTCTCTACCTTACATTCGTTAGGCCACTTCTTGAATATGCAAGCCAAGTATGGTCACCCTTCTATGTAACTCATTCCCTTCGCATCGAAGCTGTTCAACGTAGATTCCTTCGTTTTGCACTTCGTGGGCTTCCCTGGCATGATAGGATTCTCCTTCCACCCTATGAAGATCGTCTTCGTCTTATCAATTTACAACCCCTTGAAAAACGTCGCAAAGTAGCCGACATTGTTTTTATTCATCAGCTTTTAGCTGGTAATATTGATAGCCCAGTCCTTCTCCAAAAAATTTCATTGCATACTAATCCCAGAAATCTAAGAATGGTGGCACTCTTTGATGTCCACTTTCACCGCACTAATTATGGTTATAATGAACCAATGACTCGCATGCTACGTGCTTCCAATCTTATGCAAAATTCTTTCGACTTCCACTCCTCCAAACAGTCTCTGAAGAACTCTCTCTTACCCATTAACCTCATAATCTACCCAATCATTTAGTATTTAAGCTAGTTTTTAAGCCTTGTTATCATTAGATTTAAGTGTTTTTTTGCTTGTATTAAGCTAATAAAGTTAAACATACTCATGGGGATAGGAGGGGGTCCCGCCCCCTCTATCTGCGTTAGTTTGTTGCTAAATAATAATACTTTGCTTGCGGTGCGCTGCGTATGCAGCAGTTTTGATATGTTGAATACCATAGGATGAGAGCAACTTTGCAAAGGCAGCACTAGTAAATTGCTTACCGTTATCTGATAGAATCGATTCGGGGACTCCAAGAGTACACAAAACATGATCATGCAAAAACTTTATTATCGACTCAGAAGTAGCTTTTCGTAAGGCTTGAAGGATAACAAATTTGGTTAATTGATCTAACGCGATTATGATATAGACATTTCCGGCTTTCGAGCGAGGATAGGGTCCAAGAAAGTCTATGTAAATATGTTGGAAGGGTCGCTCTACCATGAAAGGTTTTCCCATGGGTTGACGTAAGATTTGGTTCGATGCCTTTGAGGTTTTACATGTTTCGCAACTCCCTATATACAATTTAACCTGCGATGCCATGTTTGGCCAGAAAAATTGGTTTCGAAGTCTATTCAAAGTTTTTCCTACGCCACCATGTGAGGCCTTTGGTGGTTGATGAGCTAAGAAAATCAGGCGGCTGGTCAACTGCGATGGAATCCATAACTTCCGTCCTAGGTCATCCTCAAGAGGACCCTCTTATACACGAAATTATCCGAGACTTGAAGGTCAGGCAGCTGATCCTTTTGTTGTTTTTCGATGTTGTCAATGATCTGAACATATTCCTCAGACTGAAAACAGGGGTCTGTTAGATCTACATGCAGCACATCGTGAAGATATGAATTCGATATTTCATCAAGGTTCAACTCATCCACAGCATCCACAGCATCTTGACAGAGCATCTGGCACGATATGTTGTGATCCTTTACGATGTTCGATATCGAAGTCATACCCTTGAAGCTTAAGGCTCCACCGAGCCAACCTTCCGCTGATGTCCTTTTGATTCATCAACCACTTCAAGCTGGCATGGTCGGTGACAACATGGAAGTGGTATCCCACTTCCTCTATACTTAGAACCGCAGCTAAGCATTCCCGCTCAGTGACACTGTAATTACATTGGGCCTTATTCATTTTGTGTGAGTGGTAGTAAATTGGGCGCTCCACTCCTTCTTCGTCTTTTTGACATAATACGCTTCCTATTCCTGTCGAAGAAGCCTCACACAAAATGTAAAAAGGCTTACTGTAATCTGGGTTCACTAGAACGGGCGCTGATGTTAGCATATCTTTGATCGTATTAAAAGATTTTAGTGCTTCGGAATCAAAATCAAATTTCTTATCTTTTTTTAAGGAGTTGGTAATGGGTGTAGCCAGGGTAGAGAAGTCACACAAAAACCGACGGTACCAACCAAAATCTGCGAACCTGACGTTGATTTTGGGGTACTGGGAAATCACGAATTTCTGAAACCTTTGCTGGGTCTGTTTTAAGACAACCATCGCCAATAACAAAGCCTAAATATTTTAACTCTTTAAAACAGAATTTTGATTTTTCAGGGTTTATTGTCAAGCAAGCATTTTTAAGTCTTTCAGCGACAATAGTCAGAAAACGAACATGTTCTTCAAAAGTGCTTTTCTCTTAGTTCGTGAGGTACCACTTTATCCATTAATCTGCAAAGACGTTGAGGTGCATTGCAAAGGCCAAAGGGCATAACCTTGAACTGGTACAGAGGTGTGCCAGGAACCGTGAACGCCGTCTTTTCCCGTGATGATTTATCAAGCGGTATCTGCAAGAAGGCGTCTTTCAGATCCACACTAGATATTTACTGTGTATCTGAAATGCGACTTAGCACAGCTTGTACATGAGTCAAAGGATACGCACTTTTCTTGGTTTTTCCATTCACTTTCCTGTAGTCAAGGCACATCCGGTTGTTACCCGGTTTCCGTACCAAGACTACCGGAGAGCTCCATGGACTATTACTTACTTCAATTAAGTCCATGGCAAGTAAACGGTCCAATTCCTCATATAAAAGCTTTTGTACCGCAGGTGAAACGGGATAGTGCCGTTGTTTTATAGGTTCGGCATCTCCTGTGTCAATTTCGTGTTCTTCCAGCGTTGTTTTGCCCAAGCCAAGTTTGGCGAAGGACGAAAACAAACTGATGGCTGATTTAAGTTTACTGGATTGCTCCTCTGACAGCTCTCGGATCTCTGAAGAAATGTGGTTTGAAACGATGTTTGAAGGCGAGAAGTCAGAAGTCAATTCAGAAATCAAATTCGGAGCGATGTTAAAAGATTTCCAAAAATTGATTCCCAAGTACAATTTTTGTTGTAAATAAGGAACTTAATACATATCTATTGGTTTGGTAACATTTTTGTAAGTCACGTAAGCCAAGAATTTGCCTACAATAGGTTGTTTGTATCCGTCTGCTGTTTTGACGCTTGATGAAAAAGAAGTGAAAGGAATGCTATGTCTTAAAAGAAAATCTTCGCCACCTTCCCCTAAGCTACTAATACTAGCGCCACTATCTAGTAATCCTTGTATGCTTTCATCACAAATTTCACATTGGCATAAGGACGAGGATCTTCAGAGCAATCTTAGGTGGTTGCTTCAATGCTCTTTAAAGCATCCTTTTTTTTCTTTTTCAGCTCTCGAATTCTTAAAATTCGATCAGAAACGTGAGCATTTGGTTTACCAAAAATGCTATCTTTGGCAGCGTAGTACTCAACCTGACGTTCATGAAGACTTTTCAACGGAGGATTTATTTTCTGTACTGGAGGTGATATTACTGGGATTAATGAATCTGAATTCGTTGGTCTTTTTAAAATTTGGATTGGCTTAAAAATTTTATTTGGTTCGGATTTATGAAGGTGATTTGAATCTACTGGGTTACCGGCTTTTTTGGTTTTTTGAGATCTCAGCGTCGGTTTCAAGAGATCGAAATTGTTCAACTAAGGCAAATCGAAGGGCAGGCCAATCTATGCTTGGATTGGTTTTAAGGAAAACCCAAAACCAAGTTTCTACTTGTCCGCTAACAAATTGGTGAAAGTTCAAAACGATATCGTCCCATGTGGCAACGTAACAATTTTTAAGTCTTTCCAACCGAAAGATGAATTCATCAACTGTCATATTTAAATTGTCATATTTCAAGCCTCATTTGTGAAAACTATGAATGCAGATTTCGGGACAAATTACCTAATGTAAGGTTTTCTAAAGGCGAAGGTCTAGCAGAGGCATCGTCAAAATTCATATTTCGAATACGAGAAAGGAATTCGTCTGCAGATGAATTCAAATTGCTTGCTGGAGCAGTTCTTTGGGCTGTTTCTGGAACAAAACCTGAATTTTGGACGTTAGAGGGTGAAATTTGTTGTTGAAGAGTTTCGCGAATAATAGCAGCCATTTGGTTTCTTAACTCAGCACTGTTTGCTTCTAACTCTTTTCGAATGACTTGCAAGCCTTCTGATCTACTAGCACCTATAGATGCCGTTACAAGACCTTGTATGTATCCTGGCAAATCAGCTTCTTCACTTCTTGGAGGGATTGTAGTATGTTGAGTTGTATTCGTGAGAGGAAAATCGAAATTATTGCCGAGTGCAAATTGAGAGCCCGAAGGGACTTCAGGATTGTTGTTGGTGTTTTGTAAGTGTCTTCCTTCAGTTGACCTATTTAAGGGTAACGTATTATTTCCTCCTGTTAAATCAGGGGTAACAGACTTCCCACCTTCAGCCATAGTATTTCGATTAAAATTGTTATTACCGCGACCACGATTATTACTCCTTTGACCACGAATACTCTTACTTAATCCTCTACCTCGATTATCGTTATAAAGTCCTCGACCTCGACCAACACTATATTCACCACGATTAGAATCACTATATCCTCGACCTGATCGTAAATAATGGTTTGGATCGCTACCATGCGAAGACATAAGATATGAAAAAAGGTGGTAGGGTTTTCTACGAAATTTATATTCAAAACTTCAAATGAAAAAGGAAATCAACAAAACGAAATAAGAAAATAAACTATTCAAAAATAGTAAGAAAAGAAGATGAAAAAGAGAACGAAATAAATGCGAAAATAAAAAAAATAAAAGGTACCTATCTATGTATACCAACCCAAATCAATGTGAAACTGAAAAAAAGAAAATAGGTTAAAGGGAAATAACCCCACTTAAGTATTCGTACTATCTAAAAAAAATCTTCAAAAAATTATAAGCGAAGAAAAAAAAAATATATAACCAGCAATCTAATATCTATAACCTTGTATTAAGTCTATAATACAAAACCTATTCAATATAACTTTTAATTTTCATGGATGTGTCTGGTGGATATGGCGAGGAAAAAAAAACTTTGAAAACCAATAACAAAAAAATTGTTTTGTTTTTAATTTGTACTCACTGAAAAATATGTGTATGTTAAAGCTGAAAACTCGAAGGCAAAACTGAATTTGATTTTGGTTTGATTACTTAATTAATTGACTGAGAAAACTCATTAACTCGCAACAGACTTAATACATAGCTTCTAGAGCTTATACTACTGGACGATCGTTTAAGGTTTCTGTGACCAAAATTCAAATAAAACTGTCAAACTACTATAAATCCAGCAGCGCCAGTAAATACGGATTCAACAGTAAAATAAATAAATCTTGTTATTTTAAATGATTAATGTTGATTGAAGGATCAGATTGTTGTACAGACTAAACAGGGAAAAATGTTCAACCCATTTACTGGACGTCCGCTCTTTGCTTCAATCTCACAATACGAGAAAAAAACTTTAAAAAAAAGGTTATTAAATCAAAATCAAAAAAATCGTAATTCTGTTCCGACAAAATATTAAAACATAATATTTGCCTGAAACAGTATAAATAACAAAAAACAAAATCGAAAATATTCAGCTACTAACAGATGAAATTTCAGGACGAATCGGGCCCCACGTTGGGCGCCACCTGTAACGGACCGAGGTGTTATCGGCTAGGGCTCTCATCAGGATGTTTCACATTCACTCTATGAAGAGGTGCCAAAACCCTTAAAACATGAAACCTGACAGCACATTGAAGAAAACCTACCTTAGAGAACCCTAAAACACCTTTCCTTCCTTTTTCCACCATTACCATCCACTGCTTACAGGCGCAATAGGCAGGTCCTGGCAGTAGAAGAAAACGTAGTGATGGGCACTATCGAACGATTTAAACTATCGATAGTTAGTAACTGAATGATTTGAACTATCGAACGAATTCATTCATTCATTTATTCATTCATTCAATAAAAAATTCCTTCGAAGGATGCCTACGATGTTGACGGATTAAAAAACCTCTAAAAAATGTAAAAAAAAATGAGATTTTATGTATTGCTCCAGAAAAGTGCAATTTTAAGGCTTTCGGATAACATTTGGAACGAAATACTCTATGTACCCCAAAGAAGAATCTGTCCTCTATTTGTCAAGCCATAAACTGTCAAATTCTATCGAAGGATGCCTACGATGTTGACGGATAAAAAAATCCGATCAAAAACAGAAAATAATATGTGTCGACAATCCAGATATAAATGATGCCCCGTGTGGAGACAGCTTTAACTATCAATAAAACACGCCATTTGATTTTTACGACTGGCATTATAAGCTATAAAAGGAGTTAATTATGTTTCACTATTCATACATACATACCTACAAATAGTTTTAAATATAATACTAACACAAACAACACTTTTTTGAAACACCTAAAAAACTGTATTCAACAAGTTTGAACATGCACGAAACTAATTAAGTTATCTTAAAAAAATGTGAACACAAAAGACAAAATGGAGAACTTAATTTATCTTCTAAAACCAAACACTGAAACCTTAAGCCTATAAATTTATCTTGAATAATCTTACCGAGTATGAAATCAAAACTTTTCTTAAAAATCACTAAAAAAATAAAATTCAAACTACAGCAAAACAGCAACAACCGTGAATGAAAGAATGAAAATAGTAACTTATGTATATCTTTCTTACAAGAACAAGATGAAAAAAGTAGTGAAACTGTGAAATGCATAAAATCGTTCAGTCAACTATCGGTTAAAAATAGTAATTGAACGAAAAGCACAATGAACAAGTCCAGACTGAGAAATAGTAGTGGTTTCGATTTCGAGTGAAAAGTAATACTGAAACTGAAATCGTTCAAAGTCACTATCGAGTGAAAAAGTAATTGAACGAAAGTAGTATGAATGAATGAATGAATGAATGCTTTGGTACTATCGAATAACTGAACATTTAGCTACTATCGAATAAGTCGATAGTTTTTATTCGATAGTTCCCATCACTGAAGAAAAGGGTGTTCAGGCTACAACAGCGGGGCATGCTAGCATAAAGCACGTCCTAGCTCGTCGCTGGGGGGGTTCTTGCTGTCGTAGCGCCGAACGTTTGTTACGTAATTACATGCCGGAGTTTGTTAGCAAGGAAAAAATATCGGGATCTAAAAGATGAAGCCCGATTTCGTCCTGATAGATTTAAATCCAGTTGGATTTTATGTTTACATCAAATTTCATCAGTGAGGAGAGACTATGGTGTGGTTGTCTCTCAGAGGTTGTACCCACCCTCGTACCATAATGATAACCATGGCTATTATCACCTCAACTATTTTTAATAGCCCCTAAATTAAAACGATTTAAAAAAAAAACTTAAACACTCATCCTATCTCTACTCTTGAAAACTATCAACAAAATTCAAAACAATAACATCACTATTTGTCTCACATTAAATCTATATCGACTATGAAATCCATCAAACCTTGTCGTATCTCCATCTTCATTTAGTTTTTCTTTTTGTTGGTCCTCATAGTTTCTCTCAATTTCGCCACATCCATCTTTGACTTTATTTAAACACTGTTAATCATCTTACCTAGCATAATGAAGCAAAAAAAACAAAAAAAATGTCCAAAGCAACTTCCCAAAAATAATTCCTCAAGAGAGAAAAATAAGAAGGTCGAAAATTTTCAATTTTAAAACAAAATATAACATATTTTATTCAAGAAAACTTAACCTAACAAAAGTCTTAACTATCCAAATAACTATGATTATTTAAATTTCCTTTTAAATCAATTATCCAAAAAAAAAAAAAAAAAAAAAAAACAGCAATTACATAACAACTTTTTTTTTATTCGAATCCTATATGTAGCAAACAACAGTACAGCGTCAGATAAAAATATCCTAAATAAACTTAATTTTTTTCTCTAAAAGGGAAATAGTGGAAAATTTCACAAAATAAATAGTTTGATTTTAACGTAGGGAAAATTAGGTAATAATTCGTAGATTTTCATGCCATTGCAGACTATATAAAAAAAATTATTAATTTATATTCACCACGAAATTCACCAAAGTGTATATCGATCTTGCATTTGTATGGTTATACGATTCAGTAATTTTTGTTCGAAAAAAAATACTGTGAACTTTAAACGTTTTTACTTTAATTTAATAGGTGGTGAAATTGACCGCTGATGTTTAAAAAATTTATATACAATATACTTTGTATATATAAACTATAGTACTCTCATGGTGGAAGTCGAATGGGGCGATCTAAAGTATGCCGGCAACCCTTACTCTTTTTTTTCTGCGGAGAGCTTATGGAGGTTTTAATCGATATTAATTGATACTTTTTGGATGCAATAATCCAAAAAATAGTCTCCTCTTGCCCCTACCAACAATTTCCAACGCTTAAGTCTTTAAGCGTTGGAAATTGTCAAAATCGAATTTTACACCTCACATTTTGCAGCGCCATCACAAGGGTCTGGGCAACATTAAAAAAACTCGCCATGATAGTACTATAGTTTTCATATACAAAGCAATATATTTGTGTTTTAAAAAAAAAACTTACCAAACTTTTTCCTTGAGGGGGTGCCCCGGTCCAGAGGTTGTTGTGGATGATTTCAAAAAAAATGTACCTTTAGGATTGTGTATAAATTTAATAAACAATTTAACCGTCACTTTACACCAGGAAGCGATATGATAGTTTTTGTATTAATTTAATTAAGTACCGTAAAAATTTAAGGTGAAAAAAGAAAATGTAGGTAAAAGGGTAAAAGGGTAAGTAAAAAAAAAAGAATTGGTGAACTGAGGGGAATCTTTTAAGAATTAAGATAGGAAAAATGCTATGTTTAAAATTAATATGTAAAAAAAATAAAAATTAATTGAATAACAATAAACTGAAGAAATTTGTATATATATAAAAAAAAACAGGCTGGTGATGCTGGACGAAACCGGATTGCAGGATGGTGATGGTGATTGTGATGATGGTGTCGGTGGGTGGTGAATTTTTCCCAAGCAGGAACTGGGTGGATCGATTTGGTGGAGAATGATTAAATTGATCGATTTGTGTATATATCGGGTGTATGCAGTGGTTTTTTTTTCTATTGTTTTTTTATTTTTTTCATGAGTTTTTTTTTCTTTTAGGGTTCTCTCGTGTCGTATATGTTTGCTTTTTTTAACTTAAAATTTTGATTTAAGGGATTGTGGGTGTGGTAGATTTTGTGTGGATCGTGGGGGTATATTTTTGCGAGTGTTTTTTTTTTTGTGGAGGTTTCTTTGAGACGTTTTATATTATTTTTTTTTTACAAGCGCGTGCTATTATTTTTGCTGTTTTTTTTTATAAGTATAATTTGTAAGCACTTATTTAAGTCATGAAATTTTCGAAAATGTTCGAAAGAGAGTTTTCCATAACAATGGAGTCCGAAAGGTTTCCGATATTAAATTTTCTGGACGAACTTAACCAAAATATCATTTTTTGAGTTTTAAAAATCATTTTTGAATTTTTGAAGAATAGATGTGATAATATTTTGGGTTTCTGGTTAAAATTCGCCCAAAAAAACAACACCGGAAACACTTCCATCATGAAAAGTTCGAGAACATTTTGTCTGTATTGGTTTCTTTTCTAACCAAGCTGATGAATATTCTCCTCTCCTTTTTTTTCTCTCAAATTTTACTTTTCATGCAAAGCAAATGGATGACAGCCGTTGAGAGTAAATACCGATGAACAAAACTTCAACTCACCATTTGAAGCTTCTTCTCTGATATTTTAATCCCCACACCCACACAACAATAAACACCGTCCACATTTGTTTCACCACATCATCACACAAATCCAATTGAAAACTATTGAAATTGAATAGAAGGTTTTGGTCTAGGATAACGGAAATGATATTCTCAAACTGTGACTGTTGGTTGTTACATATAATAAATGAATTTAAAATGAAAATTCTGAACTCGTTCCCAACAAATCCCAGGCTGATTTTTTCTGTCTGTGAAGCCGTTTTTCTATTCTTCTGAGCTCTTTATATTCATCTTCGCGTGCCCGCGTTCTATGAGATTGTTGCATTGCTCGGTACGCAACATTCTTACGTTCAGTCGCTAGGTTGCATTCATCATCAAACCAGTCGTTCCGACTTCTACGACTGCTGCCTAAGATGGAGTTGGCAGTAATAATGACAGTGTTCTTAAGGCGTGTCCACTTTTCATCTACGCCCAGCATACTGGCTCCAGGACTTACTCTCCCTGGATCGAGTGGTTCTAGGGCGAGTCCTAACGCATGTCCAAAGGTGTGACTGGTGTTTTCGTTGGGCAGTGCAGTCGTGTTGATTCGAACCTGATCGGCGGATGCAATACGTCTTCGCAAGGCAATCCGCCCTCGTAAAACCATACCAACAAGATAGTGATCCGAGTTGATATTGGCACCTCGGTACGTTCGTACCGTCATCAAGTTCGAGTAGTGGCGACGGTCTATCAACACGTGGTCAATTTGGTTACGAGTGACTCCATCAGGTGATACCCAGGTGGCTTTGTAGGTATCATTACGCGGGTACCTGGTACTCGCAACGACCATGTTTTTCGATGCTGCCAATTCTAGGACTCTAAGTCCATTGTCATTAGTTTGCTCATGCAAACTATGGGTGTCTGCGTAGTGCCTGAATACCGGGTCCCAACCTATTTTAGCGTTCAAATCAGACAGGCATGGAGGGCCCTCTCGACTTGTTCATAATAAGTCTCTTTTTCTTCGTCTGAGGACTCCGCCGTAGGTCCGTGAACGTTAATGAGGCTGATGTTCTTGAATTTGCTTCGCAGCGAAGGGTGCATAGCCTTTCGCTTATATCGTTAAAGCCGATGACGGTAGACTTCATTTTTTCGCTGGCCAAGAAGCCTACCCCGAGCACATGGTGTTTTGTATGACAACTGTAATATAGGTCATTTTCTCTTTTCTGTAAAACACCATTCCCTGTCCATCTATGTAATTTCTTTTAATGCTATTATGTCAGCTTTATATTCTGACAGGGTTTCGGCTAGCTGCTGAGCAGCTCGAGCTCTATAGAGCAATCTTACGTTCCATAAGAAAATTCTTAAATCATTTTTCCTTTTTCGTTGCGTGGGTTGTAGTCGTGGGATCAGTCCGTTTCCGAGGCTTGTTGCTGGTCTCGTAATTCTCTTAGTTTTACGGAACAGAAAATCAACTTGTTCCCAACCTGTGCAACTAGCCTGATCATATTAGCGTGTTCATATCACGTCGGGGTCACCAATTAAGCTCTTTTAAGGGGAAAATAAAACAAACTGTTTAATTTTAATTATTATTTAATTCTAAAATAAAAGTATTATAAAAGTTAATTACAAAAAAAGATTTTATGTTGTGCCTTGTCAGTCGCGCAGTTACGAATCATGTGACTATGTTAACTGTTGAACTTGCGAGTCGTGCAGTTAGGATGATCTGGTGATATTATATATTGTGCGGTACTTCAATGTAGATACGGTATGCATTTACCTATGTAAACGTCGATCGTCGATATGTATTTATTTTTTGTTTTAATGCTATGATGTTAATTAGTGTTGTTATTACTATTGTAGTCATGCTACAAGAGGATTGTTTCTAGCGGCCGCCGCGAAGAGGCTATGATCACACTTCCACCAGTCCCGAATAGTTACGGCACGTGCATGTTTTCGTATGCTACATGTTATTCCCCCTATTCGGCTGATGGCTGACCGCCATCAATATTGAAATTTTTCAATTTGGAGAAGTCTACTCTTTCTATGCCTCGTGTTGCACGGTAGATCTTTATGTATGTGGAATTGAATGTTCTTAAGCTTCGTAGTGTTTTGTAGTATTGCCCAAGCAGCATTCCGTGATCTCATTTTTACTACAATCATCCCCGTACGTGCTTTAGGATTGGATACCAAATGTACATGATCTATCTCAGCCTTTGCGTCAACCGTATCCAACAAGTCCGCGCAAAGAGACTTCGCTTTTTTAATCATGTCTCCGCCGCTGGTCTCAGTGGGCATGTGCACGTGTAACGTACGCCTCGAGATGTTATTCGAGTAAGAGATAAGCTAATGATTAGAAAACCCATTAACCTCTTATATGACCACCCACTCTTCATACTACCACTACGTCTAAGAGCTTACAGGAACTCTGAGACAGTCCTACTAGTAAAAGTGGATGGGTGTCCAGGATCTGACTGCGTGGCATGCTTGCATGGCCAAAGACTAGCTCGTCGGAAGGGGGGTTCTTGCGATCAAAAACCTGGACGGCCGTTACGTATTTTACATGCCTAAACAAATCGTACAAAAATCGCGAAGCCTGTTTGTCCTAATAGAAAAGACTCTGATCCTATTGTGTGAGAGAGGAGACCTAGGATATTATAGGCCTATGAGGAGTTGTCCCACCCTTGTATCAACTGACACGACCTCGTTACTATGTCCTCTATTTTTATAGTAACCCCAAAACTGATATGGAAGTAAAACTCGCGTCTATACTTTCATACTATCACCATCGTCGTCTTTATGTCTTGGACTATTTATGACAGAACCACATCCACCTAAAAAAGAATATCTAAACTCTAGTCATAATTACTAATCAATTCATAACCCTAAACAAAAATCACCAAAGAAAATCATCCTGTTCAATAAAAAAGATTCAGTTGTATCTTCTACTGGACAATGAAACGAATTTAAAAACATAATGATGAATCCAGAAAATAAATAAAAAAGATTCTTGTATTCAATTTGTCTAAATTCAAAATTCACAATGTTCTTTTATTAAAAAAAAGAATCAAATAATGTAACAAAAAAAAAATTATAATAATGATAAAAAAAAATATAATCTTTAAATTTTTGATCTAAAAAAATTATTTAATAATGCAAAAGTAATTAAAAATTATGTATGTAATATGAAAAAAATAAAAAAAAAACTACCTAATTAGAAAACCTAAAATTTATAAGTAATTTGATCGATAATGGTTGCCTGGTAATCTGAATCTCAACTAAATGAATATTACTTATTTTTTTTTTACTAATTTTTTTTTTAGAAAATTACCAAACCAATAAATCAAATTAACCTCGTTCCGTTTTGTTCAAATTTAGTAATAATTATCAAAAATGACTTACCCAGTCAATAATACATATATATTATTTACTTGTATTCTTTTTTTTTGTGTTGGTGTGTGGTTGTAAGTTGTATGTATGAAGGTACTTGTTTTCTTTTTAACTCTGTTGTTGCAATTCGTTGATAATTTGTTCTCCTAGATGATGTGCACAGCATCCAGGGTAATTGATGTTTCGAAGATGTTCGTTTGTTTATTTAAAATTTGAAGCTAACTATAAAATTTGTAAAGAAAACCAAAAAGAAAACCAAATTTGAACAAATAGAATTGACAATATAAAAATATAAAAGAAATAATATTAAATGTAAAAAAAAATATATAAGATTTAAATATTTAAAAAAAATAAAAATAAAAAAAATACTTAGCTTTAAAGAAAGTTAGGTAAATTGACAGCAGAATTTTAGTTTAAATTAAATGTGTACTTATAAAATTTGTTGAATAAAGATGATGAGCGATGATTACATCAAGAACAGAGAGATTAGCTTAACTTAATACTCTCGCAGCCAGTGGAATTCGTAGCTTAGGTGAATCTAGGGCAAACTACACTGTGAGGTGCTCTCTTGACTTACAGGACGGACTTAGATGCTGGTTACTGGGGAATATGCTGATGGAGATTGTATTGATGCTTCACTCTTTTTTGTGGTTGGAAGTTTTTGTTGTTGTTTGCTGCTGGAGAATCGGTACAGTCTGATATGGTTTGATTGTCGTATTTGGTGTAATTTAAAGATGATTCCAGTTGTGTTGTCTTTTTATGTTTTTAATTATGGTCGTAGCTAGGGTGATGTTTTTTTTTTGTATATGTCGAGGGATTCAGATTGTGTCTCGGGGACAGAATTTCCCTCAACCTGGACTAGAATTGGCACTTAGGATCGAACTGGTGGTGATTTAGTTGATTTCAACTTAGCCTTTTTGTGATGGAATTGAGTAATACGCGTGGGCTTTGTCATGAGTTGGTGTAGACTACTTGGACACACTATTCCCAGATATGACTTCTCTGGATCCCAAGCGTTGTGCGTGAGCTGATGCTTGATCGAGAGTGGCTTGGTTTGGGGAATACCTTTTCCAATTATTCACCAGCACGAAATATCACGCCCAAATCACAGACGAACAACGATTTAAATTTGAGTCTGGGTGTTTTTCCAAATTTTTGGACAATTTATCACCCTGAACTGAGAAAAAAAAATAATTCACTAACTTGAACTACGATAAGAAAATGGGATCTCACCTTTTTTTTATAAAAATATAGGCTTGGATTTCTTAATTAATCCGATTTAAAAATTTTTATTTCATTTATTAAGAAATTACTGAAGACTAAAATTTTTTTTTACTTTTTTTTTACTTTAATACATAATTTTTTCTTTAAAAAAAACTCTGTTACCATGCGTCTTGTCCGAGAAAAAAAAAACACCAAAAAAAGAATGAGATTGGCCAAGTCAGAGCTATTTATAGCCAAATGTCAGAGCTCTAGAGTGTCACACACACACTCACATAAGACAATCATGGACGTATAGTGGACTTCCTATTTATCACAATCATGTACGAATTTTAACCAAAAAAATCTGGAATTCCACTTAAAAATCTAATTTGAATTTTTAAAGAATAAGTGTATTAAATTCCAAATATTTTAGTCAAAATTCGTCAAGACTGAGGTTTTCGGAAGTCGTCCATAATTTTTTTTCTTTAATGTATTAGTGAGATTTTTTTTTGTTGTTACATGAAATAAACATCTGAAAATTTATCTCGAAAAATGGTGCCCTTGAACCTTGTCATTTATTTTTCTATATGGTATTATGTTTTCTTTTTTTTTTGTTTTTTTTGTTTGGCAGCCGATTTACGAGCCGTTTCGTGGTACGACATGTAGGTACCCGGTCCCATACCACCGGACCACCAGTTCAAGTCCCCGGTGTGTAATCTCTATTTTTTTTTTTTTCAATCATTTTTGTTATTATTTTTGTATTTATAATTATTTTTTTTTTCTTTTCTATAAAACTCATTGCGTAATCAAATCTGTTAATTCGATTTCAACGTGGATCTCTGATATCGTATCTTATCGTAATATTCGTTATAGTCCTCAGATTTATTTATTGTTATCTACCTAGTATCACCCTCAGCATCCGCTTCGCCAGTAAGTATGCAACATGGACCATTCTTAAAATTCTATATCATGTTCATAACATCACTCAAACTTTTATTTGATTACTGAGCTCAATTCAATAAAGCTCAATTGCATAACACCACAGCTTCCCAAACTAACTAACATAATGATCATAGTTTATTGTTTTGAGTCAATGTCATAATATATTGGCAAAGAGAACAATGAAACTATAATAGTCCAGCGATGTTATAAATAATTTTTTTTTCTTAAGAAATGGTTTTTTTTTTTTAATTCAGCCACACTAAAACAGGATTTAAGAGAGATGACTGCAGAGAAATTTCTAACAGAATTGATTAGATATAATTAGGTTAAGCGGTAACTGATACAAAATACAATTTCAAATAAACAAGACGATAGGAGTCAGAAAAAGAGAAAACTTTTTAAGCATCGCAGGGCAAAGAAGAAAGAATGAGTGAAAGTAAAGAAATGAGTGATATTTAGCTAAACCAAATACAAGAATTTAGATGACAAAAACTAAGGTTTCCCACACACGACATTAGTCTCCAAACTTTTCTTCAGTAGTATCTGCATTTGATCTTCTAAGACATTATTTTTCTGCTCAAGTTGGACAACTTTAGTAGAAATTTCATCGTACTTAATTTTCATATTTTGTATTTCTGTGCAAATTAATTGCAGATCAGTTTTTGAAGCAAGTTCACTGACCAGTTTCTTATTGCTTTCCCCCAAGATTTGTGTAAAGCTTTCGATGGTTGATTTTGATTCCATTACTAAATAGGTTCTGCGTTTATCTTCTCTATGATGGTCAGGAGAGATTTCCAGCAGACATTTCTTATGCATTTATTTAGGTTAGGTTTAGTATTAAAACTAAGTTAGGAACTAATTATCTTAATTGGTAAGACTAACGACGAATTTTTACTGGGAAGGTAAAATTGCTAGACATGAAATTATTTAGGCCGGTTTTTGTATTTTTTTTTTTTTAAATTTTTTTGCAGAGCTATTCATAAAACGCTTTTATCACTTTGACAGATCAAAAGTCAATCTACACTTTTTTGGCACTCACATACCTGAAAGTTGAAACTAGCTTCAGATGGGTTTGAAGATGTACCCTTCGCTTGGATCCTTGCAAAAATGAGTTTTTCACTCAAACCTACACTTTTTTTGTCTGCTAGGCATATTGTTGTTTTTCGATCCTACTCTTTTTTTTATGCACTCACAAGGTAGAACAAGCTGCTGAGCAGCTCGAGCTCTATAAAGCGATCGTACGTTCCATAAGAAAATTCTTAAATCATTTTTCCTTTTTCGTTGCGTGGGTTGTCGTCGTGGGATCAGTCCGTTTCCGAGGCTTGTTGTTGGTCTCGTAATTCTTTTAATACTACGGAACAGGGAATCAACCTGTTGCCAGCCTGATCATATTAGCCAAATCTTTCAGAGGGTTGTTTCTAGCGGCCGCCGCGAAGAGGCTATGATCACACTTCCACCAGTCCCGAATAGTTACGGCACGTGCATGTTTTCGTATGCTACATGTTATTCCCCCTATTCGGCTGATGGCTGACCGCCACTCGAAATCCTTACACCAATCAAAATATGAGTTTTTAAAACTATTAATTAAACCTATAAAGATATGAGTTTCTTCACATTTTCTAATAATAGTGATGTTATTTTACCAAAAGAAGCTAAACAAAATTCGGTATTTATTTTCCATTTATTCATCAGATTATAAGAAAAATTAAATTGAGATTCATAAGCTTCCTTATTATTATTAAGGACTTTGAATTTCCTTCGAAGGTGTAGAGAACGCTTAAAAATATGCCATATTTTCTACAACTAAATCAAAAATAAAAATTCAATACAATAATAAAACGGATTGATTTACTAGGGCGTATACGCGTTATTTTTAAATAATTAATTAAATTAAAAAAAAAGATGAATTCACCCCAATAGAATGATAAGGAATTAAAAGTTTGCTTTAAAGATCACCATCAACGCCCCATGAGATTCCCATCTGCCAACACTTATTCTACTAAGAGAAATGTATATTATTGCTTTAATAGTTTTTTTTTTACATGATATTTAATTTGTACGCATAAATAAAATTGCGTAACAAAAGGAAGTAAGAATACTGCAGTGGGTTTATCGAAATCGGAATACCGCAGTGCGGGTGGCTTGTTTCATTTTATTAAAATCATTTTTGTTGTTTTATTTGGAAAGATAATCCAAGAAACAAAGAAGAAGATAAAATAGGAAGCTTGGGTAGGTAGGCAGTGATCATAAGTCAAGTGGTGCAGATTGGTAACAAAATAAAATGCCAACTAAGTATTAAAGAAAAGAATTTATTAACTTAAAACAAATTAAAGTTATTTGTACGCCAAAAGTTTAAATGAAAAATTTTAAACAAAGAAACTATTGCCAAAAATATAAAATAAAAGTAAAGAGAAAAAAATATATTTCAGAAAATTAAAAAGAATAGTATGCCTTTTCATGTGCTAAAAATAAAAAAAAGGGAATTTAGTTGTATATTATATATTTTTAGTAGAAGCCGAGGAAAAATCCCTGTAAAATAAAATTTTTTTTAGGTAAGTCGAAGGAGTGAACGCTCATTCTCAGAACTCCTGACATAATTCTTTTATTAATATTTTTAGGATAACTAAGCAAATTTTGATCTCGTCACTCACCCAGGCTTTAACAGAACTTCAAGCATAAAGCAACATCAGGGCGCGGCTGAGCTTGCGCTGATCACCGACCTCAATTCTCAACACAAAAATTTAGCTTTAAGGAAAATTGTAATCCTCACCCAAAGTCCCTTCCACCTCCTTATTCCTACCAATTATTGTAAAGAGGACAAAGTCAGTAGGAATTGACTAATAAATTTTGAGGAGTGAGATTTTAAAGGCGTTCGAGTTTAAAAATATTTTTTTTAACTAACTACTACAGATCGTAACTAGATCGCTACAGCGACTCCCTAGCAGGATCCGGAAAGGTTGTGCACAGCTTCGCAGGATTTTCAAGCAATGGAATGCAATAAGTACCAATTGTAACAAAGTAAGTTACTTTCATAATTTTATTTTTCATCTGGAACGTACTTTACCTTAATGTGACTCACAGTCTGGTTCGTATTATTATAAAACAAAAGAAAGAAAAGATATGTTTTTTTGGTAAAACAATATCTATTTCAATTCCTGTACTGAATTTTTCCTTTTACAAAAAAAAAGAGCGACCGCGTCAACCAAGGAGTGCTTTGGAATTTTTTTTTTCTAAAGAAATCACAGAGGGAGAAAGAATTGCTCGGAGAACATGAACATCTATGTTCTCAATTAGTGTGGCCATCTCCTCAATAGTAACCAAATTTCGGGCGATTCTTTTTCAATATTTAAAAATCCAAACAACATCTTGGATCAGGCCTGGAATAAAAACGTAACATCGTCTTACTTCTTCTGACAAGATCCCACCCGTCCGACGAGCTAGGATGAGCAAGTGCTTGCAGGCCAAACGTTAGATGGAGGTAAGACAACCTTTTCAACTTCCTTTTTGATTGATTAAGAAGACCTGTAACCTTTGATCTCCAAAAGGAGTTTAAGCTGTGAAGGGAAATTACGCGCTTAAAATAAGATGATAGATTAAAAAAAAGAAAATCTATTCGAGAGTACTCTCCAGAGTAAAGTTCGGTGGCTTTCAGCTGTCGGGTATATTAATTCATTAACCTCTGTTTTTTTTGTAGCTATTTTTTTTACAGCGCGTATTTGTTACTTGGCGAGTTAGCAAGAGCCAAAAATTTAAATCGTTACAAAGGTCATCGGTTGTTTTGATAAGTTCTTTTTTTAATTTTACATCTACGTACATATTGTTCTCTATTTAATGTTTCTTGTAATCTGATGAATAAATGGATTGAAGTTTTTCTTTTAATATTAAGATAACTTAAGATAATTAATGACGAGCTGCTACTGCGATTTATACTGATAGATCTGCTACACTGAACTGTGAATAACTGCTCCTAATTGTATAAAACCGCAAATCAAAACTGAACTGTAATTAACAGTAAGTGTTTCTTCACTGTACTGCTCGGTACTGTATTTAACAGCTGTTACAGAGTAACTGGTATTAGAATTCATTTGTTACTGGTTTTATAACTTGAGAAAACAGTCAAAACCTTTTCTATAGCGACCATTATTCTATGGACTTTCTTTATCGGTTATAAAAAATCCATAATTGATTTTCCAACAGTCCGTACATACATTTTGGAATGTTTTAAATGTCATATCGGAATTAACATGATCATTGTAAATATGTTTTAAATTCATATTGTCTTGTTTAAAAATGATCAAAAAATTTGCATTGTCGCGAATTAAGTGTTTTGGTATTCTTGTATAGGTTTGACACAAGTAGAAACTATCTAATTGATAATGACGACCCATACTAAAATAGTTTCGTATTGTATCTTGTTTTTCACAAGCAATGTCATCGAAAATAAATACAGAATTTCGTTTAGCTTCTTTTGGTAAAATAACATCACTATTATTAGAAAATGTGAAGAAACCCATATTTTTTATAGGTTTAATTACTTATTTTAAAAACTCATATTTTGATTGGTGTAAGAATTTCGAGTATATATATATGTCTTCAAATTTTAATCCATTTGGATGTAGTAGTAGACTCAACACAACATTTGTTTTTCCACAATTAGATGCACTAGTAATGAGGCCTCTTATACTATTCGGAAAAAGCTGGCCATGTTTCTTATTTACTTTAGGATTTGCTGTCGGTTCTAGGTTTCGTACTGGTAATTTATATTGTTGTGCTATGAATCGCATGATGACATCTACTAAAACAGAAAACTATATATCAATAGTATTTATTTATTTGAACACCATTTCGTTTTCTGCCTTTCTACAATAAAGATGAGCATACTGATCGTCACAAAGCTGATAGAATTTTAATTGAAAAAGCCTGGCAACATTTTAAATCTAGAGACGCTAGTTTATCTGAACGAGCGAATGCACTTCTAGTTACAAATCTTATGAAAGCAAAAGTTAAATTTGGAATGGGTTGCTCAAATTCTAAAGTAACCAGCTATAAAAAGCACAATAATATGTATAAGAGAAAACCGTAAATAAAAAAAAAACACATTACCTTAAATAAGTTGAGGAAACTTATTGGAATTTATCTTAAAGAAAAGAAACCCTTCAATCTAGAAAAGGCGAGTAAAATAGCCTTAAAGTCTGCAATTAAAAACGTAGAAAAAAACAAAGGAAACATTAAAACCCCCAGGGTTATTCTAGTAGATACCAAAAGTTGGAGAGGCAATTCCATTTCTTGTACCATTGTTTGCTGGACTTTCAGCTCTTGGGGCTTTGACGGGTGGTGCTGCTGGAGTTATCAAGGCTGTCAATGATGTAGGCAATGCTAGAAAGGACCTGGATGAGAAAAAACTTCATAATCTCAAAATGGAATCAATTGCTCTTGGTCATGGACTACATCTGACACCCTATAGAAAAGGACTTGGACTGTATTTAAATCCACAAACAAAAAACTTCTAGGATCGCTACCCAATCGTGCACTGAATGAAATTGACATACAAAACTTTGCAAACAAATATATAGCTCATTTTCCAGGAGTCTTCATGCGAGATAATTTACCAAAGACAAAACCTTTTAAGAACGAGAGTGGGGTCGTAAATCTAGATTCAAAAAATGGAATTGGTACACATTGGGTAGCGTATTTTCAAATAGGCAACCATATTGTTACATATTGAAAGTGCTATTTATTTCTCCTAATGCCTCCACCCACAAAACTACCTTTTCACCACACATATTTTTGCCCAGCAAAAACCAAGTGTGCTTACTAAGTTTTTAACATTTCTCCAACTTCATCTTCTGCAAAGATAAAGCTGGAGATCATTATCATAATCTTGCCTAGCAATATAAACGACGCTTAGGGATTAAGTGAAGCTTTGAGTCCTATTGTTAACAT
This sequence comes from Syrphus vitripennis, assembly GCA_958431115.1. Taxonomy (NCBI): domain Eukaryota; kingdom Metazoa; phylum Arthropoda; class Insecta; order Diptera; family Syrphidae; genus Syrphus; species Syrphus vitripennis. The sequence continues at coordinate 54,253,778 of OY288110.1, read as the reverse complement.
AAGCTATGTGCAGTTTTACTTAGACTTGGGTTGCCGAAAACATTATAATTGCTAGTCTAGTTTATATCCGTCCAAGTTAAGACGTTCTCTTACATTGTAACATGTAAGTTAAATTAAATGTACCTGGTAGTAAACTAAATGTTAACGATTATCTAATAAATGAATATAGTTTAAGAAAACTAAGTGTTTTTCATTGTGTTAAATAAAACACATAACTGGCGCAGTCGGGAAAACTAAAGTTCGGTGCCTGGGAAATAATGAAAATATAACATCAAAAAAAAATAAAAGGAAATCACGTGCAAACATTAGTTATCCACGTACAAATTTTTTCGAATTCCCTTAAATCTAAACTATAATAAGAAAATAAGATTTAAAAAAAACGTTTTAGTGAAAAAAAAAAACATTACCAAAAATCATAAAACAATAAAATAAATACAAAATCATTAACAAGTGCTTTAAACAAAAGGAAAATTAAAGCAAAAACTTTACCTCACAAAATTCCACCACCTAGCTATGTATGTAAAACGCTTCTACCGCTCAAGGAAAGTAAAAGAAAAAAAAGACTTATCATATTTGAGTGAAAATTAAGCGCTAAGAAAAAAAACGGTACTTATCTATTAAACAAACAAACTAACAAAAAAAAAGTTTTTATTAATTACAAAATAAAAAAAAAGTTCTTTAAAAACATTTAAGTCGAAAAAAAAAATCGAAACGAACAGTAAAAAAAAAGTAAAAGTAAAGTAAAAAAGTAGTAACAAAAAAAAGATATTGAAGTGAATCATCTGTAACCGCACTTACGAGAAGTGGCTCACTAGGAGCGAAACAGGCCGAAATTAAAGTGAATCATCTGTAACCGCCTAAATCATTAGCGGCTCACAAGTAAGCGAAATACAATAAATTGCAGTCGAAAATTTTCGAGTGAGTAGTTCCAACTTAAAACCTTGAACTATAAGCGATGGCAGCCTTAGATCCTGTGGATATATTTAAGTTAACTTTAGAATTAATAACTAAGATTCCTGAATTTGATGGTAGCAATAAAAATTTATTAGAATTCCTGGACAGGGTAAATTCTCTAATTCCAGCAATAAATTCCTTTGAAGATTCTGCAAAGAATCTTCTTACAGGATACATAAAAGACAAAATAATAGGGAAGCCAACAACAAGGCCTCGGAAGACTTAATAATTTGCCTGAAATTAAAACGATTTTGATAAATAATTTTGGTGAGAAATTGTCTGTGGAAAGATTATTAGACAATATTCGAACAGCAAGAATTTCAACAAAAATTGAAGATTATTATAACAGAATTAATAATTTGCTTAGCAGGATAAATGGTGTTTATTTGCTTGAAAACAATTCAAACGATATTAGTGCAATGATCAAATCAAATAACAGGATTGCTCTTCAAGCATTCAAAAACAATTTGCCGGAACCGACAAAGTCTATTATACTTAGTCGAAATCCTAAGTTTTTGACTGATGCATTCAAAATCATAATTGAAATAAATCATCAACGTTTAGGGCCTAAAGCTTGACTCTGTCTCCTGTAACTCACTGACAGCCCTCAACTGCCGATCATCTCTCACGGAGATGGCGCAGCAGTTTAACATTCACCTATGTTGGGTGCCGGGCCACAGGAATATTAATGGCAATTGCAAGGCTGATGAACTCGCTAGAAATGGAACCATCTTACCAATCGCACCATGTAATGCAAATATTGGTATACCTCTCGCTACATGTAAACTCATGCTGGTGCAAGATGCCATTACCTCCTCGCCGGGTTTCCACCTTGCAGCGGTGGGGAGGCTTACGTTTGGGGCCTCAGCTGATCGGCTGTAGATTTGTATTTCTTAAATCTTCAGCCGATCAGCTGTGATCCCGGACTAACTAAGAGAAACCCAACATGATAAAACTATGGACAATTTACAACGAACGAACAAAAAATTATCAACGGGGATATACGTTGAAACGTCGGCAGAAGTCACGGCTGCCGGCGTTGGCTTTGCCTCTCCAAAAGAAGGAGGGGAGAAGTCGCCAGTGACCAACATACAACAACAACAACGACAGCAACAACAACAACAAGACAACACGACAAAGACAATGACCACTACACAGGACGAGGAAGACCTTCTTCTTCTCACTCCTTTCTCCAACCTCGGTGTAGAGGATGGAGTTAGCATCGGAACACTGACTGACGACGACGACGCATGTTCCGTTGCCAGCTCCACCTTCTCACGATTGTCAACCTCTTCAGTTCGGAGTAAAATCTCCAACTGCAAGAAAACAATCAAACGACTTGGCAAAAGGAGTTGGGAAGAACTGACCGACACCGAACGCCTACGACTTCAGAGCGCTCGTGCTTTCCTGGAGAATGATCCTAAGAAGGCAGGAGGGGCCCTTGCCCCACCGTCCAAAGAGGTGACCTCTTCAGGAAGTACGAGCGTTTGCACTCTAATGGGACCGCCCAATCCACCGACTGTGGCCAAGACCAAGTCAAAGATTGGACGAATCTCATTGGATACGGACATTACTAGAACGCCTACGTTGACGCCAACCACGCAGACAACAGGATCACTTCCCTCAACCGGGAAAATGGAACTGTTGGAGGCAGGGATGGAGGAGCCGTGTGGGAGTTGCGCTGGGGGCACTAGCCCCGCAGGTAACTCCGGCGCGACCCTTCCATCTTCGTCGAGCAGAAGTAGCGTCATTGACCTTACAATAAACACGACGACGAACACCGTTATTGAGACCAAGGCCTCACAGAGAGCTGGAAGTCTCAATGAACGTATACAGAGGAAGAGAAGACGTAACGCTGAGAGGATTGTCCGACGTCTTTCTAGCAAGAAACCCGAAACTTTAACGGCCAGGGAGAAGCTAGTGTTGGACAATGCCACTCAAAGACTTAAGACTTTGACGACCACTGACAAAACGACAATAAAAAGAACAAAGACCTTGAGGACGGTAAGGGAGACGGTTGGCACTTTGCCCCACCCCGGACCAAGCTCAACGGCGTTCAAAAGAACTAGGCAAGACGACAAGTCTTCGCCTACGAACCCCTCACCTAAAACGAAAAAACCGAAGACCTTGATCACGGAAGGGACCATCGAGAAGCGGCAATTTGCTATTGCAGATTTTAACGTACCTTCTCGGAAACTTTCGAACGATCAATGGCAACTGATGGAAGTCAGAATCCTGGACGAGGTGAACGATGCTATCGTTAAGAATGGGCAACCGCCCCTCGGTAGCTTAAGAACCGTCCACGGATTCAAGCTGCTGACATGCGAGGACGGCAACACTCTCGTTTGGCTGCAAGACTTCGTCAAAAGAACGGTAGCTCCCTGGCCTAACGCTGATCTTCGCCTTATAGGTGTTAAGGAAATTAAAGACCTCAACAAACCTAAGGCGAAGATGATGCTACGGGGTCCGACCATCCCGAGAGATCGGATTGAAAGATATCTGCAATCCCTAAACACCGACCAACTCAGTGCGAACTGGAAGGTGCTTGAGATAGGGGAGCAGACGAAGGACGGTACAGAAGTGGTTGTGCAGCTTAGTCACAAGTCTATACCACTTCTGAAGAAAATTGACTTCAAGGTGCGCATCGGGATAAACCGGTGCAAACTGAGATTAATAGCCAAGCAGAACAATCAAGTAAGTAAGAGGCGGGAGGTTTTTAATGTAAATGAAATTAATACAAATTAATCTTCACCATAGTAAAGCCGCCAGCGCCAACCTTGTCTACCTCATGGAGAGTAGACAGATAGACATCGCCCTTATCCAAGAACCCTGGATTGGACCAGGTGGCAAAATTAAGGGTTTAAACTCAAAGGGACTTATGCTTTTCAAAACTGCACAAGCGGTAGCAAACAGTAATTTTAGAACTTGCATTGTAGCTAGGAAACAGTTTAATCTCTTTCTTTTATCTACATATAGCAACATAGATCAGACTGCCGTGAAGCTAGAGCGGATCGGGCTCCCACCACTCATTCTGGCATCCTGCTATATGCCTTACGACGGGACGGAGAGGCCACCTGCAGAACTCACGGGCCAGCTCGTGGAACGAGCTGCAAGCGAAAGATGGGACTTAGTCCTTGGATGTGATGCTAACTCACATCATGCTCAATGGGGCAGCACCGACACTAACGTTAGAGGTGAGTCTCTTTTTGAATTTATAATAGAACATAATCTACTAGTCGCAAATAGGGGCAACGAGCCCACTTTTGTTACTAAAAATAGGGAAGAAGTGATCGATATAACTGTTACTAATAACACAGACACATTTTATATCGATCAATGGAATGTCCTCAAGGAGGAATCATTCTCGGACCATAAACTGATAGGCTTCTTGATAAAAGATACAGTGGAAACTCCGAAACCCTATAGGAATCTCAGAAATACAAACTGGGATCTCTTTAATAGGGAATTAGAGATGAGAAGCAGAAATCTCAATAATACTGTGATTCAAGAACCCAAACATATTGATCAAGCATCTGACGAACTCAGGGTGATTCTAAATGACGCCTTTGAGAAAAGTTGTCCACTGAAACACATAGGGAAGGGAAAAAAGAAACCACCATGGTGGACCTTACAACTCAGCAAATTGAGAAAAGAAACGAGAAAACTTTTCAATGTTGCTAAGAGTACTAGAAACGATAATGACTGGGATATATATAAAAACAGTCAGCGAAAATTTAAAGCAGAAACTCAAAGAGCGAAACGAAGCTCATGGAGAACTTTTTGCAGTGAAATCGAGAGTACCAACGAATCGGCCAGATTAAGGAAAATTCTTTCTAAAGACTCAATCCCTCTGGGATCTCTCAAGATACCCACTGGGAGCTGGACCGAATCCTGCAATGAGACTCTTGAACACTTGATAACTACTCACTTTCCAGGTTGCGGGTCAATAGACAGCAATCTGGAAACAGAATCCTACACGGAACAAGCTGTACCATCGGACATTATAACGGATGAAAAGATCAGATGGGCATTCCATTCCTTTTCTCCATATAAATCCCCTGGACTCGACGGCATATTTCCAATGATGTTACAAAAAAGCGAAACCCTTATAATACCGCTCCTGAGAAATATATTTATTAACAGTATAAAATGGGGATTCGTTCCCTTATCATGGCGCGAAGTCAAAGTGGTTTTTATTCCAAAAGCTGGCAAACCCAGCCACACGGAAGCAAAAGACTTCAGACCAATCAGCCTGACATCGTTTATTCTTAAAACGTTTGAAAGACCTACATATTCGAGGCACTCTGAAGCTGGTTGAAATATCCCCAGCTCAGCACGCCTACACTAAAGGGAAGAGTGTAGAAACCCGCTTTCATAGCGTCGTTAGCACGGTGGAAAAAACCCTAAGCGACAAAGAATATACCCTTGCTGCGTTTCTCGATATTGAAGGTGCCTTTAATAACGTGAAGAATGAAGCAGTAAAAGGAGCCCTGGTAGACAATAAAGTCGATAATTGTATAATAAATTGGGTTATGTGCATGTTAAAAAACAGACAAATTGACTCAGAACTAGCAGGTATAAAGATGAGAATAAACACATCTAGAGGTACCCCACAAGGAGGAGTCTTGTCACCGCTTCTTTGGGTGCTAGTTATGAACTCAATCTTACTCGATCTGAAATACTGTGGAGTAAAAGTAGTAGCCTATGCTGACGACCTTGCATTATTAGCGACAGGTAAATTCTCACCCACTATCAGCGAACAGATTGAATACGCCCTTTCTAAGGTTAACAAATGGACTAAGAAATGTGGACTGATGGTTAACCCGTCAAAAACAGAACTAGTCCTCTTCACAAACAAAACGAAAATACCAACCTTCAGAATTCCTTCAATCGAAGGTACACCACTGAAGATTTCAGATAAAGCAAAATATCTTGGTGTGATTCTAGATAGGAAACTAAACTGGAGTTTTAACACTAAGGAACGAGCCAAAAAAGGAATGATTGCATTCTATTCTTGCAACAGAATCTTTGGGAAATCCTGGGGACCAAGTCCAAAAATTATCTGATGGATGTATTTGGCAATAATTAGACCAATACTAACTTATGGTAATCTGGTTTGGTGGAATGCAATTGAGAAAAGCACAAACCTAAAAACTCTGACAAAGGTACAGAGACTTGCGTGCATTGGGATTACAGGAACTATGAAGTCCACTCCAACTGCTGGGTTGGAGACGATACTCAACCTGAAGCCCTTAGACCTCTTCGTACAAGAATCCGCAGCATATAGCGCCTTACGGCTAAACCAGACTAATTCCTGGAAAAACAGCACAAAAGGACATGCTCAGATTCTTCACAAATATTCGAGTGATAGTATCATCACGGACTATAAAACACCCGAATTTGACTTTCATAAACCATTCAAAACTGCTTTTCCAAACAGAGAAGAATGGTTAAGCAATGAACCACACACCAGTGAATCTGCAATAACAATATATACAGATGGCTCCAAAATGGACACGGGTGTTGGTGCAGGTTTCTTCTCAGAATCTCTTGAGCTAAACAACTCAATTAGGCTGCCAAATTATAGCAGTGTCTTCCAAGCGGAGGTCATGGCAGTGACAACAGCTGCTAGACAGGTATCAATGATGGCGATACCACGGGCTGATATCACCTTTTACATTGATAGCCAAGCGGCAATAAAAGCGATTTCTGCCGATATTATTAAATCGAAGCTTGTTACTTGCTGCCGCGAAGAACTAAGGGTTCTTGGCACGCAGCATAATATTAGACTCTGCTGGGTCCCGGGGCACAGCGAGATACCGGGTAATGAAAAAGCCGATGAGTTAGCAAGGCAAGGATCAGCGCTTGACGCCAGTCAAGCCGAGCTAGTCCATATCCCACTATGCGACATTAAAAAGAAAATTTCAGATTCAATTCTAGAAAAATCCAATGAAAGGTGGAGTCTACTTGACACCTGTGATACTACTAGGAAATTATGGCCCTGTTTCAATAAACAGAAGACGGACAAAATTATGCAATTTAGTAAGAAATCCCTTCGCTCTCTTACGAGCATAATCACCGGACATAACTTACTGAAATATCATAAACTTAAAATGAAACTCAGTACAGACGACTTATGCAGGGGATGTGGTGACGAAGAAGTGCACGAAGACACAATGCATTTTCTCTGTCACTGTCCCGCGCTCTGTCACCAAAGAAGAAAACTTCTTGGTAGATACTTCTTTGATAATCTCGAAGATCTATCAAATACACCAGAAGTCCGCATATTGAATTTCATCAATGCCTCTAAATGGCTTGATTATAGAATACATAGGTTTTTATCATGAAATAAGTAATTACACTTAAGGGTAACACAATGGATCTACATTGATCTAAGTGTGACGATGGCTACATCAATTGTCAGCCCAATAACCTAACCTAACCTAAGATGCCATTAGGTTAACTAATCTAAGGTGGAACACCATCACTACATGTGTGGCGACAAAGCAGATCTGGCCATTATTAAATCTGAGTCGATCTAAATGCTTGTTGTCACTAAATAGATCGCATATTAGCTCCGTAATTGGTGTCATCACAGGACACTGTCTAATTGGGAGACACGCCGCAAGGCTGGGTGTTTTCTCCAATGACTTTTGCAGAAGCTGCATGGATGAGGAGGAGGAAGAAACAACTACACATCTTCTTTGTACATGCCCTGCTCTGTCCCAGAGACGTAGTGTTCATTTGGGAGAATACTTTTTCAACGACCCCAGCGATCTTGCCAACAAAGACATTAACAATCTCTCACGCTTCATAAGAAGCTCCAAATGGTTCAACGAGTAGGGAGGAAAATCTCTAGATTCTTGTGGTATCACAACGGGCCAATCCTGGCCTAAGTGTGTTGGTTTTCACACTGACAGCCACGTCAACCTAACCTAACCTAACCTAGGGCCTAAAGCTAAGTAGGTATACACGATTGGAGGATCATCCAATATTGGCCGAAATGTCAAAAGTCTTCCAATATCACCCAATGAGCTGACGATACGATTGGTTGATTTTATCCAAAAATTAGACAATTTATTGGTAGAAAATTTGCTGACAATTGCCGACAATTTTTTGTCTTCCAATAAAAAATTGTCTGTTTACACGGTTGGAAGACTTTAGAGAAAAAAATTGGTTGACTCAATAGAAGCCAATTTTCTTGACAAATGGAAATATACATTATGTAGGTACATATGTATAAATATAAAAAAGTTTTAGATTTTTGCTTACATATATCTTTAAAAGTTTAAGTCATAGAACCTTCTGGTTTCAACGTTTGACTTTAAATTGCATGAAATATTGAAATTAAAAATTAAACTTAATAACGGTATATTTTGAAAATTTTCAGTTTGAACCAACAAAATTAAGGTTTTCTTTTCAAAGTTTAAAGTTTGAAAATTAATTTCTCTATCTCTCAATATCAACTCTCGGATATTTGGGTGAAAGCGATTGCTTTTTCTTCATAAATGCATGACTTGATTCATCTTGAATGATCTGCCAATTAAAAATTGGATAACGTTGTTGGCAAGAACATCATCCAATGGCCAATTAGTCGACAATCATCCAATTATTTGAAAATAAGAAAAATTGTGTGATCAGACGAGTTCAAATGATTGCAGGAAGTCGTGAAATTTTTTTTTTTGACAGATAAAATTGGATGTTTACATAATATGTATACATACATATATATAAGAGAAAAACCGTAAATAAAAAAATAAAACACATTACCTTAAATAAGTTGAGGAAACTTATTGGAATTTTTCTTAAAGAAAAGAAACCCTTCAATCCAGAAAAGGCGAGTAAAATAGCCTTAAAGTCTGCAATTAAAAACCTAGAAAAAAAACAAAGGAAACATTAAAACCCCCAGGGTTATTCTAGTAGATACCAAAAGTTGGAGAGGCAATTCCATTTCTTGTACCATTGTTTGCTGGACTTTCAGCTCTTGGGGCTTTGACACGGGTGGTGCTGCTGGAGTTATCAAGGCTGTCAATGATGTAGGCAATGCTAGAAAGGACCTGGATGAGAAAAAACTTCATAATCTCAAAATGGAATCAATTGCTCTTGGTCATGGACTACATCTGACACCCTATAGAAAAGGACTTGGACTGTATTTCAATCCACAAACAAAAAACTTCTAGGATCGCTACCCAATCGTGCACTGAATGAAATTAACATACAAAACTTTGCAAACAAATATATACCTCATTTTCCAGGAGTCTTCATTTTTTTTTTTTTAAATATGCGCGAGTTACATAACTGACCTCCATCCTGGTCATTGCCATGACTTACCTCAGCGATAACACATTCCGCCCCATCATCACCACTATCAAATATCAACTTAAATTATTTTATTTTTCTTTTGCAACTGTAACTTAATATATCATTGTATATTTCTTTTTAAACTATTCTCACGCTGCCTCACAGCATTGCATTGTCGATTAGACAAATTAATCATATAAAACCCCGAATGTAATATTTTTATTTTGAGTTATTAATAAACCTGGCTGGGTGCCGTTTGTACGAAAAGAATTTGTTTTTTTTTAATCAATTCTATAACGGGCGCGCTCAAGGGGATTTTTGGTTTACCCTTTATATGTATCAACACAGCGCGGCCGTGAAGAATAGGATAGGATGGGAAGGGGAAAGGTGTGTGTGGCGCGAGGTACTGAGACTGAAGGTGTTGTTTGTCTCAGATTTTATCTCCAGGGTTGGCGGCTGGGCTAAAGCGGAGAAATTGCCGTGTCTTATATCTATGTCCCTTTATAATTCGCATTATTTTTGTTCATTGTCATATTTGTTGGGCATACTAGTATTTACTCAATCACATGTTGTTAGTGTTATGCCTGAACCACATGTAATGAGTAAACCGGCGCGACGCGGCGGCCCAACGATGATCAATGATAATGGAAAAAAAAGACATAGAACTACGACTGGGATCGAACCTGTGACCATTTGGTTGACAGGCGACCACGCATACCATCGCGCCACGGCCAACCCCCAAAATGCGAGATAATTTACCAAAGACAAAACCTTTTAAGAACGAGAGTGGGGTCGTAAATCTAGATTCAAAAAATGGAATTGGTACACATTGGGTAGCGTATTTTAAAAGAGGCAACCATATTGTTACATATTGAAAGTGCTATTTATTTCTCCCAATGCCTCCACCCACAAAACTACCTTTTCACCACACATATTTTTGCCCCGCAAAAACCAAGTGTGCTTACTAAGTTTTTAACATTTCTCCAACTTCATCTTCTGCAAAGATAAAGCTGGAGATCATTTTCATAATCTTGCCTAGCAACATAAACGACGCTTAGGGATTAAGTGAAGCTTTCAGTCCTATTGTTAACATAAGCTATGTGCAACTTTACTTAGACTTGGGTTGCCGAAAACATTATAATTGCTAGTCTAGTTTATATCCGGTCCAAGTTAAGACGTTCTTACATTGTAACATGTAAGTTAAATTAAATGTACCTGGTAGTAAACTAAATGTTAACGATTATCTAATAAATGAATATAGTTTAAGAAAACTAAGTGTTTTTCATTGTGTTAAATAAAACACATAACTGGCGCAGTCGGGAAAACTAAAGTTCGGTGCCTGGGAAATAATGAGAATATAACATCCAAAAAAAATAAAAGGAAATCACGTGCAAATATTAGTTATCCACGTACAAATTTTTCTCGAATTCCCTTAAATCTAAACTATAATAAGAAAATAAGATTTAAAAAAAACGTTTTAGTGAAAAAAAAAAAACATTACCAAAAATCATAAAACAATAAAATAAATACAAAATCATTAACAAGTGCTTTAAAAAAAAAGGAAAATTAAAGCAAAAACTTTACCTCACAAAATTCCACCACCTAGCTATGTATGTAAAACGCTTCTACCGCTCAAGGAAAGTAAGAGAAAAAAAAGACTTATCATATCTGAGTGAAAATTAAGCACTAAGAAAAAAAACGGTACTTATCTATTAAACAAACAAACTAATAAAAAAAAAGTTTTTATTAATTAAAAAATAAAAAAAAAAGTTCTTTAAAAACATTTAAGACGAAAAAAAAATCGAAACGAACAGTAAAAAAAAGTAAAAGTAAAGTAAAAAAGTAGTAACAAAAAAAAAGATATTGAAGTGAATCATCTGTAACCGCACTTACGAGAAGTGGCTCACTAGGAGCGAAACAGGCCGAAATTAAAGTGAATCATCTGTAACCGCCTAAATCATTAGCGGCTCACAAGTAAGCGAAGTACAATAAATTGCAGCCGAAAATTTTCGAGTGAGTAGTTCCAACTTAAAACCTTGAACTATAAGCGATGGCAGCCTTAGATCCTGTGGGATATATTTAAGTTAACTTTAGAATTAATAACTAAGATTCCTGAATTTGATGGTAGCAATAAAAATTTATTAGAATTCCTGGACAGGGTAGATTCTCTAATTCCAGCAATAAATTCCTTTGAAGATTCTGCAAAGAATCTTCTTACAGGATACATAAAAGACAAAATAGTAGGGAAACCTAGGTGCCAACAACAAGGCCTCGGAAGACTTAATAATTTGCCTGAAATTAACACGATTTTGATAAATAATTTTGGTGAGAAATTGTCTGTGGAAAGATTACTAGACAATATTCGAACAGCAAGAATTTCAACAAACATAGAAGATTATTATAACAGAATTAATAATTTGCTTAGCAGGATAAATGGTGTTTATTTGCTTGAAAACAATTCAAACGATATTAGTGCAATGATCAAATCAAATAACAGGATTGCTCTTCAAGCATTCAAAAACAATTTGCCGGAACCGACAAAGTCTATTATACTTAGTCGAAATCCTAAGTCTTTGACTGATGCATTCAAAATCATAATTGAAATAAATCATCAACGTTTAGGGCCTAAAGCTAAGTATACACGATTGGAGGATCTTCCAATATTGGCCGAAATGTCAAAAGTCTTCCAATATCACCCAATGAGCTGACAATTGCCAATTTTCTATCAAGTGAAAATTTTCCGTTCATACGATTGGTTGATTTTATCCAAAAATTAGACAATTTATTGGTAGAAAATTTGCTGACAATTGCCGACAATTTTTTGTCTTCCAATAAAAAATTGTCTGTTTACACGGTTGGAAGACTTTAGAGAAAAAAATTGGTTGACTCAATAGAAGCCAATTTTCTTGACAAATGGAAATATACATTATGTAGGTACATATAAATATAAAAAAGTTTTAGATTTTTGCTTACATACATATATCTTTAAAAGTTTAAGTCATAGAACCTTCTGGTTTTCATCGTTTGACTTTAAATTGCATGAAATATTGAAATTAAAAATTAAACTTAATAACGGTATATTTTGAAAATTTTCAGTTTGAACCAACAAAATTAAGGTTTTCTTTTCAAAGTTTAAAGTTTGAAAATTAATTTCTCTATCTCTCAATATCAACTCTCGGATATTTGGTTGAAAGCGATTGCTTTTTCTTCATAAATGCATGACTTGATTCATCTTGAATGATCTGCCAATTAAAAATTAGATAACGTTGTTGGCGAGAACATCATCCAATGGCCAATTAGTCGACAATCATCCAAAATTGTGTGTTCAGACGAGTTCAAATGATTGCAGGAAGTCGGGAATTTTTTTTTTTGACAGATAAAATTGGATGTTTACATGATTGATATCAAAGTAACCAGCTATAAAAAACACAATAATATATATACATATATATAAGAGAAAAACCGTAAATAAAAAAATAAAACACATTACCTTAAATAAGTTGAGGAAACTTATTGGAATTTTTCTTAAAGAAAAGAAACCCTTCAATCTAGAAAAGGCGAGTAAAATAGCCTTAAAGTCTGCAATTAAAAACGTATAAAAAACAAAGGAAACATTAAAACCCGCAGGGTTATTCCAGTACCAAAAGTTAGAGAGGCAATTCCATTTCTTGTACCATTGTTTGCTGGACTTTCAGCTCTTGGGGCTTTGACGGGTTGTGCTGCTGGAGTTATCAAGGCTGTCAATGATGTAGGCAATGCCAGAAAGGACCTGGATGAGAAAAAACTTCATAATCTCAAAATGGAATCAATTGCTCTTGGTCATGGACTACATCTTACACCCTATAGAAAAGGACTTGGACTGTACTTAAATCCACAAACAAGAAACTTCTAGGATCGCTACCCAATCGTGCACTGAATGAAATTGACATACAAAACTTTGCAAACAAATATATTCCAGAAGTCTTCATTTTTTTTTTTTTTTTTAATTTTTTTTAATATGCGCGAGTTACATAACTGACCTCCATCCCGGTCATTGCCATGACTTACCTCAGCGATAACACATTCCGCCCCATCATATCAACTTAAATTATTTTATTTTTATTTTGCAACTGTAACTTAATATATCATTGTATATATCTTTTTAAACTATTCTCACGCTGCCTCACAGCATTGCATTGTCGATTCGACAAATTAATCATATAAAACCCCGAATGTAATACATATTTTTATTTTGAGTTATTAATAAACCTGGCTGGGTGCCGTTTGTACGAAAAGAATTTGTTTTTTTTTTAATCAATTCTATAGCTGTAACCTTAAGAGACCTTCCCCTAGATTTGAGGAAAAAAACGAGAAAATGGTGAAAAGGTGCGCAATTTCCTGAAGTCATTTGTGTGCATATGACAATAATTTAAACGCTATATGAAAGAACGATTCATTATCTTCAAATTGTTGGAATTACTTTTTTCGAAATCGACTCACAGCGGGTTATATTTGAAAAAATGTATGTATATCTATATTTTGAGAAATTAGCAAAAACTGCTAATTGGTGCGCGATTTTGTAGAAAAAGTACTGGACTGAGTGAATCAAATTTGATATTTTCTAAAAGGTAATAAACATATATTTAAATTGTTGGAAGTGAGTTTTTGAAAAAATGAAAAGTTTTGGAAATATATTGACTTAAAAAACACTTAAAATACTGTTTTTCAATTCGGTTTTTGACATATTTTTTTAATGAATTTTACTAAAATTATGATCCAAAATAACAAACCGACATTCTAAATTTAATTTTCAGAAAAAAAATATTGAATTTTCTTGTATTTTTATGTGAAACATCGAATTTTTAAAACGTCTGCGTAAAATAAAATCTCATTATTTTAGCTAAGACACAAATCATTGGATTCTATTTGTTCTCCAAATGACCGGTAGAGTTTTCATGTAAAATAAAACAAAAATTCAAACAGTGTGATGCACAATTTGGCAGTAGATAAAGAGGTACCTAACAATACAAATGCAGTCTGTTTATATGGTATGGTGACTATTGCCTGATGTTTGTGTAGTGTAGAAGTTTTGTTGTTATTCTTTTGTTTTTTGTATTTACTGCTTGTTGTTTTTTTTTCTTTATTTTGTGTATATTCTGTAACTATGATTTACGATACTATAGGTCAGGTTGTTCTCAATCAAATCATAATAAGATTTTCGTATTTGAATAATGAAAGTAAAAAGTTTGAAACCATTTGGTTCGTTAGCGCAGAAATGAGTTTCGATTATCGAGTATACTTAGTTATATGTAGGGTCATAGCATTTTTATTTATTGATTTGCATAAGGTGTCATAAAAGGCTAGGGCGTGTAGGTTGAACTTAGACAAAAGAAAAATTTAAGGGAGAGGGTCTATTTCCCCTGTCTGTCTGTGTTTTTGCAGTTTGCACTAGCAGCAAATATGATCTATACGTTGAAAGAGTTGAAAAGAATGACGACTTTTGGGAAACTCAAATGGTGACTAAACTTTCACCAGAACTAGTAGATCCACGGGTCCCTCGTGGTATGAAAGTACGTGCTCCCTCAAATAACTGAGAAAGGGTTGTTTCTTTTTGTCTTTCTTCTTTTATAATTATGAAACAAAAATAAAATAAAATAAACAAATAAATTCAAGTAGGTGTAGGTTAAAACAAATGTAAAATTATTCATTGAATAGAAATAAAATCTAATATTGAATTAAATCGATTTGCTTATTATTTTATTATTTTGGCACTTCAAAGACCCTTCTTGATATAAAATACAGAATGGTTTTACTTTCATTCCAATGAGACCTGAAATTTTTTTTTCGAATCAATCAATTATTTTTTTAGTCACAATTTCAAATTGGTACCTAGTTTTCTTCAAAATGTAAAAATCAAACATTACATCCTAACATGCATCCACCCCTACTATCCTACTTTTTCTCAATATTATTGGCATCGGCTTCGGCAGTCTAAAATAAATATTTTTCGTCTGAATTTTTTTTCTTCTCAATCGCCATATGTAAAACCAAAAACAAATCTCAATCAGTCAAATTGGTATGTCCAATTGCTATGAATTTACGACACGTAAAGGGTAAAAGTGTCATATGTATTTCAAACGCTTATTTCATATTTTAAAAATCTTGAACAAAAATCGATTTATAATTTTCGTATTGCAGAATAATACAACAAATTAAGTGTCCATGAAAGGACTTACAATCTTACATAGTGAAAACAAAAAAATATACACAAAAAAATTAATGAAACAAATTTTACGGCAGCCTACGCTTATCAAACGCTTATTTCATATTTTAAAAATCTTGAGCAAAAATCGATTTATAATTTTCGTATTGCAGAATAATACAACAAATTAAGTGTCCATGAAAGGACTTACAATCTTACATAGTGAAAACAAAAAAATATACACAAAAAAATTAATGAAACAAATTTTACGGCAGCCTACTTGGTCACACCAAGCAAGTGAATAATACAGAAAAATACCAAAACCAACCAAACTAGTTTTTGAGAGGTATATGTATATAGAAAACAAAATACGAATAGGTACACATAAAGAATTTGGAAAAATATTTTTACTCTTTTCAACATTAGCGATCGTAATAAACTTTTGTCTTGCTTTCACTTATTGGATATTTTACTGAGTACCAAGTGAATGGTGGTGAGTGTTCTTTTTGTGGATTGGTTTGGAATGTATATCTGATGTTTAAACCTAACATTGGTGCAGAACTCGGATCAATAGGTTCTACTTTTAGTTCCCACTTTTACATAGGTGAAGGGCTCTTAAACCTAACATTGGTGAAGAACTCGGATCAATAGGTTCTACTTTTAGTTCCCACTTTTAGGTGAAGGGCTCTTAACTCGCGCGCTCAAGGGGATTTTTGGTTTACCCTTTATATGTATCAACACAGCGCGGGCGTGAAGGATAGGATAGGATGGGAAGGGGAAAGGTGAAGGTGGTGAGACTGAAGGTGGTGTTTGTCTCAGATTTTATCTCCAGGGTTGGCGGCTGGGCTAAAGCGGAGAAATTGCCGTGTCTTATATCTATGTCCCTTTATAATTCGCATTATTTTTGTTCATTGTCATATTTGTTGGGCATACTAGTATTTACTCAATCACATGTTGTTAGTGTTATGCCTGAGCAACATGTAATGAGTAAACCGGAGCGGCGGCCCAACAATGATCAATGATAATGGAAAAAATCAAGACATAGAACTACGACTGTGACCATTTGGTTGACAGGCGACCACGCATACCATCGCGCCACGGCCAACCCCCAAAATGCGAGATAATTTACCAAAGACAAAACCTTTTAAGAACGAGAGTGGGGTCGTAAATCTAGATTCAAAAAATGGAATTGGTACACATTGGGTAGCGTATTTTAAAAGAGGCAACCATATTGTTACATATTGAAAGTGCTATTTATTTCTCCCAATGCCTCCACCCACAAAACTACCTTTTCACCACACATATTTTTGCCCAGCAAAAACCAAGTGTGCTTACTAAGTTTTTAACATTTCTCCAACTTCATCTTCTGCAAAGATAAAGCTGGAGATCATTTTCATAATCTTGCCTAGCAACATAAACGACGCTTAGGGATTAAGTGAAGCTTTCAGTCCTATTGTTAACATAAGCTATGTGCAACTTTACTTAGACTTGGGTTGCCGAAAACATTATAATTGCTAGTCTAGTTTATATCCGGTCCAAGTTAAGACGTTCTCTTACATTGTAACATGTAAGTTAAATTAAATGTACCTGGTAGTAAACTAAATGTTAACGATTATCTAATAAATGAATATAGTTTAAGAAAACTAAGTGTTTTTCATTGTGTTAAATAAAACACATAACTGGCGCAGTCGGGAAAACTAAAGTTCGGTGCCTGGGAAATAATGAGAATATAACATCCAAAAAAAATAAAAGGAAATCACGTGCAAATATTAGTTATCCACGTACAAATTTTTCTCGAATTCCCTTAAATCTAAACTATAATAAGAAAATAAGATTTAAAAAAAACGTTTTAGTGAAAAAAAAAAACATTACCAAAAATCATAAAACAATAAAATAAATACAAAATCATTAACAAGTGCTTTAAACAAAAGGAAAATTAAAGCAAAAACTTTACCTCACAAAATTCCACCACCTAGCTATGTATGTAAAACGCTTCTACCGCTCAAGGAAAGTAAAAGAAAAAAAAGACTTATCATATTTGAGTGAAAATTAAGCGCTAAGAAAAACAACGGTACTTATCTATTAAACAAACAAACTAACAAAAAAAAAGTTTTTATTAATTACAAAATAAAAAAAAAATTCTTAAAAAACATTTAAGTCGAAAAAAAAATCGAAACGAACAGTAACAAAAAAGTAGTAACAAAAAAAAGATATTGAAGTGAATCATCTGTAACCGCACTTATGAGAAGTAGGAGCGAAACAGGCCGAAATTAAAGTGAATCATCTGTAACCGCCTAAATCATTAGCGGCTCACAAGTAAGCGAAGTACAATTGCAGCCGAAAATTTTCGAGTGAGTAGTTCCAACTTAAAACCTTGAACTATGAGCGATGGCAGCCTTAGATCCTGTGGATATATTTAAGTTTATTAATAACTAAGATTCCTGAATTTGATGGTAGCAATAATAATTTATTAGAATTCCTGGACAGGGTAGATTCTCTAATTCCAGCAATAAATTCCTTTGAAGATTCTGCAAAGAATCTTCTTACAGGATACATAAAAGACAAAATAGTAGGGAAACCTAGGTGCCAACAACAAGGCCTCGGAAGACTTAATAATTTGCCTGAAATTAACACGATTTTGATAAATAATTTTGGTGAGAAATTGTCTGTGGAAAGATTACTAGACAATATTCGAACAGCAAGAATTTCAACAAACATAGAAGATTATTATAACAGAATTAATAATTTGCTTAGCAGGATAAATGGTGTTTATTTGCTTGAAAACAATTCAAACGATATTAGTGCAATGATCAAATCAAATAACAGGATTGCTCTTCAAGCATTCAAAAACAATTTGCCGGAACCGACAAAGTCTATTATACTTAGTCGAAATCCTAAGTCTTTGACTGATGCATTCAAAATCATAATTGAAATAAATCATCAACGTTTAGGGCCTAAAGCTAAGTATACACGATTGGAGGATCTTCCAATATTGGCCGAAATGTCAAAAGTCTTCCAATATCACCCAATGAGCTGACAATTGCCAATTTTCTATCAAGTGAAAATTTTCCGTTCATACGATTGGTTGATTTTATCCAAAAATTAGACAATTTATTGGTAGAAAATTTGCTGACAATTGCCGACAATTTTTTGTCTTCCAATAAAAAATTGTCTGTTTACACGGTTGGAAGACTTTAGAGAAAAAAATTGGTTGACTCAATAGAAGCCAATTTTCTTGACAAATGGAAATATACATTATGTAGGTACATATAAATATAAAAAAGTTTTAGATTTTTGCTTACATACATATATCTTTAAAAGTTTAAGTCATAGAACCTTCTGGTTTTCATCGTTTGACTTTAAATTGCATGAAATATTGAAATTAAAAATTAAACTTAATAACGGTATATTTTGAAAATTTTCAGTTTGAACCAACAAAATTAAGGTTTTCTTTTCAAAGTTTAAAGTTTGAAAATTAATTTCTCTATCTCTCAATATCAACTCTCGGATATTTGGTTGAAAGCGATTGCTTTTTCTTCATAAATGCATGACTTGATTCATCTTGAATGATCTGCCAATTAAAAATTAGATAACGTTGTTGGCGAGAACATCATCCAATGGCCAATTAGTCGACAATCATCCAAAATTGTGTGTTCAGACGAGTTCAAATGATTGCAGGAAGTCGGGAATTTTTTTTTTTGACAGATAAAATTGGATGTTTACATGATTGATATCAAAGTAACCAGCTATAAAAAACACAATAATATATATACATATATATAAGAGAAAAACCGTTAATAAAAAAATAAAACACATTACCTTAAATAAGTTGAGGAAACTTATTGGAATTTTTCTTAAAGAAAAGAAACCCTTCAATCTAGAAAAGGCGAGTAAAATAGCCTTAAAGTCTGCAATTAAAAACGTATAAAAAAACAAAGGAAACATTAAAACCCGCAGGGTTATTCCAGTACCAAAAGTTAGAGAGGCAATTCCATTTCTTGTACCATTGTTTGCTGGACTTTCAGCTCTTGGGGCTTTGACGGGTTGTGCTGCTGGAGTTATCAAGGCTGTCAATGATGTAGGCAATGCCAGAAAGGACCTGGATGAGAAAAAACTTCATAATCTCAAAATGGAATCAATTGCTCTTTGTCATGGACTACATCTTACACCCTATAGAAAAGGACTTGGACTGTATTTAAATCCACAAACAAGAAACTTCTAGGATCGCTACCCAATCGTGCACTGAATGAAATTGACATACAAAACTTTGCAAACAAATATATTCCAGAAGTCTTCATTTTTTTTTTTTTTTTTAATTTTTTTTAATATGCGCGAGTTACATAACTGACCTCCATCCCGGTCATTGCCATGACTTACCTCAGCGATAACACATTCCGCCCCATCATATCAACTTAAATTATTTTATTTTTATTTTGCAACTATAACTTAATATATCATTGTATATATCTTTTTAAACTATTCTCACGCTGCCTCACAGCATTGCATTGTCGATTCGACAAATTAATCATATAAAACCCCGAATGTAATACATATTTTTATTTTGAGTTATTAATAAACCTGGCTGGGTGCCGTTTGTACGAAAAAAATTTGTTTTTTTTTAATCAATTCTATAGCTGTAACCTTAACTCGCGCGCTCAAGGGGATTTTTGGTTTACCCTTTATATGTATCAACACAGCGCGGCCGTGAAGGATAGGATAGGATGGGAAGGGGAAAGGTGAAGGTGGTGAGACTGAAGGTGGTGTTTGTCTCAGATTTTATCTCCAGGGTTGGCGGCTGGGCTAAAGCGGAGAAATTGCCGTGTCTTATATCTATGTCCCTTTATAATTCGCATTATTTTTGTGCACTGTCATATTTGTTGGGCATACTAGTATTTACTCAATCACATGTTGTTAGTGTGAGCCTGAGCAACATGTAATAGTATGGGAGGCAGCGTTGAGTTTTTCCGAGTGATTTTACCCGGGATGATTCTTATCAGAATTGAAAGATATTTGTATGTGTATCATAAAAATGCGCGTCAGCCGCGCGCCCGCGGTGGACCTAGGTGTGAGGGCGGGTCAAAGTGGTAATTTTTTTTTTTTCAAAAAGTCATTTTACCCGGCTCCAAAATTTGAGGAATGGTTATTGATGTTCTACTGAATCCAAAAATTGCCGTCAGCCGCATGGATGGCGGTGGAAAGACCGTCAGCCAGGCACCTGAACTTGTAAAAAATTTTGAAAAAAAAAAGTCATTTTACTCGGGCTGATTTTTTTTACAGATGAATCTTCAACCTTTCAAGATAATAAAACAAACCGTCAGCCGCCCGGGTAGCGGTGGAAAGACCGTCAGCCGACGTCATCAACATGACGCCCTTCCAGTTGACCTGAGCGTTACTCAGTCACTTTAAATGAAAAACTGACAACTTTTATCCCCACTAACATTCGGTTTATGGCTAATTTTATTTTTGTTAGTAAGCAAACAATCTGAAAATTATAATTTCCATCGATTTAATATTAGTTTCAGATTAATTTCGTCACTTTTGCCGAAGGTAACTAAATTAGTTGCCCCAAAAAAAGTAGGGGAGTGCTATTTTTTCTATATGTTGTAAAGTATATATAGTAGAAGAAAAAAAAATAAATTACACAACCACGCCCCCTCCACCCCTTCACCATTCTCGAAAAACCAATCGCAGAAAATACCACAATTTTCGACTTTTTTCAAGTTTTTGTCAAAAACTCAGAAATTGTAAATTTTTGGGATCAATATTCTTCTACAAAAATAAAGTATATTAAATTTCCTACGAAATACATATTTCAATTATTATGTTTGGTTAAGCCATTTTGCCGCTATAGCCAGCTGAAAAAACGCAAAAATTTGTCTTTTTTTTAAACCCGTTTTCTCGATTATTTTTTCATTCAGACTTCAAAAACTGTACTTGTAATTGCAAATATCTCTAAATTTTCTAAAACTACATAAAATTCTCTATAAAATGAATATCTTAATTATTTATTCAGGCCAAACCGTGTAACCGCCAGAGCACTTTTAAATGTCATAACCTGAAAACGCGAAGTCAACTGGATTTCATTCATTAATTTCATCACTTCTTGCCAGAATCCCAAATGTTTTTTTTTTCATTTTTACATAATAAAAAAGGTATTATGTATGTATACCTAATATACAGGGTGTCCCGTAAAGGATAGTCTAAACTGAATATGGTGACAGGCCAGTTCATGACCATTCAGAATTTGGTAACTTGTTCATCCCAAATCGTAACGGTTTTCGAGTAACGGCTGTTTTTTTGAAATTTGCCCAAACCCCTACCTTGGACCACTGTTTTGCTCACCTCGTCCATAATTGATTTTTTATTTTTTTTATTTTTTCACCAAAATATTGACCAGAAATAAAACTTTTTTTGTGCATTCAAAAAATTTTGATTTTAGTCCACCATTTTTATAAAATTACTAGATAAATATTCATAGTTTGATCAAAATTAATTTTTTACTTCAATATTTGAAAGAGCGCCCTGAAAAAAAACCGTATGACACAATACTGGCCCTTACTTTTAAAATATTGCCTTGCTTTTCAAATTTCTAAAAAGGTATAAATCTTACCAATACGAATTCCCAATCAAAAGTTATTACAGTTTAAACTCGATAGGTTAGGTTAGGTTATAGGGCTGACAATTGATGTAGCCATCGTCACACTTAGATCAATGTAGATCCATTGTGTTACCCTTAAGTGTAATTACTTATTTCATGATAAAAACCTATTCTATATATTAATCAAGCCATTTAGAGGCATTGATGAAATTCAATATGCGGACTTCTGGTGTATTTGATAGATCTTCGAGATTATCAAAGAAGTATCTACCAAGAAGTTTTCTTCTTTGGTGACAGAGCGCGGGACAGTGACAGAGAAAATGCATTGTGTCTTCGTGCACTTCTTCGTCACCACATCCCCTGCATAAGTCGTCTGTACTGAGTTTCATTTTAAGTTTATGATATTTCAGTAAGTTATGTCCGGTGATTATGCTCGTAAGAGAGCGAAGGGATTTCTTACTAAATTGCATAATTTTGTCCGCCTTCTGTTTATTGAAACAGGGCCATAATTTCCTAGTAGTATCACAGGTGTCAAGTAGACTCCACCTTTCATTGGATTTTTCTAGAATTGAATCTGAAATTTTCTTTTTAATGTCGCATAGTGGGATATGGACTAGCTCGGCTTGACTGGCGTCAAGCGCTGATCCTTGCCTTGCTAACTCATCGGCTTTTTCATTACCCGGTATCTCGCTGTGCCCCGGGACCCAGCAGAGTCTAATATTATGCTGCGTGCCAAGAACCCTTAGTTCTTCGCGGCAGCAAGTAACAAGCTTCGATTTAATAATATCGGCAGAAATCGCTTTTATTGCCGCTTGGCTATCAATGTAAAAGGTGATATCAGCCCGTGGTATCGCCATCATTGATACCTGTCTAGCAGCTGTTGTCACTGCCATGACCTCCGCTTGGAAGACACTGCTATAATTTGGCAGCCTAATTGAGTTGTTTAGCTCAAGAGATTCTGAGAAGAAACCTGCACCAACACCCGTGTCCATTTTGGAGCCATCTGGTGTGTGGTTCATTGCTTAACCATTCTTCTCTGTTTGGAAAAGCAGTTTTGAATGGTTTATGAAAGTCAAATTCGGGTGTTTTATAGTCCGTGATGATACTATCACTCGAATATTTGTGAAGAATCTGAGCATGTCCTTTTATGCTGTTTTTCCAGGAATTAGTCTGGTTTAGCCGTAAGGCGCTATATGCTGCGGATTCTTGTACGAAGAGGTCTAAGGGCTTCAGGTTGAGTATCGTCTCCAACCCAGCAGTTGGAGTGGACTTCATAGTTCCTGTAATCCCAATGCACGCAAGTCTCTGTACCTTTGTCAGAGTTTTTAGGTTTGTGCTTTTCTCAATTGCATTCCACCAGACCAGATTACCATAAGTTAGTATTGGTCTAATTATTGCCAAATACATCCATCAGATAATTTTTGGACTTGGTCCCCAGGATTTCCCAAAGATTCTGTTGCAAGAATAGAATGCAATCATTCCTTTTTTGGCTCGTTCCTTAGTGTTAAAACTCCAGTTTAGTTTCCTATCTAGAATCACACCAAGATATTTTGCTTTATCTGAAATCTTCAGTGGTGTACCTTCGATTGAAGGAATTCTGAAGGTTGGTATTTTCGTTTTGTTTGTGAAGAGGACTAGTTCTGTTTTTGACGGGTTAACCATCAGTCCACATTTCTTAGTCCATTTGTTAACCTTAGAAAGGGCGTATTCAATCTGTTCGCTGATAGTGGGTAAGAATTTACCTGTCGCTAATAATGCAAGGTCGTCAGCATAGGCTACTACTTTTACTCCACAGTATTTCAGATCGAGTAAGATTGAGTTCATAACTAGCACCCAAAGAAGCGGTGACAAGACTCCTCCTTGTGGGGTACCTCTAGATGTGTTTATTCTCATCTTTATACCTGCTAGTTCTGAGTCAATTTGTCTGTTTTTTAACATGCACATAACCCAATTTATTATACAATTATCGACTTTATTGTCTACCAGGGCTCCTTTTACTGCTTCATTCTTCACGTTATTAAAGGCACCTTCAATATCGAGAAACGCAGCAAGGGTATATTCTTTGTCGCTTAGGGTTTTTTCCACCGTGCTAACGACGCTATGAAAGCGGGTTTCTACACTCTTCCCTTTAGTGTAGGCGTGCTGAGCTGGGGATATTTCAACCAGCTTCAGAGTGCCTCGAATATGTAGGTCTATCAGTCTTTCAAACGTTTTAAGAATAAACGATGTCAGGCTGATTGGTCTGAAGTCTTTTGCTTCCGTGTGGCTGGGTTTGCCAGCTTTTGGAATAAAAACCACTTTGACTTCGCGCCATGATAAGGGAACGAATCCCCATTTTATACTGTTAATAAATATATTTCTCAGGAGCGGTATTATAAGGGTTTCGCTTTTTTGTAACATCATTGGAAATATGCCGTCGAGTCCAGGGGATTTATATGGAGAAAAGGAATGGAATGCCCATCTGATCTTTTCATCCGTTATAATGTCCGATGGTACAGCTTGTTCCGTGTAGGATTCTGTTTCCAGATTGCTGTCTATTGACCCGCAACCTGGAAAGTGAGTAGTTATCAAGTGTTCAAGAGTCTCATTGCAGGATTCGGTCCAGCTCCCAGTGGGTATCTTGAGAGATCCCAGAGGGATTGAGTCTTTAGAAAGAATTTTCCTTAATCTGGCCTATTCGTTGGTACTCTCGATTTCACTGCAAAAAGTTCTCCATGAGCTTCGTTTCGCTCTTTGAGTTTCTGCTTTAAATTTTCGCTGACTGTTTTTATATATATCCCAGTCATTATCGTTTCTAGTACTCTTAGCAACATTGAAAAGTTTTCTCGTTTCTTTTCTCAATTTGCTGAGTTGTAAGGTCCACCATGGTGGTTTCTTTTTTCCCTTCCCTATGTGTTTCAGTGGACAACTTTTCTCAAAGGCGTCATTTAGAATCACCCTGAGTTCGTCAGATGCTTGATCAATATGTTTGGGTTCTTGAATCACAGTATTATTGAGATTTCTGCTTCTCATCTCTAATTCCCTATTAAAGAGATCCCAGTTTGTATTTCTGAGATTCCTATAGGGTTTCGGAGTTTCCACTGTATCTTTTATCAAGAAGCCTATCAGTTTATGGTCCGAGAATGATTCCTCCTTGAGGACATTTCATTGATCGATATAAAATGTGTCTGTGTTATTAGTAACAGTTATATCGATCACTTCTTCCCTATTTTTAGTAACAAAAGTGGGCTCGTTGCCCCTATTTGCGACTAGTAGATTATGTTCTATTATAAATTCAAAAAGAGACTCACCTCTAACGTTAGTGTCGGTGCTGCCCCATTGAGCATGATGTGAGTTAGCATCACATCCAAGGACTAAGTCCCATCTTTCGCTTGCAGCTCGTTCCACGAGCTGGCCCGTGAGTTCTGCAGGTGGCCTCTCCGTCCCATCGTAAGGCATATAGCAGGATGCCAGAATGAGTGGTGGGAGCCCGATCCGCTCTAGCTTCACGGCAGTCTGATCTATGTTGCTATATGTAGATAAAAGAAAGAGATTAAACTGTTTCCTAGCTACAATGCAAGTTCTAAAATTACTGTTTGCTACCGCTTGTGCAGTTTTGAACAGCATAAGTCCCTTTGAGTTTAAACCCTTAATTTTGCCACCTGGTCCAATCCAGGGTTCTTGGATAAGGGCGATGTCTATCTGTCTACTCTCCATGAGGTAGACAAGGTTGGCGCTGGCGGCTTTACTATGGTGAAGATTAATTTGTATTAATTTCATTTACATTAAAAACCTCCCGCCTCTTACTTACTTGATTGTTCTGCTTGGCTATTAATCTCAGTTTGCACCGGTTTATCCCGATGCGCACCTTGAAGTCAATTTTCTTCAGAAGTGGTATAGACTTGTGACTAAGCTGCACAACCACTTCTGTACCGTCCTTCGTCTGCTCCCCTATCTCAAGCACCTTCCAGTTCGCACTGAGTTGGTCGGTGTTTAGGGATTGCAGATATCTTTCAATCCGATCTCTCGGGATGGTCGGACCCCGTAGCATCATCTTCGCCTTAGGTTTGTTGAGGTCTTTAATTTCCTTAACACCTATAAGGCGAAGATCAGCGTTAGGCCAGGGAGCTACCGTTCTTTTGACGAAGTCTTGCAGCCAAACGAGAGTGTTGCCGTCCTCGCATGTCAGCAGCTTGAATCCGTGGACGGTTCTTAAGCTACCGAGGGGCGGTTGCCCATTCTTAACGATAGCATCGTTCACCTCGTCCAGGATTCTGACTTCCATCAGTTGCCATTGATCGTTCGAAAGTTTCCGAGAAGGTACGTTAAAATCTGCAATAGCAAATTGCCGCTTCTCGATGGTCCCTTCCGTGATCAAGGTCTTCGGTTTTTTCGTTTTAGGTGAGGGGTTCGTAGGCGAAGACTTGTCGTCTTGCCTAGTTCTTTTGAACGCCGTTGAGCTTGGTCCGGGGTGGGGCAAAGTGCCAACCGTCTCCCTTACCGTCCTCAAGGTCTTTGTTCTTTTTATTGTCGTTTTGTCAGTGGTCGTCAAAGTCTTAAGTCTTTGAGTGGCATTGTCCAACGCTAGCTTCTCCCTGGCCGTTAAAGTTTCGGGTTTCTTGCTAGAAAGACGTCGGACAATCCTCTCAGCGTTACGTCTTCTCTTCCTCTGTATACGTTCATTGAGACTTCCAGCTCTCTGTGAGGCCTTGGTCTCAATAACGGTGTTCGTCGTCGTGTTTATTGTAAGGTCAATGACGCTACTTCTGCTCGACGAAGATGGAAGGGTCGCGCCGGAGTTACCTGCGGGGCTAGTGCCCCCAGCGCAACTCCCACACGGCTCCTCCATCCCTGCCTCCAACAGTTCCATTTTCCCGGTTGAGGGAAGTGATCCTGTTGTCTGCGTGGTTGGCGTCAACGTAGGCGTTCTAGTAATGTCCGTATCCAATGAGATTCGTCCAATCTTTGACTTGGTCTTGGCCACAGTCGGTGGATTGGGCGGTCCCATTAGAGTGCAAACGCTCGTACTTCCTGAAGAGGTCACCTCTTTGGACGGTGGGGCAAGGGCCCCTCCTGCCTTCTTAGGATCATTCTCCAGGAAAGCACGAGCGCTCTGAAGTCGTAGGCGTTCGGTGTCGGTCAGTTCTTCCCAACTCCTTTTGCCAAGTCGTTTGATTGTTTTCTTGCAGTTGGAGATTTTACTCCGAACTGAAGAGGTTGACAATCGTGAGAAGGTGGAGCTGGCAACGGAACATGCGTCGTCGTCGTCAGTCAGTGTTCCGATGCTAACTCCATCCTCTACACCGAGGTTGGAGAAAGGAGTGAGAAGAAGAAGGTCTTCCTCGTCCTGTGTAGTGGTCATTGTCTTTGTCGTGTTGTCTTGTTGTTGTTGTTGCTGTCGTTGTTGTTGTTGTATGTTGGTCACTGGCGACTTCTCCCCTCCTTCTTTTGGAGAGGCAAAGCCAACGCCGGCAGCCGTGACTTCTGCCGACGTTTCAACGTATATCCCCGTTGATAATTTTTTGTTCGTTCGTTGTAAATTGTCCATAGTTTTATCATGTTGGGTTTCTCTTAGTTAGTCCGGGATCACAGCTGATCGGCTGAAGATTTAAGAAATACAAATCTACAGCCGATCAGCTGAGGCCCCAAACGTAAGCCTCCCCACCGCTGCAAGGTGGAAACCCGGCGAGGAGGTAATGGCATCTTGCACCAGCATGAGTTTACATGTAGCGAGAGGTATACCAATATTTGCATTACATGGTGCGATTGGTAAGATGGTTCCATTTCTAGCGAGTTCATCAGCCTTGCAATTGCCATTAATATTCCTGTGGCCCGGCACCCAACATAGGTGAATGTTAAACTGCTGCGCCATCTCCGTGAGAGATGATCGGCAGTTGAGGGCTGTCAGTGAGTTACAGGAGACAGAGTCAAGCTTTAGGCCCTAAACGTTGATGATTTATTTCAATTATGATTTTGAATGCATCAGTCAAAAACTTAGGATTTCGACTAAGTATAATAGACTTTGTCGGTTCCGGCAAATTGTTTTTGAATGCTTGAAGAGCAATCCTGTTATTTGATTTGATCATTGCACTAATATCGTTTGAATTGTTTTCAAGCAAATAAACACCATTTATCCTGCTAAGCAAATTATTAATTCTGTTATAATAATCTTCAATTTTTGTTGAAATTCTTGCTGTTCGAATATTGTCTAATAATCTTTCCACAGACAATTTCTCACCAAAATTATTTATCAAAATCGTTTTAATTTCAGGCAAATTATTAAGTCTTCCGAGGCCTTGTTGTTGGCTTCCCTATTATTTTGTCTTTTATGTATCCTGTAAGAAGATTCTTTGCAGAATCTTCAAAGGAATTTATTGCTGGAATTAGAGAATCTACCCTGTCCAGGAATTCTAATAAATTTTTATTGCTACCATCAAATTCAGGAATCTTAGTTATTAATTCTAAAGTTAACTTAAATATATCCACAGGATCTAAGGCTGCCATCGCTTATAGTTCAAGGTTTTAAGTTGGAACTACTCACTCGAAAATTTTCGACTGCAATTTATTGTACTTCGCTTACTTGTGAGCCGCTAATGATTTAGGCGGTTACAGATGATTCACTTTAATTTCGGCCTGTTTCGCTCCTAGTGAGCCACTTCTCGTAAGTGCGGTTACAGATGATTCACTTCAATATCTTTTTTTTGTTACTACTTTTTTACTTTACTTTTACTTTTTTTTTACTGTTCGTTTCGATTTTTTTTTTCGACTTAAATGTTTTTAAAGAACTTTTTTTTTATTTTGTAATTAATAAAAACTTTTTTTTTGTTAGTTTGTTTGTTTAATAGATAAGTACCGTTTTTTTTCTTAGCGCTTAATTTTCACTCAAATATGATAAGTCTTTTTTTTCTTTTACTTTCCTTGAGCGGTAGAAGCGTTTTACATACATAGCTAGGTGGTGGAATTTTGTGAGGTAAAGTTTTTGCTTTAATTTTCCTTTTGTTTAAAGCACTTGTTAATGATTTTGTATTTATTTTATTGTTTTATGATTTTTGGTAATGTTTTTTTTTTTCACTAAAACGTTTTTTTTAAATCTTATTTTCTTATTATAGTTTAGATTTAAGGGAATTCGAAAAAATTTGTACGTGGATAACTAATGTTTGCACGTGATTTCCTTTTATTTTTTTTTGATGTTATATTTTCATTATTTCCCAGGCACCGAACTTTAGTTTTCCCGACTGCGCCAGTTATGTGTTTTATTTAACACAATGAAAAACACTTAGTTTTCTTAAACTATATTCATTTATTAGATAATCGTTAACATTTAGTTTACTACCAGGTACATTTAATTTAACTTACATGTTACAATGTAAGAGAACGTCTTAACTTGGACGGATATAAACTAGACTAGCAATTATAATGTTTTCGGCAACCCAAGTCTAAGTAAAACTGCACATAGCTTATGTTAACAATAGGACTCAAAGCTTCACTTAATCCCTAAGCGTCGTTTATATTGCTAGGCAAGATTATGATAATGATCTCCAGCTTTATCTTTGCAGAAGATGAAGTTGGAGAAATGTTAAAAACTTAGTAAGCACACTTGGTTTTTGCTGGGCAAAAATATGTGTGGTGAAAAGGTAGTTTTGTGGGTGGAGGCATTAGGAGAAATAAATAGCACTTTCAATATGTAACAATATGGTTGCCTATTTGAAAATACGCTACCCAATGTGTACCAATTCCATTTTTTGAATCTAGATTTACGACCCCACTCTCGTTCTTAAAAGGTTTTGTCTTTGGTAAATTATCTCGCATGAAGACTCCTGGAAAATGAGCTATATATTTGTTTGCAAAGTTTTGTATGTCAATTTCATTCAGTGCACGATTGGGTAGCGATCCTAGAAGTTTTTTGTTTGTGGATTTAAATACAGTCCAAGTCCTTTTCTATAGGGTGTCAGATGTAGTCCATGACCAAGAGCAATTGATTCCATTTTGAGATTATGAAGTTTTTTCTCATCCAGGTCCTTTCTAGCATTGCCTACATCATTGACAGCCTTGATAACTCCAGCAGCACCACCCGTCAAAGCCCCAAGAGCTGAAAGTCCAGCAAACAATGGTACAAGAAATGGAATTGCCTCTCCAACTTTTGGTATCTACTAGAATAACCCTGGGGGTTTTAATGTTTCCTTTGTTTTTTTCTACGTTTTTAATTGCAGACTTTAAGGCTATTTTACTCGCCTTTTCTAGATTGAAGGGTTTCTTTTCTTTAAGATAAATTCCAATAAGTTTCCTCAACTTATTTAAGGTAATGTGTTTTTTTTTTATTTACGGTTTTCTCTTATACATATTATTGTGCTTTTTATAGCTGGTTACTTTAAAATTTGAGCAACCCATTCCAAATTTAACTTTTGCTTTCATAAGATTTGTAACTAGAAGTGCATTCGCTCGTTCAGATAAACTAGCGTCTCTAGATTTAAAATGTTGCCAGGCTTTTTCAATTAAAATTCTATCAGCTTTGTGACGATCAGTATGCTCATCTTTATTGTAGAAAGGCAGAAAACGAAATGGTGTTCAAATAAATAAATACTATTGATATATAGTTTTCTGTTTTAGTAGATGTCATCATGCGATTCATAGCACAACAATATAAATTACCAGTACGAAACCTAGAACCGACAGCAAATCCTAAAGTAAATAAGAAACATGGCCAGCTTTTTCCGAATAGTATAAGAGGCCTCATTACTAGTGCATCTAATTGTGGAAAAACAAATGTTGTGTTGAGTCTACTACTACATCCAAATGGATTAAAATTTGAAGACATATATATATACTCGAAATTCTTACACCAATCAAAATATGAGTTTTTAAAATAAGTAATTAAACCTATAAAAAATATAGGTTTCTTCACATTTTCTAATAATAGTGATGTTATTTTACCAAAAGAAGCTAAACGAAATTCTGTATTTATTTTCGATGACATTGCTTGTGAAAAACAAGATACAATACGAAACTATTTTAGTATGGGTCGTCATTATCAATTAGATAGTTTCTACTTGTGTCAAACCTATACAAGAATACCAAAACACTTAATTCGCGACAATGCAAATTTTTTGATCATTTTTAAACAAGACAATATGAATTTAAAACATATTTACAATGATCATGTTAATTCCGATATGACATTTAAAACATTCCAAAATGTATGTACGGACTGTTGGAAAATCAATTATGGATTTTTTATAACCGATAAAGAAAGTCCATTGAATAATGGTCGCTATAGAAAAGGTTTTGACTGTTTTCTCAAGTTATAAAACCAGTAACAAATGAATTCTAATACCAGTTACTCTGTAACAGCTGTTAAATACAGTACCGAGCAGTACAGTGAAGAAACACTTACTGTTAATTACAGTTCAGTTTTGATTTGCGGTTTTATACAATTAGGAGCAGTTATTCACAGTTCAGTGTAGCAGATCTATCAGTATAAATCGCAGTAGCAGCTCGTCATTAATTATCTTAAGTTATCTTAATATTAAAAGAAAAACTTCAATCCATTTATTCATCAGATTACAAGAAACATTAAATAGAGAACAATATGTACGTAGATGTAAAATTAAAAAAAGAACTTATCAAAACAACCGATGACCTTTGTAACGATTTAAATTTTTGGCTCTTGCTAACTCGCCAAGTAACAAATACGCGCTGTAAAAAAAATAGCTACAAAAAAAACAGAGGTTAATGAATTAATATACCCGACAGCTGAAAGCCACCGAACTTTACTCTGGAGAGTACTCTCGAATAGATTTTCTTTTTTTTAATCTATCATCTTATTTTAAGCGCGTAATTTCCCTTCACAGCTTAAACTCCTTTTGGAGATCAAAGGTTACAGGTCTTCTTAATCAATCAAAAAGGAAGTTGAAAAGGTTGTCTTACCTCCATCTAACGTTTGGCCTGCAAGCACTTGCTCATCCTAGCTCGTCGGACGGGTGGGATCTTGTCAGAAGAAGTAAGACGACGTTACGTTTTTATTCCAGGCCTGATCCAAGATGTTGTTTGGATTTTTAAATATTGAAAAAGAATCCCCCGAAATTTGGTTACTATTGAGGAGATGGCCACACTAATTGAGAACATAGATGTTCATGTTCTCCGAGCAATTCTTTCTCCCTCTGTGATTTCTTTAGAAAAAAAAAATTCCAAAGCACTCCTTGGTTGACGCGGTCGCTCTTTTTTTTTGTAAAAGGAAAAATTCAGTACAGGAATTGAAATAGATATTGTTTTACCAAAAAAACATATCTTTTCTTTCTTTTGTTTTATAATAATACGAACCAGACTGTGAGTCACATTAAGGTAAAGTACGTTCCAGATGAAAAATAAAATTATGAAAGTAACTTACTTTGTTACAATTGGTACTTATTGCATTCCATTGCTTGAAAATCCTGCGAAGCTGTGCACAACCTTTCCGGATCCTGCTAGGGAGTCGCTGTAGCGATCTAGTTACGATCTGTAGTAGTTAGTTAAAAAAAATATTTTTAAACTCGAACGCCTTTAAAATCTCACTCCTCAAAATTTATTAGTCAATTCCTACTGACTTTGTCCTCTTTACAATAATTGGTAGGAATAAGGAGGTGGAAGGGACTTTGGGTGAGGATTACAATTTTCCTTAAAGCTAAATTTTTGTGTTGAGAATTGAGGTCGGTGATCAGCGCAAGCTCAGCCGCGCCCTGATGTTGCTTTATGCTTGAAGTTCTGTTAAAGCCTGGGTGAGTGACGAGATCAAAATTTGCTTAGTTATCCTAAAAATATTAATAAAAGAATTATGTCAGGAGTTCTGAGAATGAGCGTTCACTCCTTCGACTTACCTAAAAAAAATTTTATTTTACAGGGATTTTTCCTCGGCTTCTACTAAAAATATATAATATACAACTAAATTCCCTTTTTTTTATTTTTAGCACATGAAAAGGCATACTATTCTTTTTAATTTTCTGAAATATATTTTTTTCTCTTTACTTTTATTTTATATTTTTGGCAATAGTTTCTTTGTTTAAAATTTTTCATTTAAACTTTTGGCGTACAAATAACTTTAATTTGTTTTAAGTTAATAAATTCTTTTCTTTAATACTTAGTTGGCATTTTATTTTGTTACCAATCTGCACCACTTGACTTATGATCACTGCCTACCTACCCAAGCTTCCTATTTTATCTTCTTCTTTGTTTCTTGGATTATCTTTCCAAATAAAACAACAAAAATGATTTTAATAAAATGAAACAAGCCACCCGCACTGCGGTATTCCGATTTCGATAAACCCACTGCAGTATTCTTACTTCCTTTTGTTACGCAATTTTATTTATGCGTACAAATTAAATATCATGTAAAAAAAAAACTATTAAAGCAATAATATACATTTCTCTTAGTAGAATAAGTGTTGGCAGATGGGAATCTCATGGGGCGTTGATGGTGATCTTTAAAGCAAACTTTTAATTCCTTATCATTCTATTGGGGTGAATTCATCTTTTTTTTTAATTTAATTAATTATTTAAAAATAACGCGTATACGCCCTAGTAAATCAATCCGTTTTATTATTGTATTGAATTTTTATTTTTGATGTAGTTGTAGAAAATATGGCATATTTTTAAGCGTTCTCTACACCTTCGAAGGAAATTCAAAGTCCTTAATAATAATAAGGAAGCTTATGAATCTCAATTTAATTTTTCTTATAATCTGATGAATAAATG
The DNA here is from genome assembly GCA_958431115.1 of Syrphus vitripennis. Classification (NCBI taxonomy): domain Eukaryota; kingdom Metazoa; phylum Arthropoda; class Insecta; order Diptera; family Syrphidae; genus Syrphus; species Syrphus vitripennis. The sequence continues at coordinate 54,220,041 of OY288110.1, read as the reverse complement.
GAAAATAAATACCGAATTTTGTTTAGCTTCTTTTGGTAAAATAACATCACTATTATTAGAAAATGTGAAGAAACTCATATCTTTATAGGTTTAATTAATAGTTTTAAAAACTCATATTTTGATTGGTGTAAGGATTTCGAGTGGCGGTCAGCCATCAGCCGAATAGGGGGAATAACATGTAGCATACGAAAACATGCACGTGCCGTAACTATTCGGGACTGGTGGAAGTGTGATCATAGCCTCTTCGCGGCGGCCGCTAGAAACAACCCTCTGAAAGATTTGGCTAATATGATCAGGCTGGCAACAGGTTGATTCCCTGTTCCGTAGTATTAAAAGAATTACGAGACCAACAACAAGCCTCGGAAACGGACTGATCCCACGACGACAACCCACGCAACGAAAAAGGAAAAATGATTTAAGAATTTTCTTATGGAACGTACGATCGCTTTATAGAGCTCGAGCTGCTCAGCAGCTTGTTCTACCTTGTGAGTGCATAAAAAAAAGAGTAGGATCGAAAAACAACAATATGCCTAGCAGACAAAAAAAGTGTAGGTTTGAGTGAAAAACTCATTTTTGCAAGGATCCAAGCGAAGGGTACATCTTCAAACCCATCTGAAGCTAGTTTCAACTTTCAGGTATGTGAGTGCCAAAAAAGTGTAGATTGACTTTTGATCTGTCAAAGTGATAAAAGCGTTTTATGAATAGCTCTGCAAAAAAATTAAAAAAAAAAAAAAATACAAAAACCGGCCTAAATAATTTCATGTCTAGCAATTTTACCTTCCCAGTAAAAATTCGTCGTTAGTCTTACCAATTAAGATAATTAGTTCCTAACTTAGTTTTAATACTAAACCTAACCTAAATAAATGCATAAGAAATGTCTGCTGGAAATCTCTCCTGACCATCATAGAGAAGATAAACGCAGAACCTATTTAGTAATGGAATCAAAATCAACCATCGAAAGCTTTACACAAATCTTGGGGGAAAGCAATAAGAAACTGGTCAGTGAACTTGCTTCAAAAACTGATCTGCAATTAATTTGCACAGAAATACAAAATATGAAAATTAAGTACGATGAAATTTCTACTAAAGTTGTCCAACTTGAGCAGAAAAATAATGTCTTAGAAGATCAAATGCAGATACTACTGAAGAAAAGTTTGGAGACTAATGTCGTGTGTGGGAAACCTTAGTTTTTGTCATCTAAATTCTTGTATTTGGTTTAGCTAAATATCACTCATTTCTTTACTTTCACTCATTCTTTCTTCTTTGCCCTGCGATGCTTAAAAAGTTTTCTCTTTTTCTGACTCCTATCGTCTTGTTTATTTGAAATTGTATTTTGTATCAGTTACCGCTTAACCTAATTATATCTAATCAATTCTGTTAGAAATTTCTCTGCAGTCATCTCTCTTAAATCCTGTTTTAGTGTGGCTGAATTAAAAAAAAAAACCATTTCTTAAGAAAAAAAAATTATTTATAACATCGCTGGACTATTATAGTTTCATTGTTCTCTTTGCCAATATATTATGACATTGACTCAAAACAATAAACTATGATCATTATGTTAGTTAGTTTGGGAAGCTGTGGTGTTATGCAATTGAGCTTTATTGAATTGAGCTCAGTAATCAAATAAAAGTTTGAGTGATGTTATGAACATGATATAGAATTTTAAGAATGGTCCATGTTGCATACTTACGCGAAGCGGATGCTGAGGGTGATACTAGGTAGATAACAATAAATAAATCTGAGGACTATAACGAATATTACGATAAGATACGATATCAGAGATCCACGTTGAAATCGAATTAACAGATTTGATTACGCAATGAGTTTTATAGAAAAGAAAAAAAAAAATAATTATAAATACAAAAATAATAACAAAAATTATTGAAAAAAAAAAAAAATAGAGATTACACACCGGGGACTTGAACTGGTGGTCCGGTGGTATGGGACCGGGTACCTACATGTCGTACCACGAAACGGCTCGTAAATCGGCTGCCAAACAAAAAAAACAAAAAAAAAAGAAAACATAATACCATATAGAAAAATAAATGACAAGGTTCAAGGGCACCATTTTTCGAGATAAATTTTCAGATGTTTATTTCATGTAACAACAAAAAAAAATCTCACTAATACATTAAAGAAAAAAAATTATGGACGACTTCCGAAAACCTCAGTCTTGACGAATTTTGACTAAAATATTTGGAATTTAATACACTTATTCTTTAAAAATTCAAATTAGATTTTTAAGTGGAATTCCAGATTTTTTTGGTTAAAATTCGTACATGATTGTGATAAATAGGAAGTCCACTATACGTCCATGATTGTCTTATGTGAGTGTGTGTGTGACACTCTAGAGCTCTGACATTTGGCTATAAATAGCTCTGACTTGGCCAATCTCATTCTTTTTTTGGTGTTTTTTTTTCTCGGACAAGACGCATGGTAACAGAGTTTTTTTTAAAGAAAAAATTATGTATTAAAGTAAAAAAAAAGTAAAAAAAAAATTTTAGTCTTCAGTAATTTCTTAATAAATGAAATAAAAATTTTTAAATCGGATTAATTAAGAAATCCAAGCCTATATTTTTATAAAAAAAAGGTGAGATCCCATTTTCTTATCGTAGTTCAAGTTAGTGAATTATTTTTTTTTCTCAGTTCAGGGTGATAAATTGTCCAAAAATTTGGAAAAACACCCAGACTCAAATTTAAATCGTTGTTCGTCTGTGATTTGGGCGTGATATTTCGTGCTGGTGAATAATTGGAAAAGGTATTCCCCAAACCAAGCCACTCTCGATCAAGCATCAGCTCACGCACAACGCTTGGGATCCAGAGAAGTCATATCTGGGAATAGTGTGTCCAAGTAGTCTACACCAACTCATGACAAAGCCCACGCGTATTACTCAATTCCATCACAAAAAGGCTAAGTTGAAATCAACTAAATCACCACCAGTTCGATCCTAAGTGCCAATTCTAGTCCAGGTTGAGGGAAATTCTGTCCCCGAGACACAATCTGAATCCCTCGACATATACAAAAAAAAAAACATCACCCTAGCTACGACCATAATTAAAAACATAAAAAGACAACACAACTGGAATCATCTTTAAATTACACCAAATACGACAATCAAACCATATCAGACTGTACCGATTCTCCAGCAGCAAACAACAACAAAAACTTCCAACCACAAAAAAGAGTGAAGCATCAATACAATCTCCATCAGCATATTCCCCAGTAACCAGCATCTAAGTCCGTCCTGTGAGTCAAGAGAGCACCTCACAGTGTAGTTTGCCCTAGATTCACCTAAGCTACGAATTCCACTGGCTGCGAGAGTATTAAGTTAAGCTAATCTCTCTGTTCTTGATGTAATCATCGCTCATCATCTTTATTCAACAAATTTTATAAGTACACATTTAATTTAAACTAAAATTCTGCTGTCAATTTACCTAACTTTCTTTAAAGCTAAGTATTTTTTTTATTTTTATTTTTTTTAAATATTTAAATCTTATATATTTTTTTTTACATTTAATATTATTTCTTTTATATTTTTATATTGTCAATTCTATTTGTTCAAATTTGGTTTTCTTTTTGGTTTTCTTTACAAATTTTATAGTTAGCTTCAAATTTTAAATAAACAAACGAACATCTTCGAAACATCAATTACCCTGGATGCTGTGCACATCATCTAGGAGAACAAATTATCAACGAATTGCAACAACAGAGTTAAAAAGAAAACAAGTACCTTCATACATACAACTTACAACCACACACCAACACAAAAAAAAAGAATACAAGTAAATAATATATATGTATTATTGACTGGGTAAGTCATTTTTGATAATTATTACTAAATTTGAACAAAACGGAACGAGGTTAATTTGATTTATTGGTTTGGTAATTTTCTAAAAAAAAAAATTAGTAAAAAAAAATAAGTAATATTCATTTAGTTGAGATTCAGATTACCAGGCAACCATTATCGATCAAATTACTTATAAATTTTAGGTTTTCTAATTAGGTAGTTTTTTTTTTATTTTTTTCATATTACATACATAATTTTTAATTACTTTTGCATTATTAAATAATTTTTTTAGATCAAAAATTTAAAGATTATATTTTTTTTTATCATTATTATAATTTTTTTTTTGTTACATTATTTGATTCTTTTTTTTAATAAAAGAACATTGTGAATTTTGAATTTAGACAAATTGAATACAAGAATCTTTTTTATTTATTTTCTGGATTCATCATTATGTTTTTAAATTCGTTTCATTGTCCAGTAGAAGATACAACTGAATCTTTTTATTGAACAGGATGATTTTCTTTGGTGATTTTTGTTTAGGGTTATGAATTGATTAGTAATTATGACTAGAGTTTAGATATTCTTTTTTAGGTGGATGTGGTTCTGTCATAAATAGTCCAAGACATAAAGACGACGATGGTGATAGTATGAAAGTATAGACGCGAGTTTTACTTCCATATCAGTTTTGGGGTTACTATAAAAATAGAGGACATAGTAACGAGGTCGTGTCAGTTGATACAAGGGTGGGACAACTCCTCATAGGCCTATAATATCCTAGGTCTCCTCTCTCACACAATAGGATCAGAGTCTTTTCTATTAGGACAAACAGGCTTCGCGATTTTTGTACGATTTGTTTAGGCATGTAAAATACGTAACGGCCGTCCAGGTTTTTGATCGCAAGAACCCCCCTTCCGACGAGCTAGTCTTTGGCCATGCAAGCATGCCACGCAGTCAGATCCTGGACACCCATCCACTTTTACTAGCAGGACTGTCTCAGAGTTCCTGTAAGCTCTTAGACGTAGTGGTAGTATGAAGAGTGGGTGGTCATATAAGAGGTTAATGGGTTTTCTAATCATTAGCTTATCTCTTACTCGAATAACATCTCGAGGCGTACGTTACACGTGCACATGCCCACTGAGACCAGCGGCGGAGACATGATTAAAAAAGCGAAGTCTCTTTGCGCGGACTTGTTGGATACGGTTGACGCAAAGGCTGAGATAGATCATGCACATTTGGTATCCAATCCTAAAGCACGTACGGGGATGATTGTAGTAAAAATGAGATCACGGAATGCTGCTTGGGCAATACTACAAAACACTACGAAGCTTAAGAACATTCAATTCCACATACATAAAGATCTACCGTGCAACACGAGGCATAGAAAGAGTAGACTTCTCCAAATTGAAAAATTTCAATATTGATGGCGGTCAGCCATCAGCCGAATAGGGGGAATAACATGTAGCATACGAAAACATGCACGTGCCGTAACTATTCGGGACTGGTGGAAGTGTGATCATAGCCTCTTCGCGGCGGCCGCTAGAAACAATCCTCTTGTAGCATGACTACAATAGTAATAACAACACTAATTAACATCATAGCATTAAAACAAAAAATAAATACATATCGACGATCGACGTTTACATAGGTAAATGCATACCGTATCTACATTGAAGTACCGCACAATATATAATATCACCAGATCATCCTAACTGCACGACTCGCAAGTTCAACAGTTAACATAGTCACATGATTCGTAACTGCGCGACTGACAAGGCACAACATAAAATCTTTTTTTGTAATTAACTTTTATAATACTTTTATTTTAGAATTAAATAATAATTAAAATTAAACAGTTTGTTTTATTTTCCCCTTAAAAGAGCTTAATTGGTGACCCCGACGTGATATGAACACGCTAATATGATCAGGCTAGTTGCACAGGTTGGCAACAGGTTGATTTTCTGTTCCGTAAAACTAAGAGAATTACGAGACCAGCAACAAGCCTCGGAAACGGACTGATCCCACGACTACAACCCACGCAACGAAAAAGGAAAAATGATTTAAGAATTTTCTTATGGAACGTAAGATTGCTCTATAGAGCTCGAGCTGCTCAGCAGCTAGCCGAAACCCTGTCAGAATATAAAGCTGACATAATAGCATTAAAAGAAATTACATAGATGGACAGGGAATGGTGTTTTACAGAAAAGAGAAAATGACCTATATTACAGTTGTCATACAAAACACCATGTGCTCGGGGTAGGCTTCTTGGCCAGCGAAAAAATGAAGTCTACCGTCATCGGCTTTAACGATATAAGCGAAAGGCTATGCACCCTTCGCTGCGAAGCAAATTCAAGAACATCAGCCTCATTAACGTTCACGGACCTACGGCGGAGTCCTCAGACGAAGAAAAAGAGACTTATTATGAACAAGTCGAGAGGGCCCTCCATGCCTGTCTGATTTGAACGCTAAAATAGGTTGGGACCCGGTATTCAGGCACTACGCAGACACCCATAGTTTGCATGAGCAAACTAATGACAATGGACTTAGAGTCCTAGAATTGGCAGCATCGAAAAACATGGTCGTTGCGAGTACCAGGTACCCGCGTAATGATACCTACAAAGCCACCTGGGTATCACCTGATGGAGTCACTCGTAACCAAATTGACCACGTGTTGATAGACCGTCGCCACTACTCGAACTTGATGACGGTACGAACGTACCGAGGTGCCAATATCAACTCGGATCACTATCTTGTTGGTATGGTTTTACGAGGGCGGATTGCCTTGCGAAGACGTATTGCATCCGCCGATCAGGTTCGAATCAACACGACTGCACTGCGCAACGAAAACACCAGTCACACCTTTGGAAATGCGTTAGGACTCGCCCTAGAACCACTCGATCCAGGGAGAGTAAGTCCTGGAGCCAGTATGCTGGGCGTAGATGAAAAGTGGACACGCCTTAAGAACACTGTCATTATTACTGCCAACTCCATCTTAGGCAGCAGTCGTAGAAGTCGGAACGACTGGTTTGATGATGAATGCAACCTAGCGACTGAACGTAAGAATGTTGCGTACCGAGCAATGCAACAATCTCATAGAACGCGGGCACGCGAAGATGAATATAAAGAGCTCAGAAGAATAGAAAAACGGCTTCACAGACAGAAAAAATCAGCCTGGGATTTGTTGGGAACGAGTTCAGAATTTTCATTTTAAATTCATTTATTATATGTAACAACCAACAGTCACAGTTTGAGAATATCATTTCCGTTATCCTAGACCAAAACCTTCTATTCAATTTCAATAGTTTTCAATTGGATTTGTGTGATGATGTGGTGAAACAAATGTGGACGGTGTTTATTGTTGTGTGGGTGTGGGGATTAAAATATCAGAGAAGAAGCTTCAAATGGTGAGTTGAAGTTTTGTTCATCGGTATTTACTCTCAACGGCTGTCATCCATTTGCTTTGCATGAAAAGTAAAATTTGAGAGAAAAAAAAAGGAGAGGAGAATATTCATCAGCTTGGTTAGAAAAGAAACCAATACAGACAAAATGTTCTCGAACTTTTCATGATGGAAGTGTTTCCGGTGTTGTTTTTTTGGGCGAATTTTAACCAGAAACCCAAAATATTATCACATCTATTCTTCAAAAATTCAAAAATGATTTTTAAAACTCAAAAAATGATATTTTGGTTAAGTTCGTCCAGAAAATTTAATATCGGAAACCTTTCGGACTCCATTGTTATGGAAAACTCTCTTTCGAACATTTTCGAAAATTTCATGACTTAAATGAGTGCTTACAAATTATACTTAAAAAAAAAACAGCAAAAATAATAGCACGCGCTTGCAAGAAAAAATAGTATAAAACGTCCCAAAGAAACTCTCACAAAAAAAAAAAAAACACTCGTAAAAATATACCTCCACGATCCGCACACCATACACCCAATATATACACAAATCGATCAATTTAATCATTCTCCACCAAATCGATCCACCCAGTTCCTGCTTGGGAAAAATTCACCACCACCGACACCATCATCACCATCACCATCCTGCAATCCGGTTTCGTCCAGCATCACCAGCCTGTTTTTTTTTTATATATATACAAATTTCTTCAGTTTATTGTTATTCAATTAATTTTTATTTTTTTTACATATTAATTTTAAACATAGCATTTTTCCTATCTTAATTCTTAAAAGATTCCCCTCAGTTCACCAATTCTTTTTTTTTTACTTACCCTTTTACCCTTTTACCTACATTTTCTTTTTTCACCTTAAATTTTTACGGTACTTAATTAAATTAATACAAAAACTATCATATCGCTTCCTGGTGTAAAGTGACGGTTAAATTGTTTATTAAATTTATACACAATCCTAAAGGTACATTTTTTTTGAAATCATCCACAACAACCTCTGGAGCGGGGCACCCCCTCAAGGAAAAAGTTTGGTAAGTTTTTTTTTTAAAACACAAATATATTGCTTTGTATATGAAAACTATAGTACTATCATGGCGAGTTTTTTTAATGTTGCCCAGACCCTTGTGGTGGCGCTGCAAAATGTGAGGTGTAAAATTCGATTTTGAGAGTCTTTAAGCGTTGGAAATTGTTGGTAGGGGCAAGAGGAGACTATTTTTTGGATTATTGCATCCAAAAAGTATCAATTAATATCGATTAAAACCTCCATAAGCTCTCCGCAGAAAAAAAAGAGTAAGGGTTGCCGGCATACTTTAGATCGCCCCATTCGACTTCCACCATGAGAGTACTATAGTTTATATATACAAAGTATATTGTATATACAATTTTTAAACATCAGCGGTCAATTTCACCACCTATTAAATTAAAGTAAAAACGTTTAAAGTTCACAGTATTTTTTTTCGAACAAAAATTACTGAATCGTATAACCATACAAATGCAAGATCGATATACACTTTGGTGAATTTCGTGGTGAATATAAATTAATAATTTTTTTTATATAGTCTGCAATGGCATGAAAATCTACGAATTATTACCTAATTTTCCCTACGTTAAAATCAAACTATTTATTTTGTGAAATTTTCCACTATTTCCCTTTTAGAGAAAAAAATTAAGTTTATTTAGGATATTTTTATCTGACACTGTACTGTTGGTTGCTACATATAGGATTCGAATAAAAAAAAAAGTTGTTATGTAATTGCTGTTTTTTTTTTTTTTTTTTTTTTTTGGATAATTGATTTAAAAGGAAATTTAAATAATCATAGTTATTTGGATAGTTAAGACTTTTGTTAGGTTAAGTTTTCTTGAATAAAATATGTTATATTTTGTTTTAAAATTGAAAATTTTCGACCTTCTTATTTTTCTCTCTTGAGGAATTATTTTTGGGAAGTTGCTTTGGACATTTTTTTTTTTTTTTTTTTTTGCTTCATTATGCTAGGTAAGATGATTAACAGTGTTTAAATAAAGTCAAAGATGGATGTGGCGAAATTGAGAGAAACTATGAGGACCAACAAAAAGAAAAACTAAATGAAGATGGAGATACGACAAGGTTTGATAGATTTCATAGTCGATATAGATTTAATGTGAGACAAATAGTGATGTTATTGTTTTGAATTTTGTTGATAGTTTTCAAGAGTAGAGATAGGATGAGTGTTTAAGTTTTTTTTTTAAATCGTTTTAATTTAGGGGCTATTAAAAATAGTTGAGGTGATAATAGCCATGGTTATCATTATGGTACGAGGGTGGGTACAACCTCTGAGAGACAACCACACCATAGTCTCTCCTCACTGATGAAATTTGATGTAAACATAAAATCCAACTGGATTTAAATCTATCAGGACGAAATCGGGCTTCATCTTTTAGATCCCGATATTTTTTCCTTGCTAACAAACTCCGGCATGTAATTACGTAACAAACGTTCGGCGCTACGACAGCAAGAACCCCCCCAGCGACGAGCTAGGACGTGCTTTATGCTAGCATGCCCCGCTGTTGTAGCCTGAACACCCTTTTCTTCTACTGCCAGGACCTGCCTATTGTGCCTGTAAGCAGTGGATGGTAATGGTGGAAAAAGGAAGGAAAGGTGTTTTAGGGTTCTCTAAGGTAGGTTTTCTTCAATGTGCTGTCAGGTTTCATGTTTTAAGGGTTTTGGCACCTCTTCATAGAGTGAATGTGAAACATCCTGATGAGAGCCCTAGCCGATAACACCTCGGTCCGTTACAGGTGGCGCCCAACGTGGGGCCCGATTCGTCCTGAAATTTCATCTGTTAGTAGCTGAATATTTTCGATTTTGTTTTTTGTTATTTATACTGTTTCAGGCAAATATTATGTTTTAATATTTTGTCGGAACAGAATTACGATTTTTTTGATTTTGATTTAATAACCTTTTTTTTAAAGTTTTTTTCTCGTATTGTGAGATTGAAGCAAAGAGCGGACGTCCAGTAAATGGGTTGAACATTTTTCCCTGTTTAGTCTGTGCAACAATCTGATCCTTCAATCAACATTAATCATTTAAAATAACAAGATTTATTTATTTTACTGTTGAATCCGTATTTACTGGCGCTGCTGGATTTATAGTAGTTTGACAGTTTTATTTGAATTTTGGTCACAGAAACCTTAAACGATCGTCCAGTAGTATAAGCTCTAGAAGCTATGTATTAAGTCTGTTGCGAGTTAATGAGTTTTCTCAGTCAATTAATTAAGTAATCAAACCAAAATCAAATTCAGTTTTGCCTTCGAGTTTTCAGCTTTAACATACACATATTTTTCAGTGAGTACAAATTAAAAACAAAACAATTTTTTTGTTATTGGTTTTCAAAGTTTTTTTTTCCTCGCCATATCCACCAGACACATCCATGAAAATTAAAAGTTATATTGAATAGGTTTTGTATTATAGACTTAATACAAGGTTATAGATATTAGATTGCTGGTTATATATTTTTTTTTTCTTCGCTTATAATTTTTTGAAGATTTTTTTTAGATAGTACGAATACTTAAGTGGGGTTATTTCCCTTTAACCTATTTTCTTTTTTTCAGTTTCACATTGATTTGGGTTGGTATACATAGATAGGTACCTTTTATTTTTTTTATTTTCGCATTTATTTCGTTCTCTTTTTCATCTTCTTTTCTTACTATTTTTGAATAGTTTATTTTCTTATTTCGTTTTGTTGATTTCCTTTTTCATTTGAAGTTTTGAATATAAATTTCGTAGAAAACCCTACCACCTTTTTTCATATCTTATGTCTTCGCATGGTAGCGATCCAAACCATTATTTACGATCAGGTCGAGGATATAGTGATTCTAATCGTGGTGAATATAGTGTTGGTCGAGGTCGAGGACTTTATAACGATAATCGAGGTAGAGGATTAAGTAAGAGTATTCGTGGTCAAAGGAGTAATAATCGTGGTCGCGGTAATAACAATTTTAATCGAAATACTATGGCTGAAGGTGGGAAGTCTGTTACCCCTGATTTAACAGGAGGAAATAATACGTTACCCTTAAATAGGTCAACTGAAGGAAGACACTTACAAAACACCAACAACAATCCTGAAGTCCCTTCGGGCTCTCAATTTGCACTCGGCAATAATTTCGATTTTCCTCTCACGAATACAACTCAACATACTACAATCCCTCCAAGAAGTGAAGAAGCTGATTTGCCAGGATACATACAAGGTCTTGTAACGGCATCTATAGGTGCTAGTAGATCAGAAGGCTTGCAAGTCATTCGAAAAGAGTTAGAAGCAAACAGTGCTGAGTTAAGAAACCAAATGGCTGCTATTATTCGCGAAACTCTTCAACAACAAATTTCACCCTCTAACGTCCAAAATTCAGGTTTTGTTCCAGAAACAGCCCAAAGAACTGCTCCAGCAAGCAATTTGAATTCATCTGCAGACGAATTCCTTTCTCGTATTCGAAATATGAATTTTGACGATGCCTCTGCTAGACCTTCGCCTTTAGAAAACCTTACATTAGGTAATTTGTCCCGAAATCTGCATTCATAGTTTTCACAAATGAGGCTTGAAATATGACAATTTAAATATGACAGTTGATGAATTCATCTTTCGGTTGGAAAGACTTAAAAATTGTTACGTTGCCACATGGGACGATATCGTTTTGAACTTTCACCAATTTGTTAGCGGACAAGTAGAAACTTGGTTTTGGGTTTTCCTTAAAACCAATCCAAGCATAGATTGGCCTGCCCTTCGATTTGCCTTAGTTGAACAATTTCGATCTCTTGAAACCGACGCTGAGATCTCAAAAAACCAAAAAAGCCGGTAACCCAGTAGATTCAAATCACCTTCATAAATCCGAACCAAATAAAATTTTTAAGCCAATCCAAATTTTAAAAAGACCAACGAATTCAGATTCATTAATCCCAGTAATATCACCTCCAGTACAGAAAATAAATCCTCCGTTGAAAAGTCTTCATGAACGTCAGGTTGAGTACTACGCTGCCAAAGATAGCATTTTTGGTAAACCAAATGCTCACGTTTCTGATCGAATTTTAAGAATTCGAGAGCTGAAAAAGAAAAAAAAGGATGCTTTAAAGAGCATTGAAGCAACCACCTTAGATTGCTCTGAAGATCCTCGTCCTTATGCCAATGTGAAATTTGTGATGAAAGCATACAAGGATTACTAGATAGTGGCGCTAGTATTAGTAGCTTAGGGGAAGGTGGCGAAGATTTTCTTTTAAGACATAGCATTCCTTTCACTTCTTTTTCATCAAGCGTCAAAACAGCAGACGGATACAAACAACCTATTGTAGGCAAATTCTTGGCTTACGTGACTTACAAAAATGTTACCAAACCAATAGATATGTATTAAGTTCCTTATTTACAACAAAAATTGTACTTGGGAATCAATTTTTGGAAATCTTTTAACATCGCTCCGAATTTGATTTCTGAATTGACTTCTGACTTCTCGCCTTCAAACATCGTTTCAAACCACATTTCTTCAGAGATCCGAGAGCTGTCAGAGGAGCAATCCAGTAAACTTAAATCAGCCATCAGTTTGTTTTCGTCCTTCGCCAAACTTGGCTTGGGCAAAACAACGCTGGAAGAACACGAAATTGACACAGGAGATGCCGAACCTATAAAACAACGGCACTATCCCGTTTCACCTGCGGTACAAAAGCTTTTATATGAGGAATTGGACCGTTTACTTGCCATGGACTTAATTGAAGTAAGTAATAGTCCATGGAGCTCTCCGGTAGTCTTGGTACGGAAACCGGGTAACAACCGGATGTGCCTTGACTACAGGAAAGTGAATGGAAAAACCAAGAAAAGTGCGTATCCTTTGACTCATGTACAAGCTGTGCTAAGTCGCATTTCAGATACACAGTAAATATCTAGTGTGGATCTGAAAGACGCCTTCTTGCAGATACCGCTTGATAAATCATCACGGGAAAAGACGGCGTTCACGGTTCCTGGCACACCTCTGTACCAGTTCAAGGTTATGCCCTTTGGCCTTTGCAATGCACCTCAACGTCTTTGCAGATTAATGGATAAAGTGGTACCTCACGAACTAAGAGAAAAGCACTTTTGAAGAACATGTTCGTTTTCTGACTATTGTCGCTGAAAGACTTAAAAATGCTTGCTTGACAATAAACCTTGAAAAATCAAAATTCTGTTTTAAAGAGTTAAAATATTTAGGCTTTGTTATTGGCGATGGTTGTCTTAAAACAGACCCAGCAAAGGTTTCAGAAATTCGTGATTTCCCAGTACCCCAAAATCAACGTCAGGTTCGCAGATTTTGGTTGGTACCGTCGGTTTTTGTGTGACTTCTCTACCCTGGCTACACCCATTACCAACTCCTTAAAAAAAGATAAGAAATTTGATTTTGATTCCGAAGCACTAAAATCTTTTAATACGATCAAAGATATGCTAACATCAGCGCCCGTTCTAGTGAACCCAGATTACAGTAAGCCTTTTTACATTTTGTGTGAGGCTTCTTCGACAGGAATAGGAAGCGTATTATGTCAAAAAGACGAAGAAGGAGTGGAGCGCCCAATTTACTACCACTCACACAAAATGAATAAGGCCCAATGTAATTACAGTGTCACTGAGCGGGAATGCTTAGCTGCGGTTCTAAGTATAGAGGAAGTGGGATACCACTTCCATGTTGTCACCGACCATGCCAGCTTGAAGTGGTTGATGAATCAAAAGGACATCAGCGGAAGGTTGGCTCGGTGGAGCCTTAAGCTTCAAGGGTATGACTTCGATATCGAACATCGTAAAGGATCACAACATATCGTGCCAGATGCTCTGTCAAGATGCTGTGGATGCTGTGGATGAGTTGAACCTTGATGAAATATCGAATTCATATCTTCACGATGTGCTGCATGTAGATCTAACAGACCCCTGTTTTCAGTCTGAGGAATATGTTCAGATCATTGACAACATCGAAAAACAACAAAAGGATCAGCTGCCTGACCTTCAAGTCTCGGATAATTTCGTGTATAAGAGGGTCCTCTTGAGGATGACCTAGGACGGAAGTTATGGATTCCATCGCAGTTGACCAGCCGCCTGATTTTCTTAGCTCATCAACCACCAAAGGCCTCACATGGTGGCGTAGGAAAAACTTTGAATAGACTTCGAAACCAATTTTTCTGGCCAAACATGGCATCGCAGGTTAAATTGTATATAGGGAGTTGCGAAACATGTAAAACCTCAAAGGCATCGAACCAAATCTTACGTCAACCCATGGGAAAACCTTTCATGGTAGAGCGACCCTTCCAACATATTTACATAGACTTTCTTGGACCCTATCCTCGCTCGAAAGCCGGAAATGTCTATATCATAATCGCGTTAGATCAATTAACCAAATTTGTTATCCTTCAAGCCTTACGAAAAGCTACTTCTGAGTCGATAATAAAGTTTTTGCATGATCATGTTTTGTGTACTCTTGGAGTCCCCGAATCGATTCTATCAGATAACGGTAAGCAATTTACTAGTGCTGCCTTTGCAAAGTTGCTCTCATCCTATGGTATTCAACATATCAAAACTGCTGCATACGCAACGCACCGCAAGCAAAGTATTATTATTTAGCAACAAACTAACGCAGATAGAGGGGGCGGGACCCCCTCCTATCCCCATGAGTATGTTTAACTTTATTAGCTTAATACAAGCAAAAAAACACTTAAATCTAATGATAACAAGGCTTAAAAACTAGCTTAAATACTAAATGATTGGGTAGATTATGAGGTTAATGGGTAAGAGAGAGATAGAGAGAGTACTTCAGAGACTGTTTGGAGGAGTGGAAGTCGAAAGAATTTTGCATAATATTGGAAGCACGTAGCATGCGAGTCATTGGTTCATTATAACCATAATTAGTGCGGTGAAAGTGGACATCAAAGAGTGCCACCATTCTTAGATTTCTGGGATTAGTATGCAATGAAATTTTTTGGAGAAGGACTGGGCTATCAATATTACCAGCTAAAAGCTGATGAATAAAAACAATGTCGGCTACTTTGCGACGTTTTTCAAGGGGTTGTAAATTGATAAGACGAAGACGATCTTCATAGGGTGGAAGGAGAATCCTATCATGCCAGGGAAGCCCACGAAGTGCAAAACGAAGGAATCTACGTTGAACAGCTTCGATGCGAAGGGAATGAGTTACATAGAAGGGTGACCATACTTGGCTTGCATATTCAAGAAGTGGCCTAACGAATGTAAGGTAGAGAGATTTTGTAACGTAGGGATCTGAAAATTCTTTTGACCAGCGTTTAACGAAACCAAGGGCAGAGTTGGCTCTATTGATGGATGTGGTGATGTGTGATCTAAAATTAAGTTCCTTGTCACATAGGACTCCTAAATCCCATAGTGAATCAACTACAGTAACTGATTCATTGTTAAGAAAATACGTTCGAGGTGGGAGAGGAAAGCGTTTGCGGGAGTATGTTATAGCTTGACATTTGCTAACATTAAGCTCCAGAAAGTTCATTTGGCACCAGGTAGAAAATCTATTAAGATCTTGTTGAAGAAGAAAGGAATCGGACGGAGAGGATATGTATCTGAAGATTTTTTTATCATCAGCATATACAGAGATAGAAGAATCCTTGATGATGCAGTCTACATCGTTAATAGTAAGAATGAATATAAGAGGACCAAGATGACTTCCCTGCGGAACACCAGATGTTGCATAAATTGGATTGGATTCACTACCTCTAAAAAGGACTTTATACTGTCGATCACTAAGATATGATTGGATCCATGAAATGAAGGAGGGTGGGAAACCAAGTGCTTTAAATTTAAAAATAATTAGGGTATGCGATATTTTGTCGAAAGCTTTACTCAGATCGGTTGCAATGACATCAACTTCTTTCCCAGCCTCCATGGCGCATATAGTATCGGAGACAAAATCAACAAGATTCGTAGTAGTTGATCTACCGCTGAGAAACCCGTGTTGATTTGGGGAGAAAATTTGTTTGCAATGGAAGAGCATAGTATCATAGATTATGCTTTCAAATAGTTTGGGAATACACGAGAGCTTAGCAATGGGACGGTAGTTAGAGATTTCTGTTTGTGGGCCTTTTTTGTGAATCGGGATAATGAAAGAATATTTCCAGCTGGAAGGAAAGATCCCTTGTGAGATTGAAAGCTGGAAAAGAGCGGTCAATGGATTTAAAAGAGTTGTCAAGCAGTTTTTTAATACTATTGATGGTAGGCCATCAGGACCACCAGTATATTTGACTTTAAGTTTATTAATCTTATTTTCTACGGAAGAAGGGGGGATGACAATTGAAGAAAGAGATGTTTGGGTACAGGTGTCTAAATAAGAAAAGTAATCAGAGTTGGGTTGCGAGGTATTATCGGAGAAAGATTGACTGAAAAATTGAGCAAAAAAGTTCGAGATTACAGATGGATTATCTGAAAAAGTATTCAAATAAGTAAGAGTTGAGGGGTAGCTATCAGACTTTCTTTTAGCATTAATGAAATTAAAAAAGCTTTTCGGGTCAGATTTAATGTTACATTGAACTTGAGTGGGGTAATCATTATAAAGAGAACTACATAGTTCAGAGAAATTATAGTTTGCACTCTGATAGTTAGAAAAATCATAGCCAGACCGTGATTGCAAGTACTTGCGCCAGAGTTTATTCCTTTTGTTTCTGAGAGATTTTAAATCGTTGTTGTACCATGGAGGGCTAGAGGAAATATTTTTTTGAGGTGAAATTGGGACTGATTGACTAAGGCAGTTAAACATTATAGAATAGAAATGGGAGAGGGCAAAATTGATATCACGACAATCGATGATAACACTAAAGTCGACGGAACGAAGCAAATTATTGAGTTTGGGAAAATTTGCTTTACGGAAATTGAAAGCCATTGTGTTTTCTGAAGCAGTGAAAATATGGGGCGATTCGTATGAAAAAGTCAGGAAAAGGGGAGGGTGGTAGGCGTCAAGGGTGGATAGGAGATGGTTACTCGCTGAAACTACGCAATTCTCCGCATCAGAAGAGAAAATAAGATCAAGTTGCCGGCCTAAATTATTTTTGACACCACTTATTTGGTAAAGATCTGAGTCTGAGAGACAATCAATGAAAAGGAATTCCTTATCGGTCGTGGCATTAGAACATGTATAATGAGATTCATCATCAGAGAGAGTCCAGTTGAGATTTGGAAAGTTAAAATCACCCAAAA
The DNA here is from genome assembly GCA_958431115.1 of Syrphus vitripennis. NCBI lineage: Eukaryota > Metazoa > Arthropoda > Insecta > Diptera > Syrphidae > Syrphus > Syrphus vitripennis. Next base: position 54,202,658 of record OY288110.1, on the reverse strand, counting down.
TTAAAACATTATCCGATGATTCAGCTGCTTCAAAGATGGAATCAAAAGCATCAACTGCAAGCTGATAAGATTGGATAGGCTGGCAAGGTCTTATATAACAGCAAGCTATATAAAAAGTGACTTTATCGATAGTTGATTTAATACAGACATATTCAAAAGGGGAGGACACAGATAACTTGAAGAGGGACGAGTCAAAGCGATTGTTAATAAAACACCACGACCACTGGATACATCATTGTGGTAAGAACCATCTACTCTAAAGACATTGAAATCAGCGTTAAAAAGTTCACTATCGTTAATACTAGGTAACAGGTTGGTCTCAGTCAATGCAAAAATGTCGTAGGGTAAAATAAGTGAATTAAGATAGACTGAGGAGGTTTTGGTACGAAGACCCCTGACATTTTGGTAATATACGGACAAGCATTTAGGGAGCTGACTAGACGAAATAGGGGGTTTATTAAGGTTAGGGTCGGTAATATTTTTTTAGGGTGTTGCGGGTACTTTGAAGGTGAGAAACGCGTTTAGAGCCAATATGAGAGGCATAAGCAGTAAGGTCCTTAGTGACTGAAGCAGGAGAAATATTGAAGCCTTCATGAAAGTTATTGTATATCTTACGAAGAAAGGTAGGGTCTGTTGGCAGGCCTTCTTTTTGAATTGATACGATCAGGTTGGTTTTAGTTTTGCCCTCTATACAAACAGAATCAGGTTTGTCATATAAGTATGCGAGGTAAAGGCGAACGTTATCAAAAAGTTTATTATCTCGTAAGCGTGACATCATGTAACGTCCATCTAAGTCATTTGAGGTGGGTGGAAGGACAGCAAGTCTAGACGTGATTTTCACAGGAGGGGGAACCATAGGGTCAAAGATCGGGGAATGGACAGTAGAAGAAGAAGGATCAGCAGTTTTTGTGGAGTTGGAAGAGGAAAGAGACGGTGAAAAAGGTGAAGCGGTGGGGTTTAAGGTATGAGAATGTATGAAGTTGTGGAAATTTGAAGAGGAAGGTTTGGTGGTGAGCGAAGCCTTAGAAGAAGGTTCAAGGTTAAAGGATACACGTTTCGGACGGGGTACTAGAGGGTTAATTCTTGAAGTGGAATGGTTAAGAGAAGAAAAGTTAGGAAATATATTTGTTTTAAAACTCCAATTAGGATCCAATTGATCTTTGAGTGGGTTAGACTTAGAGCTAGATCTTACACTATTCTTATTGTTAAAATATGGTATCCATTTAGTTATTTTTGCATTACCAAGCACAACAGTGTCTTTGTAAGAACTAGAAAAGAGCCATTCGTATTTGGAGGGAACTTCTATCTTGAAACTGGAAAAAGATAGTTTCTTACATACTCCAAGGGTAATACCAAACTTCTGAAGAAACATTTTTTGAATCCAGGTGACACCAGCTTGCCTAGGGGTTCCTTTTATGAGAAAAGGGGTAAATTCGGTGTTTTTACTGATTTTCTTGAGCCTATTGTTCCATTCGGTGGGAGTCCATGTCGTCCCAAGGCGATGGATAATTTGTTCATTTATATTTGAAGACTCAGGTGCATTTGAAGAATCCGGGATCAACTTTGGTTTTGTGGGAGGCGAAGGAGGATGAGTGGACCAGTCCGAACCTTCAGTAAGTTCTGCAAGGATTGATGTGTTATAGATGGAAGTGGTAGGTCGAATTTGGTCCGGTAGTTCATCAATTTTACGGGTGGCAGCTTTAATATCTTCAGAAATGTCTCGGATAGCAACACGTGATGCAGCCAGGTCACCGCTTATGTCATTGATTTTTGACAAAGCATCAACAGCTAATGGAGACACTTGACATGATGCAGATGATTTAAACCGAGAGGAAGATTGGAGAAGAGAATCGAGGTCAGCACAGATAGAGGAAATATTTTTGTTTAGACATAAAAAGGGACTAGATGAAGGTATAGACGCAAGAGTTGATTTTATTGACGCAAGAGTTGAGTTTATGACAAGTTTCAGGTCATCGAACGCACTAGCATTTTGTTCGAGGGTACGATCGTTAGACAGAGACGCAATTTCTTTTAGGGCCGAAGAGTGCATTTCAAGGCAACGTTTTCCGTAACTTTCAACGGTATTTATTAATACTTCGATGTTCTTTGAAAACTCATCAAGGTTATTTAATTGGGCTGTGACGTGTTTATGGAAGGTATTGTTATCATCAGAGATTGAGTTAATAGACTCATTTAGGCACTGGGATAGAGATATAACTTTACATTCGTCGCAATAAAAAACATAGTTATGAAGGTAATCTTTTAGATGGGGAATGGATCTTTTGCTTAAACCGGTGCAAATTGGGTGGTACGATTTTCCACACACGCCATGGCAAACCACACGATCAGCAAATTTTCCGTCGACGGCACACTTCGAAAAATCACAGCAGTTATCCATTGTCAATTATTTTGGGTCAGCAATTTTTATTTATTTTTCTTTTGTTTTTTTTTATTTTTTTTTTTTATTGTTTATTTTAAAGGGGTCAGATAATGAATGAGTGAATGTGGGTCAGGTATTTAATCGATTAAACAAAATTTTATAAAACTTGGGGAGCTGAACAAAAATGCGACTGCACTTGAAGACGAGCTATTAACGACTATGTAAAATGAATATACTACATACTGCGCTGAAAGATTCTTTGCAAAAGGCTCATTTGACTTATGAACACGTTTACAATACTAGAAGTAAGGACATAAAATATAATGTAGGAGATATCGTTTACAAACGCAACTTTGTGTTGATGCTACAAAACAAAAAAACGCGAAATTATGTAATAAATTCACAAAAGCCAAAGTTCGTAAAATCATAGGTAATAGTTTATATGAATTAGAAGATCCAAATGGAAATGTATTAGGTATTTTCCACTCTAAGGACATAAAGAAGTAGCAAGGTTTTTATTATTTCTTATTTCGGCTAGTATCAGTCTGTTCATGAGACTTATTTCGGGCGTGGGTCGACTGTTGAGGACTGAGGTACAGAAGAGGTAGGAAACGTTCATTTTTCTTTTCCATTTCTCAATTTAGAACTTGGTAAATGTAAAAGTTTTGTTGGGAACGAGTTCAGAATTTTCATTTTAAATTCATTTATTTTATATATGTAACAACCAACAGTCACAGTTTGAGAATATCATTTCCGTTATCCTAGACCAAAACCTTCTATTCAATTTCAATAGTTTTCAATTGGATTTGTGTGATGATGTGGTGAAACAAATGTGGACGGTGTTTATTGTTGTGTGGGAGTGGGGATTAAAATATCAGAGAAGAAGCTTCAAATGGTGAGTTGAAGTTTTGTTCATCGGTATTTACTCTCAACGGCTGTCATCCATTTGCTTTGCATGAAAAGTAAAATTTAAGAGAAAAAAAAGGAGAGGAGAATATTCATCAGCTTGGTTAGAAAAGAAACCAATACAGACAAAATGTTCTCGAACTTTTCATGATGGAAGTGTTTCCGGTGTTGTTTTCTTGGGCGAATTTTAACCAGAAACCCAAAATATTATCACATCTATTTTTCAAAAATGATTTTTAAAACTCAAAAAATGATATTTTGGTTAAAAGTTCGTCCAGAAAATTCAATATCGGAAACCTTTCGGACTCCATTGTTATGGAAAACTCTCTTTCGAACATTTTCGAAAATTTCATGACTTAAATAAGTGCTTACAAATTATACTTATAAAAAAAAACAGCAAAAATAATAGCACGCGCTTGTAAAAAAAAAATAATATAAAACGTCTCAAAGAAACCTCCACAAAAAAAAAAAAAACACTCGTAAAAATATACCCCCACGATCCACACAAAATCTACCACACCCACAATCCCTTAAATCAAAATTTTAAGTTAAAAAAAGCAAACATATACGACACGAGAGAACCCTAAAAGAAAAAAAAACTCATGAAAAAAATAAAAAAACAATAGAAAAAAAAAACACTGCATACACCCGATATATACACAAATCGATCAATTTAATCATTCTCCACCAAATCGATCCACCCAGTTCCTGCTTGGAAAAAATTCACCACCCACCGACACCATCATCACAATCACCATCACCATCCTGCAATCCGGTTTCGTCCAGCATCACCAGCCTGTTTTTTTTTTAATATTTATACAAATTTCTTCAGTTTATTGTTATTCAATTAATTTTTATTTTTTTTACATATTAATTTTAAACATAGCATTTTTCCTATCTTAATTCTTAAAAGATTCCCCTCAGTTCACCAATTCTTTTTTTTTTACTTACCCTTTTACCCTTTTACCTACATTTTCTTTTTTCACCTTAAATTTTTACGGTACTTAATTAAATTAATACAAAAACTATCATATCGCTTCCTGGTGTAAAGTGACGGTTAAATTGTTTATTAAATTTATACACAACAACCTCTGGAGCGGGGCACCCCCTCAAAAGGAAAAAGTTTGGTAAGTTTTTTTTTTTCAAAACACAAATATATTGCTTTGTATATGAAAACTATAGTACTATCATGGCGAGTTTTTTTAATGTTGCCCAGACCCTTGTGGTGGCGCTGCAAAATGTGAGGTGTAAAATTCGATTTTGGGAGTCTTTAAGCGTTGGAAATTGGTGGTAGGGGCAAGAGGAGACTATTTTTTGGATTATTGCATCCAAAAAGTATCAATTAATATCGATTAAAACCTCCATAAGCTCTCCGCAGAAAAAAAAGAGTAAGGGTTGCCGGCATACTTTAGATGTCGCCCCATTCGACTTCCACCATGAGAGTACTATAGTTTATATCTGTGGCAATAAGACAGAGTAGCTTATGTCGACATAAGCGATTTCTCTGTTTTTTAATCGATAATCATAAGCAGTTTGAAATCTACATTTCTGACTCATCCCCATTTAAAAAGGGTTGTCCGTTCCAAAAATAATTTAAAGTTCATAAACACTTATGTTTTAATGGCTATACCATGCATACGACAGATAAGCTTATGTCATTCGATTTTCTTATGTCCTCCCAATTAGAATTTTACGATTCAACAAAAACGCTTATGTCGAATTAATTCGAGCGAATTTTAATTTATCCGGTTCCCTTTTAGTTTTTTGAAAAAACTTATGTTGGCTTAAGATACTTTGCTAAAATTTTATTTGAATTTTACTCACACTTATGTCGACATTAGTTTTTCTGGAAAAATTGAGAAAACAAAAATCAGAAAAATTAAGTTTGACAGAAGAACTTATGTGGACATAAGGTTTTCTATTGAATTTTGCTTTTCAAAAAACCGTTGCTTATGTCAACATAAGATAGTTTTGTTTGCTGCATTTCAGTTGGTTTCGTTGACTTAAGCGGGTACCTTGTATTTTGCGTTCTAGAGTGCTGAAGTGATAAGACGTGTTAAAAAGTGTAAATACTAAGTTTTGTGTATTATTATTAATTACTTTATAAAATTTTCTGCTGTTTAGTTTGTACTCAAAAAGTTTTTTCGTAAAAAAACAAAATAAAATGGAACGTGGAAGAAAAATGTTATCTTTGGCATTAAAAAAACAGAAACAGTTAAATGGTCGAAATTCCACACGATTTACACAATTCGAAAACAGTACAAGTTTTTTAAATGGTAAGTCCTTTTAAGCAAGTTTAACAGTTAATTAGTTTAACATAAAATTGAATTTCAAGATGCAAATAAAATGCCAGATACTTCGAAGGACCAAGACTTACGGAGCGTAGCAGAACAAGACAAAGAAGATTGTATTTGTGAAGAAAACGCTGTTTTCCCAACTGAAGTGGAAGAAGAGGGATTAGTGGATTTTGATGACGATGATTCAATGTGTGATCCCAATTTTGTTCCTGATGATTCTGACAACGTAAGTAATGAATCATATATCTTTTGAAACAAAAAACGCCGGCCATCAGTTAGAGCAAAATTTATTGTTTGGAGATTGTGAAACTGAAAATGAAGACCAGAGTAACGAAATAACTAACGCAAAAGAATCAAAAAAGATGCGCAAAATCAAAAGGACCTTAGGCGAAAGCTAAATATCTACAGCTGGAAAAACTGTAAAAAACCGAACTTTACGTAAGTTAGATAATTGTCGCAACAAATGTAGAGACAGAATTTCTTATGAAAACCAACATCTTATTTTTAAAAAATATAGGGAACTTGGTTCTTATATGCTGAGGCAAGCGTTTGCCTCTGGCTTCATTGTGATAGAAGAGACCAAATCTGAAAGAAAAGAAAAGAGCCTTAGTTATCCGAGGAAGAGGAAACACTGCCATAAATACTTTTTAGAAGTAGGTGGTGAAAAGGTTTCAGTATGTCAAAAATGTTTCAGATACACTCTTTGTGAATCGGAACAGTTTATTAAAACTATAGTTGAAAAAAAGCTGGAAGGACATGGAGCCTTTACGAATGGTGATATGCGTGGAAAACATCCTGGTCCTAAAAAAATGTCTCCTGAAAAGGAAAATGAAATCATTACATTTATAAACAGTTTCCCATCATATGAATCTCACTACACTAGACGAGATACTTCTAAAAGATATTTGTCAACCGATTTATCAATCGCTGAGTTATTTCGGCTCTACTCTGAAAAATATGATCCAGTTTCACTTTCAAAGTTCTCAAAAATTTTTAACACACTTAATTTAAAATTCAAAAAACCTAAACTAGACACTTGCCACAAGTGTGAAGTCTTAAAAATGAAAATTAATGTCGCTTCTGATGAAGAACGTGAAAATCTTATAAAAGAACAAACAAATCATCACCTAGAAGCAGATAATGCTTATAAGTCAAAAGAGTTAGACAAATCAAATGCTGAGAACAATAAATCTTTAAAAATTCTAACATTGACTTACAACAATGCCTACCAACACCTTTTTTAAGGTCCTCAGTTTCATTTTATAAACGTCCATTATGGACTTACAATTTAACTGTTCATGACTGTATAACCGGACAGCCGGTATGTTATATGTGGCATGAGGCAATAGGAAATCGTGGTGGAAATGAAATTTCTTCATGTGTTTTCAAACACCTTCAAGGCCTTCCATCTGACACTAAGCACGTTGTCTTGTATAGTGACTGTTGTCCAGGTCAAAATAAAAATTCTTTTATTGCTTCCATGTTTGAAACTTTTTTGCAATTGGACACTAGCTTGGAAATCATCGATCATGAATTTCTTCTTCCTGGACACACTCACATGGAATGTGACGTTGACCACGCCTTAATTGAGAAAAAGAAAAAACGCACAACAGTTTAAATACATCATCCTCGCGACTGGTACCAATTTGTGAGAACTGTGGGTGTTAAACACAAATTTGACGTTCAGGAAATGAATCAAGAGCAGATTTTCAATTTCTCAACTGTCTCCAAGGAAAAATTTTTGTGGCGTAAGGTTGACAATGATGGTCAGAAGTTCTGTTGGCAAAATATAAAGTGGATGAGGTTCACGAAGGAGTTTGGAACAATATACTTCAAAACATCACTCAACGAGACAGAAGAATTCAGGTCGCTGAACATAAAACGGCGGGGTTTAATTCCATAAAAATTACGGATTTTAATAGATGTTATCTTAATCCTCTCGAGATTAATGAAAAGAAAAAGCAGGATTTACTGGATATGCTCCCACTAATAGACAGTATTTACGATCCTGTTTATCAAAATCTTAATGATAATAATAAAATTGGAGAATTTCACCCAGACTTAACCGAAGCTGAAGAAGAAGATGCCTAAGTTTATAAAGTATGATTTTAAATTAACATTGCATATTGGTTTCAGTTCCTTAATTTATTACATTTCGCAAGTCTTATGCATTTTGTACCTTTATTGTTGCGTTAAATGTATTACTACTGTTATTATTAAAAATAAGTTTTTTATAAATAAGTAGTTAAATTTAAAAAAATAAACAAAATTTTGCCTTATGTCTATTTATTTTAAGATCTCGGATTTGACATAAAACCTTAAGTTCACTTAAGGCACTCCTTTTATTTGTTATAGGTTTGACAGAACAACTTATGTTACTTAAGATAATATTTTTTTTCAGCTTGATTTTTACATAACATCTTAAGTATTAAAATGCATTTTTTTTACTTTCTTTTTAACAGATTTCCATGAAATAGTTAAAAATGTGAAATAACCTCCTCGTTTTACAATTTTGCAAAAAAAAGTTAGAAATTATTAATAGAAATTTTAGACAAAAATTAATTTTTCTCAAAATCACTTTTTTCGACATAAGCTACTCTGTCATATTGTAACAGATATATACAAAGTATATTGTATATAAAATTTTTAAACATAAGCGGTCAATTTCACCACCTATTAAATTAAAGTAAAAACGTTTAAAGTTCACAGTATTTTTTTTCGAACAAAAATTACTGAATCGTATAACCATACAAATGCAAGATCGATATACACTTTGGTGAATTGCGTGGTGAATATAAATCAATAATTTTTTTTATATAGTCTGCAATGGCATGAAAATCTACGAATCATTACCTTTTAATATTTAATTCCCTAATTTTTTACGTTAAAATCAAACTATTTATTTTGTGAAATTTTCCACTATTTCCCTTTTAAAGAAAAAAATTAAGTTTATTTAGGATATTTTTATCTGACACTACTGGTGGTTGCTACACATAGGATTCGAATAAAAAAAAAGTTGTTATGTAATTGCTGTTTTTTTTTTTTTTTTGGATAATTGATTTAAAAGGAAATTTAAATAATCATAATTATTTGGATAGTTAAGACTTGTTAGGTTAAGTTTTCTTGAATAAAATATGTTATATTTTGTTTTAAAATTGAAAATTTTCGACCTTCTTATACTCCTCTCTTGATGAATTATTTTTGGGAAGTTGCTTTGGACATTTTTTTTTTTTTTTTTTTTGCTTCATTATGCTAGGTAAGATGATGAACAGTGTTTAAATAAAGTTAAAGGTGGATGTGGCGAAGTTGAGAGAAACTATGAGGACCAACAAAAAGAAAAACTAAATGAAGATGGAGATACGACAAGGTTTGATGGATTTCATAGTCGATATAGATTTAATGTGAGACAAATAGTGATGTTATTGTTTTGAATTTTGTTGATAGTTTTCAAGAGTAGAGATAGGATGAGTGTTTAAGTTTTTTTTTTGAATCGTTTTAATTTAGGGGCTATTCAAAATAGTTGAGGTGATAATAGCCATGGGTATCATTATGGTACGAGGGTGGGTACAACCTCTGAGAGACAACCACACCATAGTCTCTCCTCACTGATGAAATTTGATGTAAACATAAAATCCAACTGGATTTAAATCTATCAGGACGAATTTGGGCTTCATCTTTTAGATCCCGATATTTTTTCCTTGCTAACAAACTCCGGCATGTAATTACGTAACAAACGTTCGGCGCTACCGCTACGACAGCAAGAACCCCCCCACCGACGAGCTAGGACGTGCTTTATGCTAGCATGCCCCGCTGTTGTAGCCTTAACTCCCTTTTCTTCTACTGCCAGGACCTGCCTATTGTGCCTGTAAGCAGTGGGTGGTAATGGTGGAAAAAGGAAGGAAAGGTGTTTTAGGGTTCTCTAAGGTAGGTTTTCTTCAATGTGCTGTCAGGTTTCATGTTTTAAGGGTTTTGGCACCTCTTCATAGAGTGAATGTGAAACATCCTGATGAGAGCCCTAGCCGATAACACCTCGGTCCGTTACAGATTTGCTGAATTGCTTGCCTTACGTCAAACAATTCACGATATTCTAGTGCACCTATGGGAGCGAAAGAAATGCCAGAAGACTGGCGAAAAGGCATAATTTGCCCCATACATGAGAAGGGAGATGTCACAACGTGCAGCAATTATAGAGGTATCATGTTGTTGAGTACCGCCTATAAGATACTCTCCTCTATCCTACAAGAACGGATAGCCCCATACGCTAAAACCATAATCGGCCAATATCAGTGTGGTTTCATTCCAGGCAAATCAACAACTGATCAGATCTTTACCCTTAGACAGGCGATTGAAAAATGTCTAGAATTTAACATCCCAACATACCATCTGTTTATAGACTTTAAGGCCGCCTATGATAGCATAGCCAGGGTAGAACTTTACAAAGTCATGAGGGAATTCGGCATCCCAAATAAATTGACATGACTTTGTAGGGTGACCATGATCAACGTAACAAGCCAAGTAAAATAGCCGGATTGCTATCCAGACCAATCAACATCTTTAATGGTGTCCGACAAGGGGATGGTTTAGCCTGCCTCCTCTTCAACCTGGCGTTGGAGAAAGCAATCCGTGACTCTGGCACGGCAACAAGAGGGACCATCGTCAACAGGTCATGCCGGATACTGGCTTACGCAGACGACATTGACATCATCGGAAGGACCGAACAAGATGTACACGATTCCTTCATCCAGATCAAGCAGGCGGCACAAAATCTGGGGCTGCACATTAGTGAAGGTAAAACAAAATACATGGTGGCGTCGAATGCGAGAAGAACAGTTGGTCAAACAATCAACGTAGGGGAGCACGAATTTGAAGTGGTGCAATCCTTCAAATACCTTGGGTCAATAGTAGCAGCCGATAATAATTTAGAAGAAGAAATACGCGGGCGGCTGCTCAGTTCCAACACAGCCTACTACAGTGTGTCAAAGCTCTTCAAATCCAGAAATCTCATCATAACTTCAAAACTGCTGCTGTACAGGACCATGGTCCTGCCAGTACTCACGTATGGATCCGAGGCTTGGGTGCTTAGCAAAAGACACTCCGACCTCTTAGCCGCGTTCGAGAGAAAAGTCTTAAGGAGAATTGTTGGCCCCATATGTGAGGAAGGACGATTCCGGAGACGGTACAATCATGAATTGTACGCAATCTACCTTGAAGCAGAAATAGTGACAAAAATTAAGCTCGGTAGACTCCGGTGGGCAGGGCACCTAGCTCGCATGAGTGAAGAGGAACCTGCTCGGAAAGTCCTTTGTGGTACATTCTATGGTAGACGGCAGCGTGGTAGACCATGCTTGCGCTGGAGAGATGGCGTAGACCATACGCCCAAAGCCTTGGGATGCGCAACTGGATGGCGTCGGCTCAAGATCGGGATAGGTGGAGAGACTTGTTAAAGGAGGCCAGGACCGGACCCCGGTTGTAGAGCCAATGCTTATGATGATGAAGGATTTCGAGTATATATATATGTGTTTTCAATTTTTAATTCATTTGGATGTAGTAATAGACTCAACATAACATTTGTTTTTCCACAATTAAATGGACCAGTAATCAGGCCTCTTATACTATTCGGAAAAAGCTGGCCATGTTTCTTATTTACTTTAGGATTTGTTGTCGGTTCTAGGTTTCGTACTGGTAATTTGTATTGTTGTGCTATGAATCGCACGATGACATCTACTAAAATAGAAAACTATATATCAATAGTGTTTATTTATTTGAACACCATTTCGTTTTCTGCCTTTCTACAATAAAGATGATCATATAAAAATGATTGACTTTCCAAAAAAATTTATTAGTAAACAAAAAGTCGCGAGGGGAGAAGGTTTAATAAACTCTCTTATAAACAAACTCCCGCTTGAACTACATTTGCCCGGTTATCAGTATTGTGGACCCGAAACAAGACTCCAAGGACGATTAGATCGAGGAGATTCTGGCACTAATTTTCTAGATCAGGCGTGTAAAGAACATGACATTTCATATTCCAAAAACGAAAATACATCTGATCGTCACAAAGCTGATAGAATTTTAACTGAAAAAGCCTGGCAACGTTTTAAATCTAGAGACGCTAGTTTATCTGAACGAGCGAATGCACTTCTAGTTACAAATCTTATAAAAGCAAAAGTTAAATTTGGAATGGGTTGCTCAAATTTGTTAGGAGCCAGGTCTCCACGGGGGGAATGCTTTGATGTACTGGTAGAGGCTGTAGCACGCTTGTCGTTGCACGGCTCAGCTCGTCGCGTGGGGTGGTTCTTGCCAACTCCCAGTACACCTCCTGCTCGACTAAACATTATTTGTAATCGTGCCTAAGGTAACTATTGGATATAAATAACACAAACCTGGGAACTCTGGCGATATCTAAGAGGAACAAGAAATTGGTGCTTCGAATTAAGTTAAAAAAAATATAAGAAAGAATCTAATCTAAATAACCTAAGAAAATAATTTAAAAAAAACCTTCACCAAAAAAAATAATAATAGAAAAATTAAGAAAACTAACATGATAATAAAAAAAAATAAATAAAAAAAATAAAAGAGAACTAAACCTTAATATAAAACTAATTCAAAAATATGTAAACTTTTATCTAAAGCACCTCCTTCTTACCCACTCAAATACCGCCACACCAAATCCCAAACGTTCGTCTGATGTTATTGACGAAGGTCTGGCCAACCCGCCCAAGTACCATGAAGATACTTCCTTCGCTATTTCCTTGGCCGAATGCAGCGGAAATAGCCCCTGTAATGACCCAACCAGTCACGAATTAGTCCGTAGAGAAAGTTAGTTAGTCATGTCCGAGAAACCAAACTTACATTTGGACGGCTTTACCAAGCCTCCACACACCCTAGCTAAAAAAAAATTTGGTACTCCATTTTTCTTTTCTCTAATAATATTTCAAAATTACAACTTTATTATTCCAATTCATATGTATAATTCATCAAAATTCAATCGAGTTCTCCCAATCGTTTCTTTTCTTATGTGATAATCAAAAATTCAAAAATAAAAAAAAATTATGTATAACAACTAATAGGTTTAAATACAAGTTCACAATGGAACTGATCTTACTGGCTTTTTATAGGATCTTCTATCCATAAACACAAGATATTTTGTTACTCACGGTTTTCCTGGTCCCTCGTCGTTCTGCCGGCAGCACGTTGAGTAACAGGGGTAGCACCTTAGCCACCACTTTCTTTTTTTTTTTTTTCTTTCGCTTGACTATTTTAAGACAAGCCTTTAAAATTACTTTTCCTTATTCACTTATAATTTAAACCAAATTCAAAAATAAAATAAAATTATTGAGTTAAAAGGAAAATAACAAAAAAAAATTTTTGGAAAACCGGATTGTTACAATTCAATAAAAAAAAAATAATCTATATATCTAATTTTTATGATCAGAAAAATTAAAGTTCTTTCTTTTCTTGAATTTATTCACTTTTCTTTCAATATCTTCACTTCTGCTTATCTTCAATTTTTCCTTTCTTCACTTTCTTTCCCGAACACCCTTTCTCCTTTCTTCAAATCCCTTTCTTCTCTTCAAGAGATATCTATATATATCTATTTATAGATATATAGTACCCTCTTAGATTACGGTCTTTGTGCCTTCGAAGTCTTTTCCTTTATTTGTCTTTATTTTTTTCAACATGTAAATTACAAACATTTAAATACAAAAAGATTTACAAGCATGGCTATAAAGCCGTCTGCCGGTATTATCAAGATTTAATTACATTGAGAATAATATACTAATATACTTGAAAAAACAGCAAAAGATTAAAAGTTGAATATATGTAAATTAATTAAGTAAAAGTTAAACAAAGGTTTCACCAGTAAGTCAATTTAAATGTAGATATGGAAATGTCGGGAAATTTAAACAATTATTTCATTAACATTATAAAAAAAAAAATAAATGAAAAACAAAAAGAGTAATTTAAGAGTTGCAATATACATACATTAAAAAGTGGGCTTTTAGTTTAGCTAAAACAAAAATAATAATAGATTGGATCTATAGAAGATTTACGTACATATTTCTATACGCGGTTGCTTGTGAGACAAATCGAATAAGATCTTTCCATCCACTCTCTCCATTCATAATTAGGTAACACTCCTCTGTCGCCGTATTTCTTGCAGTATTGGACAACGGGCTAGGAAATGATAAACATTTTCGATTTGATTTAGGTTGCAGAGCGAACATTTGTGATCTATGTCTTCTCTGTGTGGTCTATAATTAAGTTCAATCATCTCCGTACGGATCTTAAACAGCAAACTGATCTCATTTACTGTAAACTCATTTCGAAAATAGTTAGAACCACCTAAACAAAGATTAAGTTTGCTATACACAGTCCTTGTCATGGATGCTTTCGCACGAGTAATAGAACTTTTAAATAGTTTTTCATCTATAATCGAAATGCAATCGTAGAAGTTATCTTTCCACGACCCAAGGTTATTCAAGGTCAAATTCCATGTAAAATTGTATTCGACTGCCAAAGCTTGCCATTCTTTAAACGGGGAGTAATTACGGCGAAGAGCAATCATCAGCATTTTTCTTTGCAGACTGTCATCAGACCTACTTAAGACTTTGACAATGTAGTCTGCGTTTGCCTTAAGGTTTTTCAAGAAAATAGGAGGTAATCCTGATTCAATATATATAGCATAGTTGGGCGTGTTCAAGGGGATTCTAAAAACACGCTTGAAGAAATATCTCTGGATTATTTCAAAATCTTCACACATTGTATGACCATATACTTCATTAGCATAGCAAATTGAGCTTTTAATGGTTGCATCAAAAACTTTGAATTTGACAGTCGGATCTACATTTTTGTTCCTAAAAAAACTTGACCAAATACAGTTAATTGCTGCTTTTGCAACCGATGATTTATCATTTATATGAGGACCGAGACTTAAGTTGTTCGTTACGATAAAACCCAGGTATTTAAATTCCTTAACAACTGCTATATTAGCTCCATTAAGATTCCAAGAACGGTCATTTCTGATACTGCGATTATGGGATCTAAAAACCATGATCTTCGATTTTGTACTGTTAATTTGAAGATCCCATAGATTGCAATAATTGCTCAGTTTGTTAATTTGGAGTTGTAATGTTACCGGATTATCAGTAAGGACAACAAGATCATCCGCATATAAAAGAACCTTAATATGCAAATCACCATAATATACACCGCCTGGTACACTGTCTTCAATATCGTTAATAAAGAGTGAAAAGATCAAAGGACTCAGAATACAACCTTGTGGGACACCCAGCTCTGTCTTGAATTTGTTTGAGGACAATTTACCATTTGATACTACAGCAGTTGTATTCAAAAGGAGTTGTTCATAAATTCTTAGGAATTTTGTCGATAATCCGATACCTGCTAATTTGAAAAGCAATAATAGTATCAAAGGCAGCCTTGAAATCAACAAAAAAAGCGTACAGATTAATTTTATTTTCTAAAAACCGTTTGGCAACACTTGTCAAGGTAAAAATTTGATCAACGGTAGAGAGATTAGATCGAAAACCCGCTTGAAAGCAAGTAATTTTGTTGTTCGTTTCCACCCAAGACACAAGTCTTAAATATAAAATCTGAGTAAACAGCTTCCGTAAAGAGCTGAGAACAGAAATACCTCTATAGTTTTCAGGGAGATTAGGATCACCTTTTTTATAAACCGCAGAGATGGATGACTGTCGGAAATTATCTGGTATCGTTTCGTTGTTGAATATACGGTTAAGTAGGTATAATATATGTTCTAAAAATTGTGAGCTGGCATTTTTATAGAACTCAGCTGGGATGCCATATAAACCCGAAGCCTTGTTGTTTTTCATTTTTTTCAATGCAAATATTAATTCTGACATTGAGAACGGAACATCTAATTCTTCGACGTAATTGAAAGGTATCGCAAATCTTATATACGATTGATTAGGGTCCGCTAATGTAAGTTTTTCAAAATACGAGCCCATTTCATCCATACTGATTGGAAAAGCAGCCGACCTATTCCGATTACCTAAAATTCGTACATTTTTCCAAAACTCTCTGGCATCTTTACATTCGATCAATATCCAGGCCATCTTATGCAAATATTGTTGTTTTTTATAGATGCATAGGTTTTTGTAAGCACTATTTGCCTGCATGTAAAGAGATCTTAGCGCTGAATTGTTGGTTTTCCTAAAAAGCCTAAGCCATTTGAACGAAATATCCCTACTTCTCCTACAATCTTTGTCATACCAACTGCACTTAAAAGCACTACTTCTGTTGACTGAATAGGTGACAACTGACTGTCTAACAGTAGCAATAATGGCATCAGTTGCTTCATCGATTGTGCTAGCATAGGTTGTTTGAGAATCGAGTAAATTTTGATTCAAGTTTTGCTTGTAGAGCTCAGATTTTTTTTTTACCCAACGCAATTTTTGGGTTCTACTTTCATTTTTTTCCTGAATATGATTTTCTTTAGCATTGAACTCACATGAAACACAAATTGGGAGATGCACTGAGTAGTTAGCTGGAGTAACATTGAAATCTTTAACAATATCAAGCCAGTCACCTTTGATTAAGCAATAATCGATAACAGAACAACCTTGATTGCTAATAAACGTTAAGTTTCCTACATTATCATTTTTCGATACTCCGTTTAAGACAAAAAAACCGAAATCCTCAATCAACTCAATTAACCGATGGCCATTCGAGTTTATGCAATTATCAAGAGAATTTCTTGCGACCGAGAACCGTTCACCACTCATAAAATTAGAATTTTGGAAACCTCCTATTCGACTGTTTAGATCACCAATAATTAGAACATTTTCGTCATTTTGGCTCAATAGAAAATGTTGAAGAGATTCAAATTCTTGATTCCATTTAGCATAGTTCAAATAAATTGGAACAGTAAGGAAATGTTTCATGTTAATGAAGCAATCTATTATTAGTTTGTTTTCACTAATTTTATAACTAATGTGATTGTAAGTGGTACTACTTTTTATTCCACATAGAATGCCCCCACTAGCACGACCCAGACTATTATTTCTAGTTGCTGGTATCCATTTAAGATTAAAACCTTCAAAATACTTCAGATATTGCAACTCTTTACCCTGTTCTACAAATGTTTCCAATAATATAAATAAATCGTAATTTGAAACAAGTTTAAAAAATTCTGGCATTAATAATTTGTTTTTAAGACCTGTAACATTGTAGCAAAAAATAGTTAAATTAAAAAAGATTTTAGAAAAAGAATTTAAGTGGCAGACGGCATCTGAATGCTAGGTTGAATAGTGATGTTGCGATGACCCTGGACACGAACCATGTTGATTTTTATTTTTGTGGCGTACAGATGACTCTCTGATCGTATTAGAGTTGTTATTGATGTTTACGTCAAAAAAGCACATTGCTCCCTCGCCAAATGTTATTTTGACAAATGACAGTTCAGTGCTTGTTGTTATTTTTAAGCCTCGTAAGGAATCATGTGAAAACAAGAAATCCGATATTTTTAATTTCGATCCTCTAATTAATATTCTTATATTCGGGTTAATCTCAAGAAGCTTTGATCTCAATTCGAAAAGTGCTTTCCTTTTGTTTCGGTAGAGAAAAGATTGTTCTCGGTGAACCACAACTCCGGTACCTTTCAACTTTGGCGCAGCTTTCAAGATTTTCTGTGCAGTGGCTTTGTCATTGAATTTTAATACCATTGTTGTTTTGTTGTTGTGCCGGTTGACAAATTCTTGCGACTTTTCATAGGATAATTGTGTATTTACATCTAGATCGAGAAGGCTGAGACAAGTTTGTTTTGCTTGATTATCCTTGTCCGTTTTCTCATCTGGGGGCAAATGCAACACAACTGAGTTTTCATGAGACCTTTCATGTAGAAACTCTAATTGTTTTTCAAGAGATTCGCAGTAGCTCTCAACAGCAGCTAAGCGTCCCGTAAGAAGTTCGTTCTGAGACCGCAAAAGCTGTATTTCGACGGAGATAGCGCTAATGTCATCCTTTGTTGAGATATTCTTTAAATGCTCTATCAGGCAGCCATCAACAATCGATTTAATATTGTCAATCTGAGATAAAGAACTCATATTTGTGCGTTTATTCCACAAATCTTCCTTTTGGGGTGTGGAGAATTTACTTTTTGGGGGTTTGGCTGGTGATATTTCCCCCAATTTTCGCTTCGATAGCATACAAAAGTTGCACACAGACAAAGAAAACAATGGCCTCCGACCACGCAATACAAAATGTTTAAATTAATCCTACCTTTTTGTCAACTTACGGAAAGGATAACACTTTTTTTAAACTTTAATATACTTTTACTATTGTTTTTTGTCGTTTTTATTTTTTTTTACTTTAAATTAACGATTAAAATAAAAAATAATCAGGAGCACTCAAAATCTTGACTTTATATTCTCACTCTCTCTCTCTCTTTTTCCTTTATATATTCGACAAAAGAAATACTTCGACTGATGTGAATGCCCTTGATGAAAGTCAAGACTGATGAGCCTAAAGGAAACAAAGAAAACAAAATCTGCAGAGGCTCAGGCTTCTGTTACTTATCTTCCTGATTTCCTTTGGAAAATTTGACCTGAACCTAATAAAAACCAGAAAAATCACAGTCAGACAAAAGCTTTAGAATTTCCATCTTATGGTCACATACATACCTCTGCTGTTAATTTATATATATTTATATCCCCAAAGTTGCTAGAGCTTTTCCTCCAGACAATTCCAATTTAGCGGCACCAAATCAATATCTATGTACATATATATAATATATATGTACCTACAGAAATATACTTCTATTAAATTTTGTATTGTCTTTTCTTTTTACCGCATATTTTTAATTTACCTGATATATTTGTTTAATATCATTCAATTATATATTCCACCAAAACTTCTTCTTTAACTAACTTTTCACCACTATAAGGGTAAACCCTCCACGTAGGCCCTGAACTTCTTCACCGATAGGACGGCCGCATAGCACTCAAGTTCCGTAACACTGTAATTCCTTTGAGCAGAATTCAACTTCTGGGACATGAATGCTATCGGTCGTTCATTTTTCTCCCTACCCCTGAGGTTGAAGCGTCGCATTGTATATAAAAATGTTTTGAAAAGTCGGGATTTGTTAGTATGGGAGCGGTAACTAAACTCGTTTTGAGAAGTTGAAATGCTGTAATTGCTTCGTCGGTCATTTCAAAAGTCTGTCCTTTCTTCAAACAGTCAGTCATTTGAACTGCTATGGTCGCGTAGTTTGGTATGAAACGCCTATACCATCCAGTCATACCTAGAAACCTACGGAGTTGCTTGGGGGTTTTCGGTATCGGAAAGTCCTCGACCGCCGATACTTTGTCCTTGTCAGTCTGTATACATCCGTCACCAACCACATATCCCAGATACTTTATCTCCTTGAAACAAAATTTGCTTTTTTCTACATTTATTGTTAAGCCCGCTTGGCGTAAAGCTATTGCAACTTCCTCCAGTACCTTCATGTGCGTTTTGAAGTCTGGAGAACAAATCAAGAGGTCATCGAGATAGACAAAGACATTTTGTCGAAGACTACCAGGGATGATTTTGTCCATTAGCTTAGACATTCTCTGAGCGTCGTTACACAACCCAAACGGCATAACCGTGAATTTGTATAACGGTCGCCCAGGGACTGTAAAAGCTGTCTTCTCTCTTGACTTGCTCTCCAGAGGAATTTGCCAAAAGACATCTTTCAAGTCGATACTGGAGATAAACTTAGTATCTTGTAGTCTGCTTATGATTCCCTCTATATGCGGAAGGGGGTATATAAGCAAACTTTTTGGTTCTGGCATTTACTTTTCTAGAATCCAGACACAGCCTATTTTTCCCACTTTTCCTCACCAAAACAACTGGTGAACTCCAAGCACTATTACTCTCCTCTATCACTCCCATCTCCAGCATTCTGTCCAGCTCAGCATACATAAGCTTCTGTACTGCTGTTTTATGGGAATTTGTTCGTCATCCACTTCTATTACATGTTCTTCGAGATTAGTTTTACTTAACCCGAGTACGGCAAAGGAAGGGAACAGTAACTTGATGCCCTCCAGCTGCTTAGCTTGATCTGGGGAAAGATCACGAAAGTTCGGCTGTTCTTTCGTCATTACTGGAGCGTTAAGCTCGCTAATGATATTAGGAGCAACATTAAAAGAGCTCCAAAAATCTACACCCAGGTACAGTGGCTGTAAAAGACTAGGAACAACCAAGATCTCCAACTCTTGTATTTTTCCACCCCATGAAACATTTGCTCTAAAACATCCTTCTATTTTCTGGTGGTTTCCATCAGCTGTTCTTATATCGTTATTCATTTTTGTAATTTTGATGTTTTTCCTACTAATAAAATCGATTGCACCTTTCCCTAAACACGTAACGGACGCTCCACTATCTAAAAGCCCTTCAAAATCTTCTCCTTCTAATTGCACTTTCGCGTATGGCCTATTGTCATTCGACATTGTCAGTATTGTCGCTTCAATTTTACTTTTAGTCTGTCTTGTAATTGCACTTTTCCCCCTTAGTTTCATAATCTTCAAATAATTCCTACTCTTCACTTTTATAAAATCTATTTCTTCACCAAAAATTCTCTTTCTAGCATCTTCATATTCCATCATTCTCTGGTGAAGACTTTTGTGAAGATTTCGTTCTTCAATTTGGTGAGCATCTTCTATATTATTTATTTCTTTTTCAGTTTTTCTTTTCAAAATTTCTATTCTTTTAGGTTGTTCGAGTTTTCCGGGAGTGATTTTGAAGTCGGCAGTTGACTCCCGGATGTACTGCTGACTTTCGGGTTTCCCTGACACGCAGCACATCGGAAGGAAACACTACCCTGTCCACAACAAAAACATGTTAAGGTATGAAAAGAGGACGGACAATCGCCAGCAGACTTTTGTTTGTCCTTCAATTCCTCTCTTTTCTTTTCTTGTCCTTTATATATTTCTTGTTCCCTAAAACCTTTCCTTTCCGGTCTCTTAGCTTGAAAAGCTGCTAATTCAAAGTCTTCTTCTTCATCACTTACCCTATCTCTATTTCTTAAACAATCACTAACATCTATTTCATGTGTAAAACGCTTTATCTTTGAATCTCTTAATACTAAATGTTCTTCTGCTCTTTTACACTCCTCTCTCAATTCGCGAATATTGCTAATAGAGCAACCAAAAACTAATGTGCTGATTCGTTCCTTCAAATTTTTTCTAACCATAGAAACCAAATCACTTTCTGTTGGTCTGATTTGCATTTGCAAAGTCAAACCTCTAATATCAGCATAGAATTCGTCGAATGTTTCATGGGATTGTGTTTTCGATCCATGATTGCCCTCAGGATTTCATGGTCACGCTTATTATGTTTGAATTGCCGAAGTAGTTCAGTCTTCAGATCGTGATAATTAAAAAATTCATCGCTCTGGTTCTGCTCACAGATATCCCAATACCAACGCTCAGCAGAGCCTGTGACCAAATGGTGAAAATTAGCGAAGAGCTGATTGTCAGTCAGTCCACTTTTTTTCTGTAACGTCTCCACTCGAAAAATAAAACTTTCAACTGACATGCCCTTTGACGAACCTTCAAATTTAACTCCCCATTTATGAACATCAATCCTTCGATTGATATCTCTAAACGAAGAGCTTCCATCTGTCGGATGCGATGTCGATTGACTATTTATCGAGTGGATTGTCTGACTGTTGTTTCCTCTTGCTCTCGTAGTGTTTTGTATTGAATCTTGTTCATGTGTCGTGTCCCTCTGAACTGTCAAGGACTGTTCCAAACTACATAGCTTTGAATTGACCTCTTTCATGTTCTTGTCAAATAACTTGTACATTTCTGACAAGCCATCCGCAAGAACACTCATAGTTTTAGTCTGGCTTTCCTTGACAGTCAGAGTTGCTACCTTCTGCATTCGTTCATATAAGTCCAGTCCTGTCAGTATGTTTACATTTGGTGGGCTAGTTGTTGTATTCGTATTAGTTCGGTTTTGGTTTAGTCTTATTTGTTCTGTTCGTAGTCGTTCTTGTTCAAGTTCATAGTTTTGTTTCGTAAGTTTTTCACGTTCTAGCTTAAGTTTTTGGTTTAGGTGTGTAATCCGGTCTTGTTCTAAACGTAATCGTTTTTGTTCTTGTTCTATTCGTAGTCGTTCCTGTTCAAATTCAAAATTTCGTAATGTCAGTTGTTCTTGTTCTAATTGTAATTTCTCGAATTCTGAATTTTGTTGGGTTAATTGTTCTATTTCTGTTCTCAAAAGTTCTTGTTCGTTCCCATCATTTTCTTCATCTTCTTCAGGACCTCCTGCGGCCTCATCTTGTCTTATTGTCGCGTTTTGTGTGTTAGTATTTTGTAAGTTGTTGTTATCGTTCACTCCGAGTATCTCAATGTTGCGAATAATGTTCGTTATTTCATGGTATGTCTTGTCTAAGTTGTCGTTTTCTATTACGGTCGGTGGTACCGTCGAAAGTATGAGGGTCTCAGCTACTTCGTTTTCCTCGTCTAATGTTTCTGTCTGACGTGTGACTCTCCTTTTAACAGTACTTTTGGGAACTGTCCCTGTAGCTTTCTTCTTCCCTTCTGACATCTTCCTCAATTATCTTCTTTTCTTATTTTTTGCTGAATTGCAAACTATCAAACCTCAATCCAATAAAAAAACTAAATTCAATTGTAAAATAAAAAAACTTATAAAAAAAAGAATTGTAAAGATAAAGTATTCAAAAAAAATAAAAAAAAAAATATTGTTAAAAAAAAGGAAAATTATTAAAATGACAACAAAAAAAATTATTAAAAGGAAAATTGTTGTGTAAATTTCAAAGTAAAAAAAAATTAAATAAAAAGATAAATGTATAAAAAAAAAAAAATTATCAATAAATGAAATGTAATTTGTAAAAAAAAATATTTGTATGTATTTGTATACGCAAACGCTAGGTGTGTGAAGTTTGGCAAAGTTTTCCTATCATTTTGCAAATTGGTGGTCGTTAGTTGTGTCCTAGAGTACTTTTGTCGGGTGACTGGTGCGTTTGAAATTCAGTGGTTGCTTCAGCTCACCTCTCCCCCACAACCACTACATAGTTCCTGGCGTAAGGCCTAGTCAATGGCTGGCTGTGGGTTTAAAAATGAACTTCCACATGAACAAGGTTTTCAAACTCCGAATCTCTGCCTCACGATGAATCTGGCTGTGCCTAATTCTATGGACAGCTGAGATTCGAAATTGTAAACTTCCTCGCTAAAATCTCTGACCCATGGCCTGAAGATTTGGACAGCTATTTTCAATCTGTGACAAGATCAAAAGTTACTAGTTCCAGGCTTGTGTATTCTAAAAAAAAATAATTTTAAATTCAAACAAAACAGATCCAAGGCGATGATAAAAAAATCATCTCCCTGGACCTGTCTTAGGTTTAAAACCGTTAGGTCTCGTTGGGCGCCATTGTTAGGAGCCAGGTCTCCACGGGGGGAATGCTTTGATGTACTGGTAGAGGCTGGAGCGCGCTTGTCGTTGCACGGCTCAGCTCGTCGCGTGGGGTGGTTCTTGCCAACTCCCAGTACACCTCCTGCTCGACTAAACATTATTTGTAATCGTGCCTAAGGTAACTATTGGATATAAATAACACAAACCTGGGAACTCTGGCGATATCTAAGAGGAACAAGAAATTGGTACTTCGAATTAAGTTTAAAAAAAATATAAGAAAGAATCTAATCTAACTAACCTAAGAAAATAATAAAAAAAAAAACCTTCACCAAAAAAAATAATAATAGAAAAATTAAGAAAACTAACATGATAATAAAAAAAATAAATAAAAAAAATAAAAGAGAACTAAACCTTAATATAAAACTAATTCAAAAATATGTAAACTTTTATCTAAAGCACCTCCTTCTTACCCACTCAAATACCGCCACACCAAATCCCAAACGTTCGTCTGATGTTATTGACGAAGGTCTGGCCAACCCGCCCTAGTACCGTGAAGATACTTCCTTCGCTATTTCCTTGGCCGAATGCAGCGGAAATAGCCCCTGTAATGACCCAGCCAGTCACGAACTAGTCCGTAGAGAAAGTTAGTCAGTCATGTCCGAGAAACCAAACTTACATTTGGACGGCTTTACCAAGCCTCCACACACCCTAGCTAAAAAAAAATTTGGTACTCCATTTTTCTTTTCTCTAATAATATTTCAAAATTAAAACTTTATTATTCCAATTCATATGTATAATTCATCAAAATTCAATCGAGTTCTCCCAATCGTTTCTTTTCTTATGTGATAATCAAAAATTCAAAAATAAAAAAAAATTTATGTATAACAACTAATAGGTTTAAATACAAGTTCACAATTGAACTGATCTTACTGGATTTTTATAGGATCTTCTATCCATAAACACAAGATATTTTGTTACTCACGGTTTTCCTGGTCCCTCATCGTTCTGCCGGCAGCACGTTGAGTAACAGGGGTAGCACCTTCGCCACCACTTTCTTTTTTTTTTTCTTTCGCTTGACTATTTTAAGACAAGCCTTTAAAATCACTTTTCCTTATTCACTTATAATTTAAACCAAATTCAAAAATAAAATAAAATTATTGAGTTAAAAGGAAAATAACAAAAAAAAATTTTCGGAAAACCGGATTGTTACAATTCAATAAAAAAAATAATCTATATATCTAATTTTTATGATCAAAAAAATTAAAGTTCTTTCTTTTCTTGAATTTATTCACTTTTCTTTCAATTTCTTCACTTCTGCTTATCTTCAATTTTTCCTTTCTTCACTTTCTTTCCCGAACACCCTTTCTCCTTTCTTCAAATCTCTTTCTTCTCTTCAAGAGATATCTATATATATCTATTTATAGATATATAGTACCCTCTTAGATTACGGTCTTTGTGCCTTCGAAGTCTTTTCTTTTATATATTCGATAAAAGGAATACTTCGCCTGATGTGAATGCCCTTGATGAAAGTCAAGACTGATGAGCCTAAAGGAAACAAAGAAAAAAAAAATCTGCAGAGGCTCAGGCTTCTGTTACTTATCTTCCTGATTTTCTTTGGAAAATTTGACCTGAACCTAATAAAAACCAGAAAAATCACAGTCAGACAAAACCTTTAGAATTTCCATCTTATGATCACATACCTCTGCTGTTAATTTATATATATTTATATCCCCAAAGTTGCTAGAGCTTTTCCTCCAGACAATTCCAATTTAGCGGCACCAAATCAATATCTATGTACATATATATAATATATACCTACAGAAATATACTTCTATTAAATTTTGTATTGTCTTTTCTTTTTACCGCATATTTTTAATTTACCTGATATATTTGTTTAATATCATTCAATTATATATTCCACCAAAACTTCTTCTTTAACTAACTTTTCACCACTATGACTCTATAATAAAATTTAAATAAAAAAAAAATTGGTCTCTAATGGCTGTTAACACTTCCTATCTGTTCAACTAACAAACGTAAGAATGACCATAAAATCTCTTAGGCTAGTTCCTAGCCCTCCTCCTTTTAACTAAGTAAATAGTTACCACTATCTCTGAGTGAGATCACTATTTTTTCCACCCACAATTATTTTCCATCCCTATCATAGACAATCAACCCCCCTCATCCAAGTCCAAGAACCAGTACTCACACATACATACCACTAATGTAGTCTTATTTCCCTCTCTCAGTCTTTTCTTCTTCTATTTAGCTAATATCAATTAATTCCTAAAATTAATCCTATTCTTTATCTTAAATTGCTAATCTAATCTTTCACAAATAAATCTAATAGTTTGAATCAACTATCGATTACCATAAATTTCCTCCCTTACTGTACTAGAGATACTTAGCCTAAACTTAAACCATAATAAAATTCATTAAAATTCATCCGGTTGATGAACAATCGTGTCTAGTACATTCCTGTGCATGAGCTAGTTGTAGTTTTTCTGCCCCCTTTCCCTTGGGAGAAAGAAAGACAAAGCTACTACTGCATGCGCAGAACGAAACAATTGAATTGTCAAAACAAAATCATAACGAACATGGACGAGT
Source organism: Syrphus vitripennis (assembly GCA_958431115.1). Taxonomy (NCBI): domain Eukaryota; kingdom Metazoa; phylum Arthropoda; class Insecta; order Diptera; family Syrphidae; genus Syrphus; species Syrphus vitripennis. The sequence continues at coordinate 54,177,068 of OY288110.1, read as the reverse complement.
AAGGATTAGCAGAAATTATTTTGGTGAGTATTATTAATAAAAATTTAATATTTTAAAGTATTAAAATTAATCTTTTTACTATTCCTATTTCTTTTTCAGGTGTTGCTACCTATTTTTGTCTATAATTGTGGTAAGTAGAGTTTGTGCAAAGTGTTGAATTTGTGTTGCAAAGATTTGAATGCAAAAGCGATCGAATCCTGGCAATACAAATTCATATCTTTGGATTGTAATTATTATATTTGTGATATTAATCTATTAATTATGTATTTTCTTTTCAGAATTACCTTCAGGATGGTCCATCTTCCATCCTACAGGTGTCCGGCCAGTGGGGATGGCTTAGGCCATTCCACTCAACAACACAGCTCCCATCGTTGGAACAAGGTGTCGTCGGCGGTGTGCTGCCGCGCGACCGGCTAGGTATGTATGTATCTAGATAGATACATTCATATGGCCACGCAACAAATTCTAAAGTAACCAGCTATAAAAAGCACAATAATATGTACCTATATAAGAAAAAAACCGTAAATAAAAAAATAAAACACATTACCTTAAATAAGTTGAGGAAACTTATTGGAATTTATCTTAAAGAAAAGAAACTCTTCAATTTAGAAAAGGCAAGTAAAATAGCCTTAAAGTCTGCAATTAAAAACGTAGAAAAAACAAAGGAAACATTAAAACCCCCAGGGTTATTCCAGTACCAAAAGTTGGAGAGGCAATTCCATTTCTTGTACCATTGTTTGCTGGACTTTCAGCTCTTGGGGCTTTGACGGGTGGTGCTGCTGGAGTTATCAAGGCTGTCAATGATGTAGGCAATGCTAGAATGGACCTGGATGAGAAAAAACTTCATAATCTCAAAATGGAATCAATTGCTCTTGGTCATGGACTACATCTGACACCCTATAGAAAAGGACTTGGACTGTATTTAAATCCACAAACAAAAAACTTCTAGGATCGCTACCCAATCGTGCACTGAATGAAATTGACATACAAAACTTTGCAAACAAATATATACCTCATTTTCCAGGAGTCTTCATGGGAGATAATTTAATAAAGACAAAACCTTTTAAGAACGAGAGTGGGGTCGTAAATCTAGACTCAGAAAATGGAATTGGTAGACATTGGGTAGAGTATTTTAAAAGGGGCAACCATATTGAATATTTTGATAGTTTTGGTAATTTGCAACTTCCTAGAGGAATAATTAACTATTTAGGAAAACAAATTCCTTTCCATTACACTCGGCATCAAAATTGTGATTCATTTAACTGTGGACACTTATGTTTAAGTTTTTTTTCGCAATTGTAATTTCCAATAAATAAAAAAATAATTAAAACAATTCGATTAGTCTGTTTTCTATCATCATGGCAATGACACTTACTTTAACCGGTAGAACATCCCTTTTATCGGCAGAATGTTTTCCCCCTCTCGATGTTGACAAGGATTATGTTTGTGGATTGATAGATATTCAAACCTATAACTCTATACCGAATGTTGACGAACGTAACAACATGCTCATTGTTATCATTAAATTTAACAATTACTTGTAAAATTGAAGCTAACTTTAACACATATTTTTCAATAGGGAGAGAAGCATAGGAAAATTGCTGGAATTCAGCAAAACGGTTCTTTCTCCCGGTAAGAAGCACACCTCTGATTTACCTGTGGATATTAATAAGGTAAACATTATAAGGAATGAGTATAATATAGTAAATGGGTCATATTTAAATAATACACCTGTGCACACTATTCATGAATTTTCTCCTGAAACGGGATCAGGATATAAGATAATAGAAGTCCCCAAAAATGTTATCTATTTGCCAGTGAATGTCAAACGAATAAGTTCTCTCACATTGAAACTCGTAGGCCAAGACGGAAACATAATAAATTTTAGAGGAGAACGTATAACAGTACGTTTGCATTTGACTTCAAGATAATTATAATGTTGATCTATAATAATAATTATTATAAGACAAACACTGTGATGCTTTTTTTTCTTATGCTCGTCGTGTCCAAGGTTTTTCCGAAGAAAGCAAAGTAAAACTCGGATAAAGAAGGAAGAACTCGCCAATTACCAGTTATAATCTTTTATTTTATTGACAATTAAAATAAAAAGGTTTACAATCTTATAATACTCTTGTTCTTAAATAACTAACACGGTATTTCATATATCTTATTCTTAAAATAATAAAGGAATCTAGTTCCAGCCCAAGGCGACTCCAAGGGAAAATTACTTTGCCTTTACTTCCTCTGAAGGAGAAAGAGGGATATCAACGGCGGTACAGGAATCTGATTCCAGCCCAAGGCTACTCCAAGGGAGAATTACTTGGCCCTTACTTCCTCTGAAGGAGAAAGAGGGATATCAACGGCGGTACAGGAATCTGATTCCAGCCCAAGGCTACTCCAAGGGAAAATTAGCTAGTCTACCACTACAAATTCTACTAAAAAGTAAGGTCTGGCTTAAAAATAGCACACAAGGTACTATAAAAGCGACCTGTAGGGATCAATAGTTAGTGATCGCCGGAACCTTATAACTCTCAGCTGGCCAAATATAAAATATGAGGTAGTTTCATCGAGTGATAAGCTTCGAATTACTCGGAATTTCATCCATCCTCTTGTTGACTTTTCAGCTATGACACAGTGTGAACTATATGAGGTAAAGTGCAAAGTTAATATTATTTTAGTAATACACACTGTGCCGATGCTGCTGTATGCTGCTGCTGATGACGTAGTGTCGTTGGCTCGGTAGATGGGCGGCTATCATCGGTTGTTGTTGTTGTGCGGATGATTATTTAAAGGTCCTGGTGCAGGTTGGTTGATATTGCTGGTTATTTGTTTTAAGGTTCTTGTGCAGGTCGGTTGTGGTTGCTGGTTAATTAACTGGTTCATCGGTGGCCGGTTAATAATAAGGTAACGGCATACGGGAGGGGCTGCGTAAGTGTAACGCTTCGTTACACACCCCCCTTTCTTTGGAAGACGAGAACCTTCTCGTCTTAAGTTATTTTAATATATATTTATTTTTTTTTCTTTTGTATAAATTTTATATATATTTTTTTTTTTTTCAATTCATTGAATTTTTTTTCTCTTCTTTTTGTATATTTTTTTTTTTATTTTTTTATTTATTTATTATCTTTTGTTTTTGTTTTTTTTTCTTTTTTTTCAATTCATTTTTTTCAATTTTTTTTCAATAAATTTTTTTTCAATAAATTTTTTTTTTTCAATCGGTTTCATTTCTCTATTCCGATATTCTTAGGATAGGTTCTAAATCTCAGCAAGGCATTCTTTCCGCTCCTATTCAGGAATACTTTTATGTCACCCCACGGGCGGTGAATAAAAAATTCCCGATGGTGACGGGTTCCACTGAGGGTGATGCCCTCGAATGGGTCGAAAGGTATATTTTCAGCCACTTGTGGTGCTGACGGTGCGAGAGGTGCTGGCATTTCTGGCAATGGTGAAGGAACTTCTGTTATTGATGCTAGCCTAGGAGCCATATTCTTGACTGTTGCTTTCGGGATCGCAAAATAATTGTATCCAGGGTCAAATATACCAAACACTGGCTGGGTTCCCGGACGGTGAGCGGTTTCGGGTACTGCTGTTTGGGCCATTCCCTGTTGGCTGGTACTGGTGGAGGCGCCTGTTGCTTCGGGTTTAAAAAGGTCCACTATTTTGGCTTTGGCTGGTCCATTCCTTTTAAACCATAAACCTTCGGCGGCTTTCAATGTCGCCCGTACGCCTTGCATTCTAACAGTCTCAGGTACTTTAGGCATAATGGGCGCGGCTGAATTTACTACATGTATCTCTTTCTTTACCCGGCTGGTACGAGAAGGTTTCACCTTAAATCGTATTTTCTCTTCCCCTCGACAAGGGATGGAAATCTTTGACGGCATCGTCGGTTGACGTACGCACGGATCTTTGATTGTTGGTCTTGTGGTCGCGGTGCGAGTGGTTGCGGTAGACACAGACTTATTAGGCGGCATTTGTGGTTGTTTTGATGGTTCGTACAATGGTGGCGGGACGCTGGCGACGGGTTGTACTGGTGACTTCGTTGTTGCTGGGACGACGAAGGTTGACATTAGCGTTGGTCTGGAGGCCACAGCGGTTGCGGGGAATCTTGGTGGCCTAATCCTTTCTGGTGATGAAAGCCGATTAAATCGCTTGTTTGAATACGGCTTTGTACTCGGACGATGATTTCGGGGACTGCGGCGCACTCCTTCATCCCGATGTGGGCTTCGGCTTCGTCTGGCTTCCATTAACTTTTTACTTTTATTTTTCCTTTTTGCGAGCTTCGAAGTGTTGCTGTTTGCCGTCGGCGGTTGAATGATTAAAGATGACGAATGCTCTCCGGTATTTATTCTATTTTCTGGTTTGTCGGAATAAAATCCTTTTAAATCTCGTATATGGGCCCTCGAAGGAATTTTTGATTTCTTTTCTCCTTTCTTTTTCGCGTGACAAGTCATAATACTCTTGTCCCGGTTTTGTTTCCTTCCGGTTACTGGTTTGTTGGCCATGAAAATTTGCAAATTTGCCTGACTCATTAAATCCATTCCAATAATGGCGTCTTCTGACAGAGCGGGGAGGTGCGTAACCTCTCCCGTAACTTCCATGCCTCCTACAAATAACGTAATTAGGTAGTGTTCGGATGTCATAACTGGATCGTCATTGGCCAAGTGCACCGGGCGGTAGTCTACCTTCATTGGTATCCCGAGTTCGGTGAACCTCTGTCTAAGTTCTTGTCCGATGAATGTTCGAGTGGATCCTGTATCAATTGAGGCTTGATACTTATGATTGCCTACCTCGATGGGTATGAAATACCGGGTATCATGGCCTGGTGGATAGTTAATTACTGCTACTCCGGGATTTTGTCGGCAATTACAGTCTTTAGTCAACTTGCCATCTTCTCCACAAAACGAACAGAAAAGCCGGAATTGTCGGTTGCAGGTCTCCTTACGGTGGCCTCGCTGTTTACATTTCCAACAATGAGTTTTCCTGTCGTAAGAACTAGCGGTCGGCGTGCGGCGTGGAGTTTGTTGCGTCGTAAGGCTGGTTGAGGCGGTGGGGCGTGCGTTCGGGTCATCCTTTCTAATTGACTCGTACTCTTCTGCTAAGAGCATTAATTCCTCGAGAGTAGTGAAGTCTTTGCGACGAATATAGTATCTATATTCGGCGCGCATACTATCGAAGATCCGGTCCACGTTTTCGGCTATGGTCATTCTGGGGTGCTGCCTTATGAGATATTGTACGGCCTGGATATAATCCTTAGCTCGTTCACGGGGCCCCTGTCGCTTGCGAAATATCTCGTCCTCCAATTTTTGAAGATATCTAGCAGGCAGGAAGTAACGGATAAACGATTCTCGGAAATCGTCCCATTTCGAAAAATTATCGCCGTTAATGCGTAACCATTCTAGGGCTGAACCACGGAACAATTCGGGTAGCGTGCGCAGCATGTCGTTAGGTGGTATATTATAACAACGCGTTAATTCAGCCAAACGCTCCAAAAATTCCAACGGGTTCCCAGTGGAATCGAAACGCAAACCCCATTTGCGGACCGTGTTCATGACCTCGGCCTCGTAACTCAACGTGAGTCGTCCGGTTGACACAGCACCTGCGGGAACGGTATCTGGTTGTGAAAGAAATCCGGTTGCTGCGTACTGCGGCGGCATTGGGTGTGGAACAGGAGTACTGCTGGCTGGAGGTGGCGGTTGATATACAGTTAACGGTGGAGGCGGGTGCACAGTCAAATGTACTGGCGACTTAGGTCGAAATTCGGGAACGTGGATGTTGATTTGACTTTTCTGCATAAGTTCTGACTGAACCTCCTTATCCTCTGTCTCCGCGCTTTCTCTTACTTCCACAATCTCTTCCCACTCGGCGCATAGGTTCTGGGTGGACTTATGAGCCCTGAGCTCCTTGAAGTGCTGGCTTAATCTTTTACGAAGATTTTGGACATTGCCAGTAGTTTCCAAACCCCTGGCGGTCAGTACCTCTATGAGTTCTGGTCTCTTTAAAAAGTATATGAAGCCGAGGTTTTGGTATATGGTCGGTTCAGCCTGCGCAGATGTTTCGTCGTCGGACATGATGATAATATATATCGGATAACTGGTAATTGGTTTCGGCGGTACGGGCGGTCGGTGTAAAGCTGTTTATGTACAGCGGTTGGTATTCGATGCACGCGGGTGGGTATGCGGTAATCGAAGAACGGCGGTTGGTATGCGGCGGTCGGTATAAAGCTGCTAATGTGCAGCGGGCGGTAGGTAAATTTTTTAGAAATTTCCAGGTCGGTCGGCAGTTGGAGTTCGGATGAACCTTCTAAAGGTCCCTGCTCGGGCACCAAAATGTGATGCTTTTTTTTCTTATGCTGAGGTAAGCTCGTCGTGTCCAAGGTTTTCCCGAAGAAAGCAAAGTAAAACTCGGATAAAGAAGGAAGAACTCGCCAATTACCAGTTATAATCTTTTATTTTATTGACAATTAAAATAAAAAGGTTTACAATCTTATAATACTCTTGTTCTTAAATAACTAACACGGTATTTCATAGATCTTATTCTTAAAATAATAAAGGAATCTAGTTCCAGCCCAAGGCTGAAGGAGAAAGAGGGATATCAACGGTGGCGGTACAGGAATCTGATTCCAGCCCAAGGCTACTCCAAGGGAGAATTACTTGGCCCTTACTTCCTCTGAAGGAGAAGGTTAGGTTAGGTTGGTTGGGCTGACAGTTGATTTTGTTACCGTCACACTTAGATCAATGTAGATCCATTGTGATACCCTGAAGTGTTATAACTTCTTGAAGTGTTAACCTATGAATCCGATGGTTCGTCTAGCCATTTGGAGGTCTTGACGAAGTTCAGTAAGCTCTTGCTAGAGAGTTCTGATAGTTCTTCTAATTCGTTGAAGAAGTAGTTGCCTAGGGTTTTTTTCCTAGTTTGGCAGAGTGATGGACAATGACAAAGAAAGTGAGCAGTGTCTTCATGCTCGTCTTCGTCGCCACAACCTCTGCAGAGATCGTCGGTATTAAGCCCCATTTTCTTTTTATGGTAGCCAAGTAGGTTGTGTCCCGTTAATATGCCTATAAGGGATCTTAAGGAAGGTTTATTAAGAATTAAAATTCTTTCGGACCTTCTCTTATCGTATCTAGGCCATAGTTTCCTGGTAATACCACAGGTTTCTAGGAGGTTCCATCTATCGTTGGATTTTTGAATGATTGTGTTACCGACGTTTTTCTTCAGTTCACATAGTGGGATTCCTATGTTGTGGTCTATGAGGGAAGGTTCAAGTAAAGTGCCTTCCCTTGCCAGCTCATCTGCTTTTTCGTTTCCTGGCACACCACTATGGCCGGGAACCCAGCAGAGTCTTACATTATGCTGTATACCAAGAACCTTTAGCTCTTCGCGACAGCAAGAAACAAGCCTTGACTTGATTTGAGTGGCAGACAGAGCTTTTATTGCTGCCTGGCTGTCAATGAAAAAGGTGATGTCCGCGTGTGATATCGCCATCATTGATATATGCCTCGCAGCGTTTTTCACTGCCAAGATCTCAGCTTGGAAGACGCTGCTATGGTCGGGGAGCCTGAATGAATTGGCAAGTTTCAGGTTTTCTGAGTAGAATCCTGCTCCTACTCTACTGTCCATTTTTGAGCCATCAGTGAAGATGGTGAAAGTCGACTCATAGGTGTAGGGTACATTGTTTTCCCAATCTATTCTATTGGGGAATCTAGTACTAAAAGATTTGTTAAAATCTAAGTAAGGGGTCATATAATCAGTCAGAATATTGTTGCCTACGTATTTCGTTAGAATGGCAGCATGGCCACTTGGATTAGTTTTCCAGATGCTGGTTTGACTAAGCCGAATGGCGCTGTTTGCTGCTGATTCTTGTACAAATAGATCTAGGGGCGGGAGATTGAGGATTGCTTCCAAACCCGCAGTAGGGGTGGTCCTCATCACACCAGTTGTGCTGATGCAAGCCATTCTTTGTAGCTTGGTAAGGGTTTTTAAATTTGTGGATTTCTCCAGGGCTTTCCACCAAACCAGGCTGCCATAGGTCAGAATAGGCCTGACAATGGCGGTGTACATCCACATGATTATTTTAGGATTAGGTCCCCAGTTTCTGCCTAGAATCCTGTTACATGAGTAGAGTGCAAACATGGCTTTTTTGTGCCTTTCTTGTATATTTAGGCCCCAGTTGAGTTTTTTGTCTAAGATTACACCGAGGTATCTCGCTCGGTCGGAAATCTTAAGTGGGGTATCATCAATTTGTGGTAAATCGAACGGAGGTATTTTCCTTCTGTTTGTAAAAAGTACTAACTCTGTTTTAAGGGGATTTACCTTAAGACCACATTTTTTGGCCCAGTTACTGACAATGGACAGTGCATTATCTAGTTGCTCGCTGATAGTGGTAGGATATTTTCCTGTTGCCAAAAGTGCTAGGTCATCGGCATAGGCTACCACTGTTATGCCGTTATGTCTTAGTTTTATAAGGATCTCGTTCATCACCAAGATCCAGAGAAGAGGTGATAGAATTCCACCTTGCGGTGTACCTCTAGATGCGTGCATCTTTATCTGTGCGTTACCAAGTTCACTATGTATCTGTCTGTTCAACAACATACACATGATCCATTTGATAACTGTTGCTTCTACCTTGAGATCACAAAGTGCTTTTTCAATTGCACTATTGTGAACGTTGTTAAAGGCTCCTTCGATGTCTAGGAAAGCCGCAAGAGTGTATTCTTTAACCTCAAGCGATTTTTCTATCGTACTAACAACACAGTAGAGTGCGGTTTCTACACTTCTGCCTTTTGTGTAGGCATGTTGAAAGGGTGATATGACCTCCGGTTTTAATTTACTTCGGATATGAATATCAATTAGCCTTTCAAGTGTTTTGAGCATAAAGGAGGTGAGACTAATAGGTCTAAAGTCTTTGGGTTCCGTGTGACTGGGCTTGCCGGCTTTAGGAATAAAGACGACTTTAATCTCACGCCATGTCCTTGGAACATAGCTCCATTTTAGGCTGCTATGGAAAATGTTTATCAGGTGGGGAGTGACGAATTCACTGCTTTTCTGCAGCATCAGAGGGAAGATGCCGTCAATGCCTGGAGATTTGTACGGGGAGAAGGAGTTTATTGCCCACTTAACCCTTTCTTCCGTTACAATATCAGTAGGGATTTCATGCGCGTAGAGCAGAGAGTTATCTGATTCGCATTCAGGATTAGATTTGCTTCCTGGAAAGTGTGTTTCCACCAGGAGTTCTAAACTATCATAACCTGACTCTGTCCAACTGTTGTCGGGTTTCTTTAGAGAACCCACACAGATGTTTGTTTTCGCTAGGATCTTTCTGAGCCTAGCTGATTTATTGGTGCACTCAATGTTGCTACAGAAATTTCTCCACGAGCTGCGTTTAGCACGTTGTGTTTCTGTTTTAAATTTTCTCTGGCTGGACTTGTAGCAGTCCCAGTCGCTATCAAGTCTTGTGCGTTTAGCGATATTGAAAAGTTTCCTAGTTTCTTTCCTAATATTTGTTAGTTCTAATGTCCACCATGGGGGTTTCTTGTTTTTCTTCTTCGACTTTACAATGGGACAACTTAAGTCAAAAGCTTTTTGCAGAGCCCCTGTGAGATCTACTGTTGCTTTTTCTAAGCTGTTTGGCCCTTGGATTGCAGTTGTATTTACGCTTTCTATGTTTTTACTAATTTCCCTATTGAAGATATGCCAATCTGTACGCCTATTATTTCTAAAGGGATTGAGCTGACCTTCAACATTAGGAGTCGTAAATTCTATAAGACGATGGTCTGAGAAGGAAGGTTCATCTAGAACTTTCCAATTATTTATCTGACAGGAGTTTGAATTATTAGAGAGGGTGATGTCGAGCACCTCTTTACGGTTTCTAGTGACAAAAGTGGGTGTATTACCTCGGTTTGCCACGCAAAGATTACTACTAATAATAAATTCAAAAAGGGATTCACCCCTAGTATTAGTGTCGGTGCTGCCCCATTGCACATGGTGTGCGTTGGAGTCGCAACCTATAATAATATTAAAATTTTTCTTACTTGCGAATGATACCAATTGACTTGTTAAAAACGCTGGTGGTCCTTCCTCTCCATCATAAGGCATATATGTGGAGGTGATAATGAGCGTTGGGAGCTCCTTTCGTTCTAATATTACCGCGGTCTGGTCGATGTTGCTATAAGTAGTTAGAAGAAAAAGATTAAACTGTTTCCTGGCTACTATACAAGATCTTGGATTACAATTTTGACTGTCAGTGTTTGACTTGTACAGTGTGAGGTCTTTGGAGTTTAGGCCCTTGATCATGCCACCTACTGTCCAGGGTTCTTGAACTAGGGCCACGTCATATTGTCTACTTTCTATGAGGTAGACCAGGTTTGCGCTGGCGGCTTTACTATGATGAAAATTGATTTGTAAGATTTTCAATTCCATTTACATAATAAAGAATTTGTTCATCGCCTTACTAACCTGTTTTCTGTTATTTGATTTCAGTCTAAGCTTGCATCTGGTGATCCCGACGCGTACTTTGAAGTCCACTTTCCTTAGTAATGGTAGAGATTTGTGGTTCAATCTCACCATTACTTCCGTACCTTCATTGGTCTTTTCACAACTTATCACTTCCCACTCTTGACTGAGAAGATCTTTATTAAGAGATATAATATATCTCTCAAGTCGATCGTTAGGAAGGGTTGGACCTTTAACCAGTAAGCTGCCTATTGGTCTTGTCAAGTTTTTTATGTCTTTTACATCGATAAGACGAAGATCGGCATTTTGCCATGGTGCTGTAGTTGTTCTAGTGAACTCCTGAAGCCACTTGAAGGTGTCATCGTTCTCGCAATCCATCACCTTGAAACCATGAATGGTTGTAAGGTTGCCAAAAAGCGGAGGGGGCCTGTTTTTGACGATGGCCTCGTTGACTTCTTCTAGTATTCTGAGTTCCAGGAGTTGCCATTCATCCTCAGTCAGTTTCCGTGAAGGTTTACCAAAGTCCGCTATTGCGACTTGTTTTCCCTTCACGGTTACCCGGGAGATCTTGATCCTCTTCGTTACCTTATTAGGTGAAGAGTCGGTCGGGGATGCAAGTTCGTTCCTTGTCCTTTTCGAGGAGCAAGGAGCGCCATCATCAAGAGGTGGTTGTGCGTTTGGTTCTAGTCTCGTAGTAGTCAGTAGTCGCTGTTTGGATTTGTCCAGCGCTGCCTTCTCCTTTGCTGTCAAGGACTCGGGGGTCCTATTAGCAAAGCGTCGGACAATCCTTTCAGCATTCCGTTTTTGTCGTCGTCGTATTTCGTTGTCGTTGAGTGTTTTGGCTTTCCGTTTTTTCGTCCTGTTCTCTATCACCGTGTTAAGGCTGTCGGTCGTCGTGTTGGTCGTGCGGTTTTCGGGTTCAGAGTTTATGGTTTTGTTCAGGTTTACTCCTAGATTGTTATCAGAGGGGTTACCTTCACAAGCCTTCACATCCTTACCCTCATTGAGTGTAACCTCCCCACCTGAGTTACCAACTGATATCAGAGCGATCACCGGTACAGTAGGTGGTTTGGTTGACGAGTCAATGTTTGTCCGACTGGTTAGTGTCTGTGTTTGTTCGTCTGGGGGGAGTGGTACAGCAGCCTTTGATGGGGGACATCCTTCCTTACTCTGTGCTAAACCAGCGATAGGAGCGGGTGGGCCCATCAAGGTCTTTATGCACGAACCTGTCGGAGAAAGGAGGTTTGGTGCTAGATTAGCGGAATGCCCATCTTTTCCCAGCTCCCTCTCCAGAAAGGCACGAGCATTATGTAGCCACTTCCTTTCCTGTTCCGTCATTTGGTCCCATTCCAGTTTACCCAACCTCTTGACGGTTCTTTTGCTGTTAGTTATTTTGCAACGCCTAGAGGCTCTTGATGCCGTAGAGAGGCTTGAGCTTGCGATTGAACAGACATCACTGACATCTCTGAAGGAGAAAGAGGGATATCAACGGCGGTACAGGAATCTAATTCCAGCCCAAGGCTACTCCAAGGGAAAATTACTTGGCCCTTACTTCCTCTGAAGGAGAAAGAGGGATATCAACGGCGGTACAGGAATCTGATTCCAGCCCAAGGCTACTCCAAGGGAAAATTAGCTAGTCTACCACTACAAATTCTACTAAAAAGTAAGGTCTGGCTTAAAAATAGCACACAAGGTACTATAAAAGCGACCTGTAGGGATCAGTAGTTAGTGATCGCCGGAACCTTATAACTCTCAGCTGGCCAAATATAAAATATGAGGTAGTTTCACCGAGTGATAAGCTTCGAATTACTCGGAATTTCATCCATCCTCTTGTTGACTTTTCAGCTATGACACAGTGTGAACTATATGAGGTAAAGTGCAAAGTTAAAATTATTTTAGTAATACACACTGTGCCGATGCTGCTGTATGCTGCTGCTGATGACGTAGTGTCGTTGGCTCGGTAGATGGGTGGCTATCATCGGTTGTTGTTGTTGTGCGGATGATTATTTAAAGGTCCTGGTGCAGGTTGGTTGATATTGCTGGTTATTTGTTTTAAGGTTCTTGTGCAGGTCGGTTGTGGTTGCTGGTTAATTAACTGGTTCATCGGTGGCCGGTTAATAATAAGGTAACGGCATACGGGAGGGGCTGCGTAAGTGTAACGCTTCGTTACAACACCACAAACAACAGCAATGTTAGTTCTATTTCGACAACAAAACCATTAAGACCATCATTAACAGCTGAAAATAAAACATTTCTACAAAGTCTAGGACTGACACTAAGATATGGTTTCGTGTAATCTTGGCGAGTGGTTGTGTTTTCTTTGAGCTCCTGAATATATTATTAAAATCTGTTACATAAAAAAAACTTAAACACTTAAAGTTCAACTCAAGTAAATCTGTTCGTGGTTGATGGTAACATTCATCACAAAAAATCTCGATTTTGTGCCTAAGTGGAAAGAAGAAAAAAAAGAAAAAAAATCAAAAACTTTATTTCTTTTTGCTTTGTATATGAAAACTATAGTACTCTCATGGTGGAAGTCGAATGGGGCGACATCTAATGTATGCCGGCAACCCTTACTCTTTTTTTTTGCGGAGAGCTTATGGAGGTTTTAAATGATATTTATTGATATTTTTTGGATGCAATTATCCAAAAAATAGTCTCCTCTTGCCCCTACCACCAATTTTCGACGCTAAAAGACTCACCAAATCGAATTTTACACCTCACATTTTGCAGCGCCACCACCAGCATCCGGGCAACCCTAAAAAAAACTCGCCATGAGAGTACTATAGTTTTCCTTTGTATATGAAAACTATAGTACTCTCATGGTGGAAGTCGAATGGGGCGACATCTAATGTATGCCGGCAACCCTTACTCTTTTTTTTTTGCGGAGAGCTTATGGAGGTTTTAAATGATATTTATTGATATTTTTTGGATGCAATTATCCAAAAAATAGTCTCCTCTTGCTCCTACCACCAATTTTCGACGCTTAAAGACTCACCAAATCCAATTTTACACCTCACATTTTGCAGCGCCACCACCAGGATCCGGGCAACCCTAAAAAAAACTCGCCATGAGAGTACTATAGTTTTCATATACAAAGAGTTTTCATATACAAAGCCTGTTCCAAAGAGAAGAAATATTGCAAAAAAAAACCAATAAACAACTATTTGTGCTTTCTTCTAATAGAAAAAAAAACTATCATTTAAACTTTTTACCACACAAACATCATAAGCTTTCTCCACGCAAATATTACTGTAGACACGAACCACATAATCTATTACCGTAGCAAATACACAAATCATAAGAACATTATTTGTTATAAGAAATACAGTGACTCAAAGCTTTGCTCATGAGTACAATTTCAAAGAAATAGATCAATTGCTGAAATTTCGCCAGAGCACAAAAATAATTTAACACCGAAAAAGAAAACTTGCTCAAAGTCAAAAAACATTCATAGATGAGAGCTACAGAGTAGAAGTGTTTTGAAGTCGGGCAGTTTTTTCTTGTGTTTTCTCCAATAACTAAGTTCCCAATCTCGATATACTTTTGACAATATTTTCATTAAGAGCCAATTAAACAAATTCGAGTGAAAAAAACATTAAAGTGACAATTATATACACACAAATTTTGCATTCTTTTTATTGAATTTGCAAATCAAAAAAAAATCCTGTTTCTCTCCAAACCATTACATAAAACTTAATTACTCAATCGTTGCATTTATGTCTGGACCATACAACAAACGAACCCGTCCATCAGACACCGCGAATAAACCAAAAAAAAACATAAATAACTCACCTCGAACCTCGCCACAGCAAACTTCAAAAAGAATGGCTTATGATGACAGTGCCTTGTTGTCCAAATTGGATGAAAAACTCGAGAAACAAAGTGAGTTAATAATATCCCTCTTAAGTCTTAACAAAACAAATGACAATGAGGAACTTGCAAAAAAGATTCAAGTTCAATTTGACTTTGTAAACAAAAACATAAACGAAATTAATTTGAAAGTTCAACAACTCGAGAGTGCAAATACTAACATTAATACCGAAATCGAATCACTTAAATCAGATGTAAACAAAATTAAATCTGAGCTCAACAACACCAAACAAGAACTAGAGCAAAATAGGAATAGGATGTAGTGCATTCTGGAACGAGGAGCTTATTATTTTTTAATACACTTAGAAGCGGTTCACTTGAAGAAAATAAAAACTAGAATACTTAAGTAATTTTGTTTTGGTTGTCTGAAAATAAAAATAAAAGTTGTTGTTGTTGTTCTGAATAAGAAAAGAAAACATTATTTTTTTTATCGAATACAATATACATATAATTAATATTGACCATAAGCTAGTTAAGCTAACATCAGAAGTGGGATACGCATTAGTAACATTAACCTACGTGCTGGACAAACTATTTCCTGATTGTCTCTACATATATTTACAAAAAAAAAGCAAGAAAGAAAAAAAAATGCCTCGCAGTCGAGATGGCCCAAATAGAAATGCATCTGGTAATGCTGGAGAACCAACACAAATCCTCAATGAATTGATCAAGGCTTTGCAGTCCCAGAAGTCGGATGAAGATATCGATCTTCCTTTTTTAGACCTGAAATCAATGAATCCTCTAAATGGGTGAGTGAAGTTGAAAAAATTAAAAATGAATTTAGTTGGTCTGATATAAAGGCTTTGGGAAAAGTCGGTAGATATTTGTAGGGTGATGCAAAGTGGTGGTATGAGCGTTGGAATCCCGAAGTCAGAAATTGGGATTCTTTTCGTAAGGGTTTTGAAGAATCGTTTCCACCAAAAAGAAACTTAGGCTACCTCTTAGAAAAGCATTTTAAAAGTTCCAATGTAAACACTTATGCAACTTATGTTCATGAGAAAACGTCGATGCTTAGAAACGTTCGTGCTAATTGGAATGAATGCGATTTGTTGGAATTAATTATTCATGGCATATCTGAATTTGATGTCCGAAATACGATTGCAAGATCTAATTGCAAAACTATTTCAGAACTATTAGTACTTTTATCTTCTTTTCAAATACCTTCAAGTAGCAAAGATTTTGACAAGTTAAATATAGACCGCTCATTATTAAAAAGAAAACTGAATGATAGAAAAGATGATAGTTCAATTGAAAAGAAATGCTTTCAATGTGGAAAGCCGGGTCCTATTAAACCAAATTGCTATGCTAAGCAAACGCGAACCGATCCAGATATTTGCACAATACTCAAACCAGAAGTCTCATCAAGGTCAGGCCAGGGTAATATTTGCTCGTTCTGTGCGAAGCAAGGTCATGGAATTTTTAATTGTTTCACAAAAGCAGCTATAGAAAAACGGCGTAATATAAATTTTTGTAGTTCTGGAAAACTATTAGGTGCTACTGAAGTTACTATTGAAGGTCATCGATTTTGGGCGTTGATTGATACGGGAGCGGATTTATCTCTCATCTCTCAAAAATTCCAACATTTATTCCAAGAGAAACTTGTTGCTTGTAACATTATGTTGAGAGGAATAGGACATGTTACTATTGATGCAATTGCTAAATTTACTGGAAATACAAAAATATCAAACATTGATACATCCATAGCATACTTTATTGTTCCAGATGGCTGCCTTGATTATGACGTTTTTATTGGAAGAAATTTATTTGAAGATCACAGTCTAGCAACTATCACAGATCATGAGGGGTCTTTGGTTGTTCGTCGTCAGCTGCCCGGAATAAATAGAATTTTCGAAAATATTTGTTCAAATATATCTGAAGTTATAGTTCCTCCGGAATTTCATTATCAATTGCAAAATATTTTGAAAGATTTTTCCGATATGATAGCGGTAGGTAATAAAATAGGTGCAGTTAATAATGTGAGCCTCAAAATAAGATTAGAAAAAGACACAATTGTCAACCGTTCACCTTACCGACTAGCAATTGACGAAAGAAGAGCGGTTCGTGAAATTATATCTGACCTTACAACAAATAAAATAATTCGACCCAGTGAATCTCCATTTGCAAGTCCAATAATTCTTGTTAAGAAAAAAAATGGTACATACAGAATGTGTGTTGATTTTAGAGAGCTCAATCGTAACACAATTAAAGACCGATATCTGCTTCCATTAATAGATGATCAACTTGACAGGTTGGGTAAAGGACGATTCTTTACATCACTAGACATGGCATCGGGATTTCATCGAATTCCCATTCACGAAGAGTCCATTCAAAAGACAGGATTTGTTACTCCAGACGGTCATTTTGAATATTTGAGAATGCCTTTTGGATTAGCTAATGCTCCCGCAGTTTTTCAGAGATCTATCAATCTTGCTTTAGGACCGTTAAAAGATACAATCGCGCTTGTGTATTTGGATGACATTTTAATTCCCAGCCTTACATATGAACAAGGATTAGAATATCTTCGTCAGGTGCTTACTGCATTAAAATCTGCTGGGTTTTCTTTAAATATCACAAAGTGTCGTTTTTTGCAATCAAGTATAGAATACCTTGGAAGAGAAATATCTAGTGAAGGAATAAGGCCAGGAAAAGAAAAAATTCAAGCTTTGGTTGAATCAACTGTTCCGAGAAATGTCAAACAAGTACGACAGTTATTGGGATTGGCAAGATACTTTAGAAAATTCCTGAGTTTGCTTCTCGAACAGCACCCATAACACAATTATTAACAAAACAAAATGTGGTATTACAATGGAAAGAAGAACAAGAAAATGCCAGACAATATTTGATTAAGCATTTAACTTCAAGGCCACTAGTAGCTATTTTCAATCCAGATTTAGCTACAGAACTTCATACCGATGCAAGTACCGTTGGCTATGGAGCCGTTTTAATTCAAAAAGATAACTTGAAAACAAAAGTCATAGCTTATTTTAGCAAACGGACCAATAAACATGAAGCGAACTACCATTCTTATGAACTTGAAACACTAGCTATATTGCAGGCTGTAAAGCACTTTCGCGTGTATTTATTGGGTGTAAGATTCACCCTCATAACGGATTGTAATGCGGTAAAAGCTTCAGCTACAAAAAAGGATCTAATACCTAAAATTGCACGGTGGTGGATTTATTTGCAAGATTTTAACTTTGAAATTGTTTATCGAAAATGAAGTAGTTTAGGCCTTGTATATGAAAACTATAGTACTATCATGGTGGAAGTCGAATGGGGCGACATCTAATTTACCTATGCAACCCTTACTCTTTTTTTTTTGCGGAGAGCTTATGGAGGTTTTAAATGATATTTATTGATATTTTTTGGATGCAATAATCCAAAAAATAGTCTACTCTTGCCCCTACCACCAATTTTCGACGCTTAAAGACTCCCTAAATCGAATTTTACACCTCACATTTTGCAGCGCCACCACCAGGACCTCTGCAACCCTAAAAAAAACTCGCCATGATAGTACTATAGTTTTCATATACAAAGGTTTAGGTCATGTTGATTATCTTAGCCGAAATCCAGTTATTCGAAGAGTTAAGCATAATGACTGGGCATAAATATTGAACAAAAAGGAAATTATGAGGTACAACATAAATGTTGGATGAATTAAGAGCGGGTACTCTTGATGCAAAGCAGTATGTAGAGAAAAACGAAATGCTATATCGGAAACAAATAAATCAAGATGGTACTGTGAATTTGCAATGGTTTGTTCCAAAACAAAGTCGTTTGGGTTTGCTACCAATTTTCCACGATGAGCAATGCCATATAGGTGTTGATAAAACTTATGCATCAATTTCTGAACACTTTTGGTTTCCTCGGATGAGAAATTTTGTCAAGAGCTACATCAAGCATTGTGTAATCTGTGCAGTCAAGAAAACCAGAACTGGTCCATTGCAGGGATTTATAAATCCGGTCGAAAAGCCAAAACAGCCATTTCATACCTTGCATATGGATTGTCTTGGTCCACTTCCAATATCAAATAACGGTTTTAAGCACATTTTAGTCATAATTGATGCTTTCACTAAATATTGCATTTTGATTCCTATGAAATCAGTAACCACAAATGAAACTCGAGAGAAAATACAGCATGTTCTTTCCCTTTTTGGTACACCTAAGAAAATTATCATGGATTCTAGTACAACGTTCAAAAATACAAGTTTTGCAAAATATTTAAAAGATTGGAATATTGAACATCATTTTACTACACCGGATATACACAGAAGCAATGGTCAAGTTGAAAGATATATGAGAACTTTAAGGAACTTATTGCGAATTGAGACAACAATTAAATCAGAATGGCCGAGTGGTTTATGGAAAATACAACTCGTGTTAAATACAACAATTCAAAAGTCAACAGGATCAACCCCATTACAGCTACTTTTAGGAATTCGAAGTTCCACTCCTTTGATTCAGGCAATCTTGCGAAATATATCTCCTGATCTAACTCCTATTCGAGATCGAAAACTTGATAGAGAACGTGTAGCGCTGAAATTATTTCCTGATCTACGAAGTATGAAGGACATGAATCAAAAACGAAGAGATAATGTTCAATATTCTGTTGGAGATTTTGTGTTGATGCATCGTGACTCTAATATGCACGATAGTAAAACTAATTATGAATTTTTGGGACCTTATGAAATATTAAAGTGTTTATCACATGGACGCTATGAAATACAAAAGGTTGGCAGTAATATCATAACCAAAGTATCTAAAGAACAATTGAGGGCATGGCCTTTGCAGTGGTCTTTGACTTGTGACGTGAATGAAATATTGGAGTTTCTGGATAGTGAATCTACACTCAATAAAAAGAATACAGGTTTGATTTTATTTTACCAGGTGTTGGCTGCGGTCTCACCAGTTTTGTTTATTTGCTTTGTTTGTTGGACTCTGTACCGTGGAGTGTTAGAGCCAGGTGTTGGCTGTGGTCTCACCAGTTTATTTGCTTTGTTTTTTTTGGACTCTATACCGTGAGTGTTGGAGCCAGGTGTTGGCTGCGGTCTCACAATTTTTGTTTATTTGCTTTATTTTTTGGACTCTATACCGTGAGTACTGGAGCCAGGTGTTGGCTGCGGTCTCACCAGTTTATTTGTTTTTTTTTTCGACTCTATACCGTGAGTGTTGGAGCCAGGTGTTGGCTGCGGTCTCACCATTTTTGTTTATTTGCTTTATTTTTTGGACTCTATACCGTGAGTGTTAGAGCCAGGTGTTGGCTGCGGTCACATCAGTGTTCTTATATTTGTTCTATTTAAATTCTAAACTGATTCAAATAACCTATAAAATTATGAATTTATACTAACAATAAATATTTTTAGTTTTGAAGGTGACGAGAACGTCATCAGAGTCAGGTGGGCCGTATTAGATGTAGTGCATTCTGGAACGAGGAGCTTATTATTTTTTAATACACTTAGAAGCGGTTCACAAGAAAATAAAAACTTAAGTAATTTTGTTTTGGTTGTCTGAAAATAAAAATAAAAGTTGTTGTTGTTGTTGTTCTGAATAAGAAAAGAAAACATTATTTTTTTTATCGAATACAATATACATATAATTAATATTGACCATAAGCTAGTTAAGCTAACAATACGGTATGCATTTACCTATGTAAACGTCGATCGTCGATATGTATTTATTTTTGGTGTTAATGTTATGAAGTTATTTAGTGTTGTTGTTACTATTGTAGTGATGCTACAAGATTTTTTTTTTTTTTTTAATAATTCTTTATTTCATGTTAGCCATATACATATGTGCATAATTCTTAAGTCTAATATATACAAAATAAGAAAAATTTAATAAAAAATAGATTCGAGCAATCATTTGCAAGTGGCGAATGCTCGTAATAATTTATAAATTTAATGTACAAATTAAAAGTAATTGATGGGGAACTTCAAGATAAGAAATTAAAAAAAAAAGAAAAAAACAAAAAGAAAGTTTGTAAAATAAATTAATATTTGAATTTGAATTGATTGAAATTTGAATTTGAGCAATGAGAAAAAAAAAAAATTGAGTTGTGATACACCAAAATAAAAAAAGAAGCAATAATTGGCATTAAAGCGATTTAAACACTTAGATTCAATAAGTTACGCATTTCAGTATGATGAAATGTAAAAAGCCATATTTTACTATTTCGAAGAAAAATTTTTTTTTCTCTTATACATCTTAGACCATCCGGTAGTTTGTTAAAAATTCGAGGTGCATTTGCAACATAAAAGTGAGAAAAATGTGATTTGTAGACCCTAGGTAAAGTTACAAAATTCATGGTGTTAACTCTTAGGCTATGATTAGTATAAAATCTAGAAACATTGTATCCCGAATTTAAGAAGAATATTTTAAGTACCTTGTAAACATATAAATGCCTCAATGGAAGAATTTTAAGTTTTTGAAAAGTTCAAAACTGGGAGTCAGACGATGCACTTTAAACATAATTCTAATTGCATGTTTCTGCTTAACAAAAAGAGGTTCTAATTTAACGGAATGTGTTCCAAAGTGCATATTCCAGCTTTGAATTAATCAAACCATAATAGACTGACTTCAGTAGAGGTAATTGGCAGTAAAGACTAAGGTGATAAAATTGTCGAATGGCGTTGTTCAAATAATTCCTCAGATATAATGTATGTTCTTTCCAACACATTTTAAAATCAATTGTAATGCCTAAGTATTTAAAAAATTCAACTCGTTCGATTTCGAAGCAGTTATCAGAGCAATTTATTGCATAATCAAACGCTAGACTATCCATATGAGGACAAAGGCTATTTAAACGAAATCTAGAGCAACACGGTGAATTGAAAAGCATAAATTTAGTCTTTTTACTTACATATAACCAGTTTATGCAAAAAGAACCATTTTCTCAAAACCTCCAAGTCATTATTTATTTGGTTATACAAGTTAAAATAGCTGCCGTCTGAGTAGGATAAAGCTGTGTCATCAGCAAAAGCTGTTAGTTTACCCTTGTTTAAATAAGGAATTTATAAAAATAACAAAGAGTAAAGGACCCAGTACAGATCCTTGTGGGACACCCATGCTTATCAAATTAGTTGAACTGCAGCTATCTTTAATTTTCACTACTTGTTTACGATTTTCTAAGTAAGACACAAACCAGTTATAAATGAACCCTCTAGATTTTTTAAGATTTTTTTAAGATTTTAAAAAATTATTTTTTATTTAACTTACAATGTTAACATTTGTTTAATAATATTTACGTTATATAATACAATGTTAATATAAATATAAATAATAATAATTTGATTGGGCAATGGCGTTGCCGTCTGCCAGATTGACGCGTTAAAAAGTTTATATTTGAATAAATAAGTAATCTTAAAAAAGTATAATGCTATAAAAACATGACATATTATATTTTATAAATATTCTGTTATAATACTATTTCTATAAGAAGATGCATTTTCAATAAATTTGTAGAGAGCCATCCAGTTTTCTCCATTAAGAAAGCTCTTTGTTTGTTCCATTGCCAACGATAAATTCCCGAAGTAAAAAAGCCTGAAGTCTTTATAGATTGGACATATTGCCAAAAAATGGAATGTGTCTTCTTTCATTTGAAGGTTACATATAGTGCAAAGATTTGCTGTTGTTTGTTTGAATGGTGCACCATTCAAATTCAAAACATCACATCTTGCCCTACAAATTAGAGATATCGCTTTTATGCTATAGTAATCATTGAAATAGTTTTTATCTTTCAGATCATAGTTTAAATCAGGGTATATTAACCTGTTTATAGAAGATGTGGCTTGTTCTTTGCTTGCATTTCTGTGGAGAATGTCAGATACTTCCAAAACTTTATAAAGCTGTCCTTTCAAAGCTGTAGGGTTTTCATATTGTAAGCTCAGGCTAGCACCACATTTTTCTGCCAGGGTTATCCAATCGTTAACCCATTCTACTTTATTATTGAAAGTATATTTCGTGAGAATAAGTGGAAGCCTATGTGCCGGGTATTTGGGAACTTTAAGTACGTAATCAAAATGTAGCTTTAATGTAAAATTATAGAGATTTGGTAAACCTGTTTCTAGGGCAAGAACATAGTTAGGAGTGGTTAATGGAAGATGGAAGAGTTTTTTCAGAAAGAAACGAAGGAGTTTTTCGACTTCCTCGTATTGTTTATACCCCCAAGTTTGAGCACTGTAACATATGACAGATCTCATAACTGATTCAAAAACCCGATATTTTGCAGAGGTTGGGATTTCTTGTTTGCTAATTATATTTTTCCATGACGCATTTATTAGACTTTTTGCCACTGATAGTTTTTTTTCGAGGTGTAGATTGAATTTCATGTTTGGTGTCAAAATTACTCCCAAATACTTATAGTGAGTCACTATTTCAATTCCTTTACCGTCTAAGAACCATTTTTCAATCGCTTCAAGTTTTGTTTGTCTATTGCGGACAATCATTATTTTAGATTTTTCAAGATTCACTTGCAAGTTCCATGTTTTGCAGATATTGTTCATTTTATTAATCATAAGTTGTAAACTATGTGGAGATTCCGCTAATAGCACAATATCGTCCGCGTAAAGTAGTACCTTTATGACTTGGTCTGCTATTCTTATTCCTGCAGGTAGATGTGCAGTTATATCATCTATGAGTAATGCGAAAAGAATTGCACTTAGAAGGCAGCCTTGTTTCACTCCAGTCGTAGTTTCGAACCATTCGGATACATTAACGCCGTCCCATACTTTTTGCCGTGTATTACTATACATATTTTTGAGTACTTTCAGCATTTTTGTCGACATTCCTTTCTGTGATAGCTTATAAAAGAGTGCGTTGCGGTCTATCGAATCGAATCGAATGCAGCTCTAAAATCTACAAAAAATACGTAAAGTCTTCTATTTTGTCTGAGAAAGTATTGGGCGATAGTTGTCACTGTGAAGATATTGTCAACAGTGGAGTATCCTTTGCGAAAGTCAGCTTTATATTCGCTAAGAATCTGGTTATTTTCCACCCAGGTGTTGATTCTATTCAGGAGAATGGAGGAAAACAACTTCGCAAATGAGTTCATAAAAGAGATACCTCTGTAGTTGCTTGGTGTATTGACATCACCATTTTTGTATATTGGATACAATACAATACAAATACAATGGCATCTTTGAATTCTTGAGGTATCTCTCCTGATCTAAAGATGCAGTTGAAAATACTTAGCATTTTATTTAAAAACTCGGTGGGAGCGTTTTTATAAAATTCATTGCTTATGCGATCAGGACCGGGAGCTTTTTTATTTTTAGCATTGTAGAGACTCATTTGAAGTTCTGTCATTTGAATTTCTGTATCTAGTTGTTCAATGCTGACATATGGTTCTGCGAATTGGATGGTTTCCCTCATATCAGTGGGATTTAACAAGTGCTTAAAGTATTCGGCAAGTTCAGGCGCAGCAACATGTATTCCGCAGACATAATTTATGCCTTTAATTGTTTTTATTTTTTCCCAGAAGCTCTTACTATTAGTTGTGACTGAAAGTTCGGCTGCCAACGTTCTGAAATAGTTTTCACGTTTTGTTTTGCAGAGAAGTTTATAATTTCTATTAGCGCTCAAATATTGTTTGGTAGAGTTTTTATTTGGACTGGTGGAATCTTTTACTTTTCTTAGAAGGCTAAAAGAAATTTCTTGCAGTGAAGCATTCCTTATCAAACCACTTTTGCCTATAACTTTGTTTAACTGGTATCTTGTTAAGTGGAACAACCTTTTTATTGCAGTTGCTTAGTAATTGTATCTCTTCTGCGCTGGTTCTTTGTAAAGCAGTGAGAGCGGATGTACAGATACTATTTATCTCCATTGTTAATTTATTTGCGTACATATCTTTTTGGTCTTCCTTCCAATTCAGTTTTGGTGGTAAGGTGAGTGCACAGTATTCTGTTTTAAGATCGAGATTAAAATCTACTTTGAGAGGCATGTGATCTGAGAAGGTTTGTGTTCCTACTTTGAAAGAAGAAATTAATCTATTCCAATCCCCTGATACTGCACAGATATCTATTACAGATTTACCTTGCCCCCCAATAAACGTGAACTCTCCATTTGTGTCACCCCTACTGCACCCATTGAGAATATAAAGATTAAAAGTTTGACACATTTCTAAAAACAACCGACCATTTTTGTTGATTGTTTTATCTTTTGAGTTACGTTTCTGAAAAACATCTAGGCCAATGAAATTGCTTTCGGTTGGGACTATCTGACTTTCTCCAGTTCTAGCATTGATATCACCAATCAGCATTATATTTTCCGTATCTATTAAAGTGTTTAGTAAATCGTTTAGAGCATAGAAATCGCTATCCCAAAAATTACAATTAATATATGCTGGCACAACATAAAATTTTTAACCTAAATGATTAAGAGTTAAATAAACTTGGTTATTCACATCAATGAAGTTACCGCTAAGATTTTTTTTATTCCAAACAGAGAACCCCCTATGGCTCTACCAAATTTATGATCGTGATAGGCTGATACCCAATGCAGTTTAAAGTCAGGAAAGTACTTGTTATAGGTTTCATAATGATCGCTTGTAATAAACGTCTCGTAAAGAAAAAATATATCATGTCCTTTTACAAATTTAAAGAAATCAATTGTTCAACTCAACCCAAAGCAAACCAGTGAGTTGAACTCAGATGCAACCAGCAAATGGACACATGCAGCAGCTAAGTCAACATTTTCCGCAATTCAGCGGAAAACTAAATTGTCAAAGATAAGTCAGCAAAAGATAAAAGTCATTATTACTGTCAACCTCAACCTCGCTGCCAACAATAAAATTCTTATTCTAAAAGTTTCCAAAAGTGTGTTTTATTTTAACTTTATCGGAATTAGTTACAAAAATTCAAATAAATATTCAAGTGCTTTACAGCCAAAAACATTGGTCCTTCGAGCCTTAAGTTAATTTTATATAAATTACAAAGGATTATTTAAATAATAAAAGATTGCAAAATTGTGTGAAGGTTAAAAGTGTGTGCAACGTGGGAGTCAACCTTAAAAAACAGCACGAGGAAAATTTGACGCCATTTTCAAAGTGAGTACGATTTGCTTACTATAATTATTTACCATAAAAATGTCTTCAACAAAATCCTTAAATGCTAAAGCTAAACAGCTAAAAAAGGATGTAGAAAATTTTGGCAAAAAGGGCAAAGCCATGACGCTTACATATGTCCAAACAAGACTGAAGTTGTTGGATGAGTTGTGGGCTGCGGTATCCCAAATTTATGATTCATAAAAGCTGGCAACGCTGAGCTGTGTTTTAGTAGTTTTCATATCGCTCCTATTTTGTTTATTATTTCGTGAAGTTTCGCTTATATAATTTTAACCAAACTCTGTTTTTCTAAAATATTTATAGTTTTTACCATACTGAATAATTAGTTTAGTGTTAAAACGCGATATTAAAATTACAAATTAAAGTTACAAATTCATCTGCATAATACTCGCTCAAATGCTCTTCTAGCCTTCATATATGTATATAGTGCATAAACAAAGAGTCTGTTGCTGCTCTCATCTATATACTCCGTTTTGGCCCCGCTTATAAATTCAACTAAAGTCTTCCCTGGTGAGTGACATTTATGTATATGTTCTGCCATTGAAGCATAAGAGACTGCATTGTATCCAAAGCCATACAATTTTGTTATAATTTCATATCACTGACGACTTTCTCCATCTGGGATATTGTTTTGGTTGAAGCTGCTGCTGTTTGAAATTATTACATAAATCTCCAGATGATTTTGACAACATTGTTCTGATTAGCAAAAAAATACAACAAACATCTTTACATAGTACCTGTCATTTGTTTATGACTACTCATCCGACGTTATCATTGATTAACTACACTATCGACATCCTCACTTTTTGGTTTGTGTATGTACTAAAATTAAATTTGTATATTTTCTGAGTACACTAACAATCAAAAATTTTAAATCAATATTTAAAATTAATTTAAAACTTAATTTATAAACAAACACATAACACGGCATACAAACTAAAAACATTAACATCGATTTCTTATTATGGCTAATTGTGGTGCTTGTAATACCATCTCTGATTACATGATCGACTCCATTATGTGTAGCGGTAATTGTCGGAGAGTTTTTCATGTACTTTGCATTGACGCCCCGTTCAGTTGCATAAAACTCTTTGCTAAGAGAAAATCTTTTTTCTACTTTTGTGATAAATGCGACCCGATCGCCGAAAAGAATATTGTTCGAGACGTCATAAAAAATATTAAGGACCTAGAAAAATTGGAGAAACAATTTACTTTTCTTTCAAAGGAAGTTGAAAATCTGACCTGCACCAACGGAAATATTGTAAATAAAATTAATAAAGACAAAACTCCTGATTTAGGAAGCAAAACAAAAACCTTAACCAAACGTAAAAACGATGATCTTGACGACGAAAATTCTGATATATGCCATTTACCAAAGAAAGTTGCAACCTCCGTATTTAGAGACTTTGCAATATCTCGCCCAATAGCCAATTTTAACTCTAACAACAATGTACCTGCTTCGTTATCTATTTCTTCTTTAACATTACCACTGATATCAGCACCTAATGTTGTTAATCTCTCACCATCTAATTCAACGACCCAACTGAATGTGGATTCTTCGATTTCTACTTTGTCGAAAAACATTTTTTTGCCAAAAATCACCAACGAAACTACCTCACTAACATCTCCAATTGTATCCGGACTAAAGGCTGTTGAAGGGCAAAAAATATTGTTTCTTTCTAAACTAGCACCGTCTACAAATGCACTTGACATAAAAAATCACTTGTCCGAAAAGCTGGGTTCCCCATTTACGTTAAATGTTGAGAAAATTTTACATCGTAACCATACTAAGTATTCGTCTTTTAAAATACGTGCACCTGACTCAATTTTCCATGTTTTAAATTCACCATCGTTTTGGCCTAAAGGAGTAATAGTACATGAATTTATGAATAAGTCGAATAACCCTTTTCGTCAGTATCGGACAACGCTAAACCACCGTCAAAGCAGCTTAAAAAGGTATTAATCTACTACCAAAACGTAAATGGACTTCGGACAAAGACCAACATGGTTTACAGAAACATTAACAATCTTCCTCACGATATCATAATATTGACGGAAACATGGCTCAACAACTCTATCTCGGACTCGGAGCTTTTTGACTCCTCTTATCAAGTCTTTAGACGTGATCGTAATAACTCAGACGATTCAAACGCCGTTGGTGGCGGAATTCTTGTCGCTATCAACAATACTCTCACTGGTTACCTGATTGACGATTTTCGATCAACTGACATTGAAATACTATGCTTAAAAATTAAAATGGCAAGAGGACATTTATTTATTATACCAGCATATATACCTCCAAGCTCCAAGAACGAGGTTTATGAAAAATTAAACAACTGTATAGAAAGTATTTATATCCTTTTGCAGCCTGAAGACGAAATACTGGTTGTTGGTGATTTTAATCTACCCAATCTCAATTGGATTCAAATTGACGACGATAACTTCTACGTTCCAATAAACGCGTCGTCTTCAAACGAGTTTTTATTAACAGATGGTATGTCTTCATGTGGCTTAAGTCAACTCAACGGTGTCAAGAACCGTTTTGGAAAAACACTCGATCTGGTATTTTTTTCCGAAACTATATGCTCTGAAGCAGCTGTGATTTCTTCTGCTGTCAAAATTGTGAATGAAGATCGCCATCATCCTGCATTAGACATAGCACTTAATTTAAACATGGCTTCACCTCATATGCTATCTAATAACAACAAACTAGAATTCAACTTTAGTAGGTGTAATTTTGAAAACCTTTTTAACTTATTATGTACGATCAATTGGGATCACTTATTTTGTAACTTAAATATTGACGATATGTGCAACATTTTTTATTTAACTCTTTTTGACTGTTTCTACAAAACGATTCCATTTAAAAAGACTCGAAATAACTTGAGTGTTCCACCATGGTTTGATTCTCACGTTAAAAACTTAAAAAACAAAAGGAACAAAGCTTGGATAAGGTATAATCAAACAAGAGCTGATGATGATTATAGGACGTTCATTATAATAAAACAACTTTTCACTGACTACTCTAACATCCTATATGATGACTACATTCGGAAAATTGAATTAAACCTTAAAAATAATCCTGATAGTTTTTAGAAATTTGTTAATCGTAAGAAGAAAACATGTGGGTACCCTAACTTAATGACTGATTCGACATCAAATAGTAATGAGCCGAGAATAATTGCAAACATGTTTGCAAACTACTTCAAAGATGCTTTTGTAGATTATAATACTAGTAGTTTATCTAACACATCTACCACTGTTATAAATTTCCCCCACTTAAATTCTATCAATTTCGTTATAAGTGAAAATACTGTCCTTAATAGTATCCTACAACTTGACGAATGTTTTAGTCCTGGTCCCGACGGTGTACCATCATCCATTTTAAAGAAATGTGCTGCGTATTTAGCACACTCGTTATGTCTTCTTTTCAACACGTCTTTAAGTAACTCGCTGTTTCCTTTTATCTGGAAGAGCTCCTTCATAATACCAGTACACAAAAAAGGTCCTAAAAACGAAATAATGAACTACCGACCTATTGCTAAACTATCTGTGATACCTAAACTATTTGAGTCAATCGTATGTAGCGTCCTTTCTTTTCACTGTAGTTCAATTATCTGTGATAACCAGCATGGTTTTGTTAAAAAGCGTTCAACTGTTACTAATCTGTTTAACTTTACGTCCTTTTGTTTAGATGTTTTTGAAAAACGTGAACAAGTTGATTGTATCTTTACTGATTTCAGCAAGGCCTTTGATAAATTGTGTCATAAAACATTACTTTTAAAACTATCACAACAAGGTTTTAACGACTGTTTCATAAACTGGATCTCCTCATATTTGCAAGATAGGCGTTATAGTGTTAAATTTAGTAATGAGTGTTCAAGTTCATTTGTTGTGAATTCTGGTGTCCCCCAGGGTAGTCACCTTGGTCCTATTCTATTTGTTTTATTTATAAATGACTTGGTTTCGATCATACAAAATTCGTCTGTCCTAATATATGCTGATGACATTAAAATTTTTAAAAAAATTAACTCTACATCTGACTGTCTTCTCTTGCAAGAAGACTTAATATTATTCAGGGAATGGTGCAATAATAATCGTCTTGTTTTAAATGTTGACAAATGTAAAACCATGAGTTTTACACGCAAAAAAGTTCCAATCGTTTTTAGTTACATGTTTGATTCTTGTCCTTTAAGTAGAGTATATGTATTTTCTGACTTGGGTGTTGTCTTAGATTCGAAACTAACATTTAATGAACATATTAACTTCATAGTTAAAAAAGCAAATAGAGTTCTGGGTTTTATTAAGAGATTTGGCCGTGATTTCCGTGATCCATATGTTTTAAAATTACTTTTTGTTTCATTTGTAAGACCAGTCCTGGAATATGCTTGTACAGTATGGTCACCTTACTACGCCGTACACGTCACAAGACTCGAGGCCATTCAGAAAAGATTTTTGCGTTTTTGTCTACGATCCCTTCCGATGTTTCATGATATTCATACATTACCACCTTATTCACAAAGACTTTCTCTCATAAATCTTCCTTCTTTGACAAATCATAGGATGTACTTGCAGTTTTGTTTTATTGTTGGAATAATAAACGGACAAATTTCATCACCATCAGTTCTTGGTAGTTTAAACTTTAGTTTTAGTCGTTCAAGTATAAGACTCCAGAAACCATTGAATACTTATTTTAGCAGATCAAACTATGGTGTACATAGCCCCTTAAATCAATTAATTGACATCTATAATAAATTTTACTCTTGTATTAATTCACCAAATGATAATTTAAAAAGTATAAATTGCAAATTGATATTTTTCAACAGTCTAGTTTAAGTTTCTTTAGATTTTAAGTATATATTAAGAATTGTTAACGTTAGTATTTAACGAATTATAAATAAATAAATAAAAATAAAATAAATGAATTTTTGGATGAGGATGATGAGGTTACAAAAGGGCAACCTGAAGTAGAATCATTGTACGACGAAATAAGGGATGTTGGGTGAAAAACCTTGGAATATATACTTTTTTTTTAAATGAAATCTCAACTCAAAAATGAAATAAAACACATCGAACTCGTTGGTAAAAAATTGGTAAGTAATCTTTATTGTACGCCCTTCATATAACCTTCTTTATCATCAGCATTTACGTAACGTAAAGGTTAAATTGTTGTAGGCATTGATGGTTGTGTGCGGACCCTTTATGACAGCGGCAGCATCCAACATTCTCCCCCCCAGTGCACAAAGTAAACGGCCTTGACATTTTTGCTCCACAGTAAGCTCTGAACTGATGCCCCCATATGTTCTTATGAATATTGTGTCTCACATGTAAAGAGAAATCGTATTAGTTATGTTTTCAAAATAATACATTTAAACAAAACATTAACAATAATTTTAATTTAATTTATTTATACGTAATTTTTATTGATACGTGTAAACCTCATAACAAAACATAACATCCTCAAAGCATCCCTGGTTTGCATAGTGCGACAGAGGCTGAAAAATATTCGAGACTCGAGCTACCAAATGTCACTTTCTTCTTCCGTTCGTCATTGATAATTGATGTTTAGGATTTCGATTGATGTCTTGTTCATGCGCATGCGGTATTCGGGTTTTTAACTTATTTATTGCGATCGGGGTAATTATGTTTAATATTGTTGCTATTTCGTTTAGTTTTGTGTTAATTTTTTATTGATTCCAATCATTTAAATATACATAATGTACATAGATACATTATGTACTTGTGTGGTGGTTGGTTTTTGCCATGACCTACACTACGCAACCTTATATTACAATCATGTATATTGTTTTCTCATTGCTTTTTTTTTTTTTAATTCATAGGTTGGTGTTTTGTTCCTTTTGTTTGATATCCTGTATTGCTGTTGTTGCTGATGTTGCTGATGGGTGAGTTATTATGTTTTTGGTTTTATTATTTTACTTATTTAAACATTTAATTTTTCAGGTTTTTACTTTTGAGTTCTACGGACGGGCACGGTGTATATAAGTAAGCTGGATACTCGACGTGTTGTTGTTTTATGTACATAATATGCTGAATATTCGAAGCATTCTTGTGTTGTACATACCTACTGCATACACCTTGGCATATTCCATTTCTTTTATGTGCGTACCTCGGTATGTTACATATTTGACATGGTTGCCACCTTAGATGAAATAAAGTTGACTTGGTAATTTTATTTATTTTGTTTGAAGATTATTTCACATAATATTATTTTGTTTTTAAATTATTATTTTGATTTCAATTATTTTATTTTCATTTTCGTTTTTTAATTGATTTCATATAATGCTTGTATAGGCGAATGAATAGTTTGTTTTGGGTGCTCATGGATATTTTAATTTTGGATGTAGACCATTCATGCATGTGTGTGTGTGTGTGTGTGTGTGTGTGTGTTTCTTATAATTTTGATTTTCTTTTCAGATTTTTAATACATTTCAATTATTTTTTTTTTACAAATGTGAATTTTGTTTGAATATTTTATGATTGAGTGGGTGTTATTGTTGATTTTTATTAGATTTTTAATTCCATACTTGTTTTTGAATGAATGAGTTGATTCTGTTTTAGTGGACTGTATGAATTATTTTGGATGTTATGAGTGTGTGGTTTTCCTTTTAAATTATATTGTTATTTTTTTTTCGAATAGGTTCTGTTTGAGTGAGTTTAAGCTTAATTTATATATAATTTTTATACAAATTTTGTGTAGGGTTGAGTTTTTTAATTCGCATGATTTTCTTTATTTGAATATTTCGCAGTTTATCAATTTGGATATTTTGCTTTACTTTTATGTTCGATGTTTTGTTTTATACAATTTGTTTTCCATTTGTAATTAATTCTCGAATCATTTTGGAATTAGATTTCGAAGAATTATATTTCATTTTGATTTCATTTGAATCATTAGATTTCAAAGAATTATTTTTCATTTTCATTTCATTTGAGTTTTTGAAATTGAATTGAATTAGCTTCTTTTGATTTGAGTTGATAATTAGTTCTTTATTTGAATTAGGGGTTTAGATTATTTTGAATTAATTTGTTTGAATTTTTGATATTGATTTCGGGAATTAAATTATTGTGTTTTCTTCGGTATTCGAATTTGATGGAAGTGGGCATATCTTAGCAATAGGTCTTTTGAATTCGTTGTTTTGCGTTTTAACTTTGACGACGCGAATAAGATTGTCTTTTCCTGGAAAAGTTTCAATGATTCTTGCTAACGGCCATTTCGATGGAGGGAATCTTTCGTCTCGTAGTAAGACGAGGTCTCCGACCTTAGGTTGTTCTTCCTTTTGGAGCCACTTCGGTCTGTTTTGGAGTCTTGTGAGATATTCTCCGCTCCATTCCTTCCAAAAGGTTTGTAATACAGCTTGAATTCGCTTCCATCTATCGAGGTACCCAATTTTTTCATTCTTCAAATCCGCTTCTGGAACTATATGGCCTGACGTGCCGATCAAAAAGTGTGCTGGAGTTAGTGCACTAAAGTCGTCCAAGCTATCCGTTATCGGGCAAAGGGGTCTCGAGTTAAGACACGCTTCTATCTGTGTAAGAAGCGTGCTGAGCTCCTCAAAGGTAAGCGCTTGGTTTTGGGCGATTCTTCGTAAATGGTATTTTACGGATTTCACTCCTGCTTCCCACAATCCACCGAAGTGAGGAGAAGCAGGAGGAATGAAATTCCATTTTGTTCCCAATTGGCTTATTGAGTTGGCGATGTCGATATAGTTATATTTTGCTGCGTTGAGCATCTTTTGAAGTTCAGAATTTGCACCTTGAAAATTAGTTCCGCAGTCGCTGTATAGGTTGGAACATATTCCTCTTCTCGACGTGAAACGTCGAAATGCTGCAATGAAGGCTTGTGTTGTTAGGTCGGTTACTGCTTCGAGATGAATAGCTTTGGTCGATAAGCAGATAAATATGGCGAAATATCCCTTGAAACGTTTGGAACCTCTTCCTTTCCAGGCCTTTACTTCAATGGGACCAGCATAGTCGACACCAGTATGAGTGAACGGTCGCGACATATTTACTCTTGGGGCTGGCAAATTTCCCATTAGCTGTTGCATTGATTTTGGTTTAGCTTTAAAACAGATAATGCATCGATTTAGATATTTTTTAACATTTCGTTTTAAACTGAATATCCAATATTTATTTCGAATGTATGAAATAACTTGTTGTATTCCACCATGAAGTGTTTTTTCATGAGCTTCTTCAATTATCAGTTTGGAAAAGTGATGATCAGGCTTTAAAACAATTGGGTGTTTTTGATCATAAGTGAGTGTCGCATTTTCCAATCTGCCTCCAATTCTTATAATTCCAAATTGATCAATGAATAGGTTGAGTGATTTGTTAAGTTTCGTTTTCTTAGTTTTTGTGAGCTCAATGATGACATCCGAAAGCATTTGTTGTTGTACAATGCGTATGACAATGTGCAATGCAATGTCCAGTTCCATGGGAGAAAGAACTGAATTCATCCTGTGGTCTGGATCGGCTTTTAGATTTTGAACAAATCTATTAACCAAAGCTATGATTCTCAAAGCTTTGTTGAGTTTGGAGTATCTACTTAAGATATCCAAAATAACGTTTTTGTTTTCGAAAGCTACGTGAACCTTAATTTCACGTTTTTCTTCTTCGGTTTCGAATTGGGTGGGTTGCTCTGGGACTGAAAAGTCCCATTTTTCTTGAAGAAAAGGTGGTCCTTTCCACCATAAATCATTTTGAAGTAATTTGGATGGCAACATTCCCCTGGAAGCAAGATCCGCTGGGTTTAACTTTGTAGGAATGTGTCTCCAGATACTTAAATTCGTAAGTCGTTGAACTTCGGTGACTCGGTTGGCGATAAAAGTTTTCCATCTTGACGGCAACGCCGTTATCCAACAAAGGGTTATTGTTGAATCCGTCCAGGCAAAACTTGGTACATTTTTGAACAGGAAAACATCTTGAGTGTATTTAAGGAGCTTTGCTAGCAGCACAGCCCCACACAACTCTAGTCTAGGCAAGGATACCGTATTTACAGGAGCAACTTTAGTTTTCGAGATCAAGAGATGGGTGTGTATTCGATTATTGAAATCTAAAACTCGAATATAAACCACCTTGGTTGAAGCATCGCTAAACCCATGGAATTCGAGGCTTTTGAAGTCGCCTTGGGTGTTAATCCATCGCGGAATACGGATTATTTGGAGGTTCTTCAATTCATCTTGAAAGGACAGCCATTCTTGGTGAAGTTCCGCTGGAATGGTCTCGTCCCATGAGAGACCATTCAACCATAATTGCTGCATAATAATCTTCGCTTTTATAACGCAAGGCGAAATCCACCCAAGTGGATCAAAAATGCGTGCAATGGTTGAAAGTATTGTGCGTTTTGTAACGATGTTTTCGATGGCGATTTCTTGAAATGAAAAAGAATCTGTAGATCTGTAGACTTATCCCGAGAGTCTTCGTATGATCCAGAGATCCAAGGGTGAGTGATACATTTGTTTCTCGATCTTCTTCTGGAATGGGCTTGAGAAATTCTTCTTCATTGCTCATCCATTTTCGAAGATGAAAACCAGCAGACGATAATAATTGAGAAATCTGTTCATACTTTTCTCTTGCTTCTTCCAGTGTATCTGCGCCTGACACTAAATCGTCAATATACATGTCTTCACGGATCATTTTTGCGGCTAATGGATGCGTGGATTCTTCATCGGATGCCAATTTCTTGAGTGTTCGGTTTGCCAAATATGGTGCTGGGGCAGTACCGAACATTAAAACTTTAACTTTATAAAGTTTAACGGGTGAGGATGGATCTTCACGCCAAAATAGAAGCTGGTAATACGCATCATCTGGGTAGATCTGGATTTGCCTATACATTTTCTCGATGTCTGATGTGAAGGTAATTTTATGAGTTATCCACCTCAGAACAATCGATATTATGTCAGTTTGAGTTTTAGGCCCAGTCATGAGATGATCGTTTAGCGAACTTCCATCCGAAGTTTTGAACGCGGCGTTGAAGACCACACGAAGTTTGTTAGTTGTGCTGGATTCTTTGATGACGGCGTGATGTGGTACAACATAGTGAAAGGGTGAGTTTATTTTGGTGTCGCGATGAATGTCGACTTCTTCCATTTGATCTAGTTCAAGATATTCGGATATGCATTTGTTGTATTCTTTGTGTCGTGCAGGATCGTTAAGCAATTTCTTTTCTTGTCTATAAAACATATTGAGTGCATTTTGCTTTGTTGATTTCAGTTCGGGTCGATAGTTTTCTTTGAAGGGCAAAGATACTTCAAAGCGCCCTCCCGGCAACCTTTTGATGTTGTGTAGAAAATGGTTCTCACACGCAACATCTTCTTCAGCTTCGGCTTTTTCATATGGGGATTCTTCAATTTCCCAGAACTTTCTCATTTGGGTATCAATGTCAATAAACTGACTATATACTTGTAGTGAACAAGTTCTTTCAACAGGAGCTTTTCCCAAGACTATCCAGCCAAATTCGGTTTTTTGTGCTATTGGAGCAACAGGTTCATCACCTCGGATAACTTCTGGTAGGACCACTTCGCAATAAACATCACTTCCCAATAAAAGGTCGATTTGGGCTGGAACATGGAATGAAGGGTCGGCTAGTTGTAAACCTTGGATGTGATTAAGTTTCCTTGTGAAAATTTCTTGGCTTGGAAGAAGTCCTGTTAGGGTTTTGAAAATGTAGCCTTTTGTTGCTGTGACAAAATTTGAATAATTTGAGTGTAAACTCAGTTCTACAAAATTTCGACATGAACCGCTCTTACTTTGTCCTAGGACCGAAACGTCAAAGGAAGTTGGGTGCTTTTTCAAACCCAATATTTGAGCCGCAGATTCGGTTATAAATGATGCCTGAGAACCAGGATCAATTAATGCTCTAAGTTTGAAATAAGTACCATGGGCTGACTTGACTTTAACGATTGCTGTTGCTAGTAAAATTTGGGTGTTTCTAAATTCATTTAGATAATAGCAATTTGAAGATCCTGATGGTTGTGAATCGCATGGTTGAAACGATGGTGCATGTGGATTAATTCCTGTAGCTATATGATGTGCTTGAGTACGATTTGTATTTTGAGTGATTGTATTTGGGTGATTGAATGAATTTGCATTATTTTGTTGAGCGTGAGTGAGTGAGTTCGATGGTGTTTGAGTGCGATTGGATGAGTATGAGTTATTTGAATTATTGTTGTTTGTGTTGTGTGGAATTTGATTATTTTGAGCGAATGATTGATTGAACGAATTTTGTTGGGATGGGTTGTGATGTGAAAACTGACGATTTGTATTGTTTGTGTTGCCAAAGTGAAGAAGAGAATTATGATTCCTTTGGCAAAAATGACATCTCTTGCTGCTTGGGCAATTGCTTGTTCGATGGCTGTAAGCTAAGCAGTTAAAACAATTGCCATATTGTTTGACGATTCGTTGTCGTGAGCTTACGTCCATTTTCAAAAATTTGGGACAACTTCTTAACGAATGCACACCTTTATGGCATACCTTGCATGAAAAATTTTCTGCCGAATCAGTGTTCATATGGAAAACACTCTTTTGCCTTTTATTCGATGATGTTGATTTTTCATTTTGTTGGTCTACCATTTCTAATGCTCGGAACTTCGTTTCTAAGAAATCCGAAAATTCTTTGAATGTAGGGATATCTTTCTTGGTCCCAAGCGTGGTTTCCCATTTTGATTGCAAGGAAGCCGGCAGCTTTTTTAAAAGCAAAAAAATAATGATTGCGTCCCAGTGATCAACTGGCAGTTCAAGATTTTTTAATGCATGTAAAATTTTTGTGGCATTATCTAACAACTCACGAATACTTTTTGAGGTTTCTTCTCGAACAACTGGTAACTCGTAGAATAACTTGAGTTCGTTATTTACCAGGATTCTTTTAAAATCGTACCGAGACGTTAACAGCTCCCAAGCTTTGTCGTAGCTTGCATCGTCTACACTTATGTGTTCAAGTAAGACGCCTGCACCTTCCTTACAACACGATTTTAAGTAGTGCAACTTTTCAATGTTTGTAAGAGTTGCATTATTATGTACCAAAGAAACAAATTGATCGTGAAAAGAACGCCAATTTTGGTACTCTCCAGTAAATGTGGGTGGGTGAATTTTCGGAAGACGTACATCGTGCTGCTTTTTGTTATGGTTTGCATTTGAAGATGAGTTATTTTCTTTCTCGTTAGCTACTTCTTTCTCTTTGGCTATTGCTACAAATTTGTCTAATTCGTCCAACAACATACATCTGTAATCCGTGTAGTTTTCATTTGCTGCATTGTAAACTTCTTCAGTCGATGTAAGAACTTCAGGTTTTAGGTTGTCGCTGCTACTTACTTCTCGAAATTGAATCATAACGTTCTCCCAATTGTTTTCTAGCGTGGCGAGACGTGTAGCTACATAATTTTTTGTTCTACGTGTTGGACAAACAGTTTTCTTAAAATTCTCAAAATCTTTGGAAATCTGAGCAGACAGTGTCTTAACTAATTTTGTAGCACCACTCATTATAATTTCTTATTTATTCTTATTTATTGAAGAAAAAATATAATTTTTAAGTAAGTGTAAATGTACTCACTTTGAATTTCAGCTTATTTTCAGGTTACTGGATTGCTGCTACTGCCGGCTGCCGCTTGCTTAACCGATGCTGTCTTCTTGATGGATGGATGATTTTTTCTTTATTTTATATTTTTTTTTTTAATTTTAGTCGTAGGTTTAAGTATAATTAAACAGATTCAATCGTTTATTAGAAAATCGTTCAATTTTTGAAATTTGAATAAAAAAAAAACGAACAAACGACAAGATGTCGGCGCAATGTCTTTTAAATTTTGATACACTTGGCGTTATCGATTATAATAAATAGACCACGGTAATTGTTTTTATATTGTCTTTAGGCACTTGATTTTTATTAAAGGCTCGAAGGACCAAAAATGTTGGGTGAAAAACCTTGGAATATATACTTTTTTTTTAAATGAAATCTCAACTCAAAAATGAAATAAAACACATCGAACTCGTTGGTAAAAAATTGGTAAGTAATCTTTATTGTACGCCCTTCATATAACCTTCTTTATCATCAGCATTTACGTAACGTAAAGGTTAAATTGTTGTAGGAATTGATGGTTGTGTGCGGACCCTTTATGACAGCGGCAGCATCCAACAAGGAAAGATTATTGTGTGTTTCAGGCTAGGCTTCTGGATGCGGTGGAAAGTTTCCGTGCAAGCAGCAGTCAGTCAGCAGTCAAATGAAGTCGCTGGAAAGGAGACAACAGTCAGAAACGAGGAACTTCACCTACCGGCAATAAAAATACCTACGTTCGACGGCAGTTATGAAAATTGGCCAAATTTTCACGACCTTTTTGTGACCCTGGTAGGCGCCAAATCATCGTTATCCGATATACAAAAAATGCATTATCTGAAGACCAGTTTAGCAGGTGACGCTGAAAAGCTACTTCTGTCTTTGAAGATCCAAGGTCACAATTACGTCAAAGCATGGTCGATTCTGAAGGATCGTTATGATCACCCTCGCGTTCTTGTCAACATTCAGTTGAATACACTGTTCAACCTACCGTCGTTGAGCCAGGAGCGTGCGGAGTCGATTAGAGATCTGCTATATACGTCGACTCAAGTAATTCACAGCCTTGCGAATCTGAAAATAGAGGTAGATCATTTAGACCCAGTGCTAATTTTTCTTCTCGTGCGAAAGTTACCCAACAGAACGCAGCAAATATCTGAGGAAAAGTTGAATGACAGAGAGGACCCAAAAAAGTTGCCGACTTTCAAGGAATTCACTTCCTTTCTGGAGACAAGGTTTCGGACTCTTGAAGCGGTCGACCAGCAGCACAATCAGGGTACATCCAAAACATCACGGGACTCTTCACATAAGAATTCGTTTGTCGCACATACGCAGTCTGATAAATCAAAGATTTCCTGTAAAATATGTCAGAAAAATAAACATGCGGTTAGAAGATGCAGTAAATTTTTGAAAATGAGTGTATGTGAGCGTAGTCAGGTTGTAAATAAATGGGGTTTGTGTCGAAATTGCTTGGGGTATAATCATGTTACTGATAGTTGTCCAACTAGTCGTAGGTGCTATCATTGTCAACAACCACATCATACCTTATTACATGTTAATAATACTTCTTTACAGCCAAATCAACAACCTTCACGCATACAGCAAAATAATACTTCTTTTCAGCAAGTCCAGTCAACAAATAGTAATCAGCAAATCAACCCAGTGCAGCAACAGAGTCGCAGCCAAATTCACAAAGTACAACTTTGAATGCAGAGGCGCCTTCATTCCAGACCGCCAACAAACCATCGGTTTCTAACAATTTAACTTCTCACCATTCTCATCACAGCAGTCCAACTAAAAACTCTCAAGTTTTACTGGCAACAGCCCTTGTGAAAGTGAAGTCTTCGTTTGGAGAGTGGTTGATGTTGCGAGCATTGTTAGATACTGGTTCTGAAGCGTCGTTTATTACAGAGTATGCTGCCCAATTACTCCAACTTAAATCTCGAACAACTCATACGGGGGTGTCCGGGTTGGGTTTGGTCAGCAGTGGCACATGTTTAAGAGTGGTAGATATCACTTTTGCTTCGCAGTATTCCAGCTTTGCAACATCGGCGCAAGCCTACATCTTAAAGTCACTGTCTGGGCATCTTCCGGCCCGGAACCTTCACGTTGAGAATTGGACTCATCTCAACGATTATGTGCTTCCCGATCCAGAATTTTTCAAATCGTCCAAAATTGATATTTTGCTTGGCAGTGATGTTCTTCCAGAACTTTTGTTGCCAGAGCTGATTTCACCAGCAGATAGACTGATGCCAGTAATGCAGAAGACAACATTGGGATGGATCTTATTCGGGAAGGCTCCAATTGAACCCGAATCCAGTCATCAAGTAAGAAGTTTCTTGCAAATTGTAGATGTCGAAACCCAACTTCGAAAATTTTGGGAACTGGAAGAGACACCTTTCAAGCCATTCGAAAAAGCCGAAGATATTGAATGTGAAAATCATTTCATCGCCAACACTGAACGAACGATTGATGGTCGCTATCAAGTAGCATTGCCGTTCAAAGGAAACGTTGCTCCGGTTTTTGGCGATTCTTATCAAGGTGCTTTGCGGCGATTCCATGGTTTAGAGCGACGTCTTGATGCAAACCAGCAACTTCGAGATAAGTATTCTTCCTGCATCGAAGAATATATCCAACTGGGTCATATGAGTGAAGTGGATAAAAATAAGTTGCCAGAAAATCAGCATTACTTCTTGCCCCATCATGCTGTCATCAAAGAAAGCAGTTCAACCACAAAATTGAGGGTGGTGTTTGACGCATCCTTCAAAACATCAAGTGGCGTTTCCTTGAACGATGCTATGTTGGTAGGTCCTGCACTGCAACAAAATATCTGCGACATTATTCTTCGTTGGAGGTTGTATAAATACACCTTCACTGCCGACATCGAAAAAATGTACCGACAGATCTTGATAGCGGAGCAAGACAAAAATTATCAGCTGATTCTGTGGAGAAAAAATATTAAAGAGCCTATTAAGGTTTACAGACTTAATACGGTTACCTTTGGAACAGCAGCCGCTCCATATCTTGCCATCCGAACGTTACTGAAGTTGGCAGAAGACAATTCAAAAAATCAACTTGCTTCAACCATGATCCGTGAAGAGATGTATGTAGACGATTTGATATCTGGAGGAAATACTATTACCGAAGCTAAAGAGAAAATAAAACAAGTTAAAACAACATTAGAGACAGCTGGATTCAACTTACGGAAATGGACTTCCAATTCTGACGAATTACTTTCGGGCATTCCATCAGGAGAACGGGAATCAACATTCTCAATGCCATCAGAAGATTCAGATGGAATTAAAACGCTCGGTGTCCACTGGCTTCCTTCTGTTGATAGATTCTCTTTCTGCTACAACGCAATTCTTGATCCACAGCCGACCAAACGATTCATTCTATCTACGATAGCACGTCTTTTTGATCCGATGGATTGGATTGCTCCGTGTATTGTGAAGGCGAAGATGTTCATGCAGCAACTGTGGGTGAAGAAGATGTCATGGGATGAACCAATCGAATCCTCACTTTTGGAACAATGGAATATCTTCTACGAAGATCTGCAAGCCATCAACAAAATTCAATTTCCAAGGTGGGTTCAAACAATCGGCGATTTCACTCGAGTCGAACTTCATGGGTTCAGTGACGCTTCGGAGAAAGCCTACGGAGCAGCAGTGTATTTGCGGATTGAAGACGAAACAGGCCAAGCGAAAATGCATCTTCTCATCGCTAAATCAAAGGTTGCTCCTGTACAACCAGTAAGTCTTCCTCGTTTGGAACTTTGTGGTGCTGTTACGTTGGCGAAGCTTCTGGACCATGCCACTCAAGTGTTTGGAAACAACAACATTCAGCAGTTTGCATGGACTGACTCAACCATCACA
This sequence comes from Syrphus vitripennis, assembly GCA_958431115.1. NCBI lineage: Eukaryota > Metazoa > Arthropoda > Insecta > Diptera > Syrphidae > Syrphus > Syrphus vitripennis. Next base: position 54,135,256 of record OY288110.1, on the reverse strand, counting down.
CTCTCGTGGATTAGAGCATCACCAAACAAATGGGAGACATTTGTGCGAAACAGAGTTGGAGAAATACAGCGTTTGACTCCCGTCAAAATATGGAATCATATTCCAACTCAGCACAATCCAGCAGACTTGGTTTCCAGAGGTGTTCTTCCATTAGCTTTGCTTGATAATCCGCTATGGTGGAACGGACCTGAATTTCTGCGCGATGCATGGGATTTTCAGTATCCAACGCAGCCAGTAGTACAGGTGCATCACATCGGGAAGGTTTTACCTCCAATACAAGAGCATCACATCGGGAAGGTTTTACCTCCAATAAATGAACTTATGTATGGATCATCTGAAATAAACAAATTAATACGTATTGTTGCTATGATTTTACGTTTCACCAATAATACAAAAAATTACAAACCCAACTGGAAATTTGGACTGATTTCACCAAAGGAGCTCGACGTTGCAGCCAAAGCTTTAGTAAAAATTGCTCAGCTCGAAATTTTTCCTGATGGCATTTTGAAGTCCAGGGGCATGGCATCGCTAAATCCCTTCGTTGATTCGGACGGAATCATTCGAGTTGGTGGAAGACTGAAGAATGCAAATTTGCCTTATGATCAACAGCATCCAATCATCCTGGTTCCAAATCATCATTTCACGAAATTGATTCTTCACGAAGCCCATGAGAAAACACTTCATGGAGGCATTCAGTTGATGATGGGTTATCTTCGGAAAAAATATTGGATTTTTCAGACCAAGCGAGCAGTAAAGCAATATGTTCATAAATGCACTATATGTTATCGGTTTAGGACTAAGCCAGCTTATCAACTGATGGGAGAATTACCAGCGCCCAGAGTGACTGTATCCAGGCCATTCTCACATACTGGAGTTGACTATGCTGGACCGATTAGTATCCGGGCTTGGAAAGGTCGCGGAGCAAAAACTTATAAAAGCTACTTAGCCATTTTCGTTTGCCTAGCAACAAAGGCGATTCATCTTGAAGCGGTAAGCGATCTCACCACTCAAGCTTTTCTAGCAGCATTTCGGCGGTTTACTTCACGACGAGGAGTTTGCAGCCAGATCTACAGTGATTGCGGTACGAATTTTAAAGGAGCTGAAACAGAGTTGTATCGACTTCTGAAGGATGCTACCCATGACTGGAAAGGTGTTGCTGAAGTTTTGTCGTCCCGAGGAACAAAGTGGAATTTCATTCCTCCTGCTTCTCCCCACTTCGGAGGATTATGGGAAGCCGGCGTGAAGAGTGTTAAACACCACTTCAAAAGAATTGTTGGAAATGGGGTATTAACTTTCATTCGAGGCCTTTATGCCCCTTAACAGAAAATCCTGAAGACTTTCATGCTTTGACTCCAGCACACTTCTTAATCGGAGCAGAAATGTTCACAGTACCAGAGCCAGATCTCACAATCGGTAAGACAAACTATGTCGACCGGTGGAAAGCGATCCAATTCAGTTTACAAACTTTTTGGCATCACTGGCAATCGGAGTATTTGGCCCGTCTACAACAACGACCGAAATGGCTAAAACATCAACTTCAACTTCAAATCGGAGACCTGGTGTTGATTAAAGATGAGAGACTTCCCCCGACGAAATGGAATCTAGGACGAATCCTAGAAACGTTCCCCGGAAAAGATGACATCACTAGAGTAGTGAAGCTGAAAACAGAGCAAGGTGAATTAAAACGACCTGTAACGAAGCTATGTCCTCTACCAATTAGCAACAATCAATATACAAACGAAGCGTAAGAAAAAACAGAACACACACACACACACACACAAACACACACATACACGTACACACACACATATACACATACACATACACATACACATCACATATCATCACATCACATATCATCATATCATATATCATCACATCACATATACATCATCATATCGTCATAATTATGACAAATTCATTATTATTCAAAAACTTTAATATTCAAAAACTAATTTATTTTGCTCATTTCACCCGAAAAATGCAATTAAACGAATGATTTAATTTTCACTTCATAACCCGAAATGAAAAAATATTAATATTTGCTCATTTCACACGAAAAACGCAAAGAAAAACTAATATAAACATTTTTTAATTTTATTATAATTTTTCCGAAATTAATTACAAATTAAAATAATCACCAATAACATACTCACTTTAAAATAAAACGCATTAAAAAATAATTTCACTTCAATTTAATACACTTTCACTTCAATTTAATACACTTTCAAAATTAATAATACAAATAGTACCATTTGCAACGAAAAATTTAAAAACCGTCCGAACCCTACTCGGACTTCAATGAACAAGAATTCAACACACAAATTTAAAAATATCAAATGTAATATAAATTCCATAAATTCATTGTTTTCAACTCACCTGAATCAACTGCAGCATCGATTTCACAATTTATTTCACAAATTTGAACGAATAACACAAACTACTCGTAATTTAATTTAAATTTAAAATACACAACAACAAAAAAATCAAAATTACACTCGCGAAGCACATAGCACAAACAACGCCGTAATCGATGGAATTTTTCCATTGACAACAAGTGGAGTATGGAGTTGTTGTTGTTTGTCTCCATCTTCATCGCTGCCTATGATCTCCATAGTATAGAGATCCTTGCCTTAATGAATGGAGGCCGCCATATTACTATCCGAGACTTTACATGTGCAAGATCGGAGCGTATCCAAATCATAGTTGAAAATGTTGTTTATTATGTAGAGAATTAAAATTGCATAAAACTTGTTTGTTTATCATGCTCTAATAAACTTTGTTTCTTTTCATGTCAATCCGAGATAATTTACAATATCAGAAACTCTTTTGTTGCACCTAAGCTCAGAAAACTCACTTTCCGCCCGGGGAGAATGTTCAACTCAACCCAAAGCAAACCAGTGGGTTGAACTCAGATGCAACCAGCAAATGGACACATGCAGCAGCTAAGTCAACATTTTCCGCAATTCAGCGGAAAACTAAATTGTCAAAGACAAGTCAGCAAAAGATAAAAGTCATTACTACTGTCAACCTCAACCTCGCTGCCAACAATAAAATTCTTATTCTAAAAGTTTCCAAAAGTGTGTTTTATTTTAATTTTATCGGAATTAGTTACATAAATTCAAATAAATATTCAAGTGCTTTACAGCCAAAAACATCAATATTAAATAATTTACTTGCTAAACCGGCAATGTTTTGTGAAAGCATGTTTATGTTTTTAGTTTCATTTTTGTTTTGAATTAAATTTTTACTACTATTACTATTACTACTTCTACTACTACTACTACTTGCGTGACAGACGGCAACTCTGTTTCAATTATGTTGTTTTTCTTGTTGTAGCGTTGATCTTCCAGGTGGCGTTGTTGTCATCTCGAAGAATCTGGTAGCTGCAGTTGACATTGGGTGTCCATGTGCATTTGCAATGTCAGCTGGAGTTGACATATCATGCTGTTTTTGTTGTTGTTCCAAATAATTATTTACATCCAATTCCAAATTGCCACAAACTATTTTTCCATCTTGGGTTGTGTAAAATGTTTTTTTGTTTACAACCAATTTTAGACCTCGGATTTGTGGTGCCGCTGATGGATGTTTAGATTTAATAGCTCGTCGGATCCGAAGTCTGACGTCTGTTTTGCTCATCTTTGGTATAGTCTGGGCTAATATACACGCCATCTAAACTCAGCTTTATATAGTTTACATAGCAACAAAGAATGATCAACCATATCGAAAGCTTTAGTAATATCTATAAATAAAGTAGCAGGAATTGTGGATTCATTAAGGCTGTTGTATATTTCGCTACAAAGTTTTAACACAGCATCTTCTGTAGATCTTCCACACCGAAAGCCAAACTGTAACTCACTTAAAAAGTTAGTTTTATTTAGAAAACAAACCATTCTTGACTTTATGCCTTTTTTAAAAATCTTTGAAAAAACTGATAACAGTGAAATAGGACGATAATTATTTAATGATGACGAATCACCTTTTTTATAGAGTGGTATAACAAGTGCAATTTTAAGCGCATCAGGAAAAATACCCTTCTTACCACTAAGATTAAATATATAACTCAAAACATCTGAAATTAAATAAGATATATTTTTTAAAATTTTACTACAAAACATATCCAATGAAGTAGAGTTCAAATTCTTAAGTCCCATGATGATTTTATGAATTTCTAGAGAGGTAAAACTTTCAAAAAAGAAACTGGCTGGTTGAAAATGATCTTCCAAAATGTTATCACATTGACAAATCCCATCAATTACAGAGGAAGCATTACCTACAAAGTTTGAAATATTAGTAAAAAAATCATTAAATAAGTTCGCAACTTCAGACAGTTCTGAGACTTTTATATCATTTGATTAATAATAATATCAACAATAGATTTGTTATTATTTAAAATATCATTTACAATTTGCCACTCTTTTTTCGGATTTCCAATGCTTTCAGAAAATCTGTTTATATTATAATATGTATCCCTACAAAGAGGAATTTCAGTTTTTAATTCCTTACATAACCTTACATAATAATTTTTAAGTCTCAAGTTATTTGGATGTTTAGTCAGACTTACACAGAGCCTTTTTTTCTTTTCAATTTTATTTAGTAACGCAGAGTCATCCACTTTTTAAGGCATTTAAATTTATTCGATCTTCTTTCTACAGTTACAGTACAGCTATTTAAATGCAATTAAAGTTTATCAATAAAGAAATCAAAAGCAGTAGATAGATTGGTGGCTGCATATGATTGCTCCCAAGATTCAAAAATCAGAGCATGTTTGAGAGCAACATAATCAATTTTATTGAGTTTTAAAGAATTAAAATTATCAGTTCTAGCAATCTTTGAGCTAAGTTGGATAGTGGTTAAACAATGATCGGTCACTCTAAGATCATGTACCATGGTCTTATAAGTAATACTATTTGATCCTAATAAAAATATGGTCTAAACAGGAGCTTCATTCAGGTGTAATACGTGTAGGTTGAAATATTAATGATTCAAATCCGAAAGCAGATAGTGCCGACAAATAGTAATCAGTATCTGATGTGGTAGATACTAAATCTATATTAAAATCTCCCAAGAGAATCATGTTTTTTGACCTTTGACTTTCCAAAAAAACGGAAAACTCATCAATAAAAGCATTTATACTATAACTATGCAACCTGTAAACAGCGACAAAGCAATAAATGTTACCATAAATTTTTAAACTCAAGCACATCAAATCTGCGGTGTTTAACTTAGGGTTAAGTATTTCACAAATTATATCACTCCTATAAAATAGTGCAACACCCCCTGCAGCATAGGAATCATTGCATGCAGCTGCAAAAATATAATTACGAATACTATAATTGGAAACTTCAAAATCAAATATCCAGATTTCCGATAAGAATATTAAATCAGGCAAATGATCACAAGATGCAAGAAGAGACAAAAAGTTGTCGAAATTTTTTTTAATACTTCTAATATTTTGATGTATCACTGAAAAACCAGAAAACATTTCAATGCTTGGATGTTCAACGCAAAAACAATTATTTGTATATTCTTCATAATCATTCATGATTTATAAATAATTTTTTTTTTTTTTGATTTTTTTAAACTAAAGAGAAAAAAAAAGATTATTGTTTCTAGCGGCCGCCACGAAGAGGCTATGATCACACTTCCACCAGTCCCCAATAGTTACGGCACGTGCATGTTTTCGTATGCTACATGTTATTCCCCCTATTCGGCTGATGGCTGACCGCCATCAATATTGAAATTTTTCAATTTGGAGAAGTCTACTCTTTCTATGCCTCGTGTTGTACGGTAGATCTTTATGTATGTGGAATTGAGTGTTCTTAAGCTTCGTAATGTTTTGTAGTATTGCCCAAGCAGCATTCCGTGATCTCATTTTTACTACAATCATCCCCGTACGTGCTTTAGGATTGGATACCAAATGTGCATGATCTATCTCAGCCTTTGCGTCAACCGTATCCAACAAGTCCGCGCAAAGACACTTCGCTTTCTTAATCATGTCTCCGCCACTGGCCTCAGTGGGCATGTGCACGACATTAGTCTCCAAACTTTTCTTCAGTAGTATCTGCATTTGATCTTCTAAGACATTATTTTTCTGCTCAAGTTGGACAACTTTGGCAGAAATTTCATCGTACTTAATTTTCATATTTTGTATTTCTGTGCAAATTACTTGCAGATCAGTTTTTGAAGCAAGTTCACTGACCAGTTTCTTATTGCTTTCCTCCAAGATTTGTTTAAAGCTTTCGATGGTTGATTTTGATTCCATTACTAAATAGGTTCTGCGTTTATCTTCTCTATGATGGTCAGAAGAGATTTCCAGCAGACCTTTCTTATGCATTTATTTAGGTAATGTTTAGTATTAAAACTAAGTTAGGAACTAATTATCTTAATTGGTAAGACTTACGGTGAATTTTTACTGTGAAGGTAAAATTGCTAAACATGAAATTATTTAGGCCGGTTTTTGTATTTTTTTTTTGTGCACAGATTCTAAATTGGAACTTTGCAAAAATGAGTTTTTTACTCAAACCTACACTTTTTTTGTCTGCTAGGCATATTGTTGTTTTTTCGATCCTACTATTTTTTTATGCACTCACAAGGTAGAACAATATTTTTTTTACTGAGATGGGAAGATGATGAATTACCAGAGAATTCCATTTATTTAAGTGAAAGCAGTTCAAAATGCTCAAACATTCGTTTAAGAACTTGTCAAGTTGATGACTATTTCCTAGAACTGTCAAACTCAACAGGTTAAAGTGCTTATGATGATAAAAAATCTTGGAATAATATTATTATTGTATATTAATTATATAGTATAGCACTCTCATTGTATATGAAATCTATAGTAGGGTAAGGCGAGGAGGTCTCGACATGTAGGAGGTTTCATCAAACTCAAATTTCTCGCTTCCTTTAAATTTGATTGAAATGATAATATCTTATATTCAACGCCTGAAGGTATAACTTATTATATGCCTTTCCACTGTTCAGTTGCTATCAACGTGTTACAAGTTCATTTGTGGTTTGTTCATTGTAAAGTGAAGTTGCAATTTTTCTGGGTAAGTTCTTAAGTGCTAATTTTGTTTTGGTTCAAGTTTTTAGAGTGATAATAATTTAAAAAATATAGTAAATAATAGTGTTTCATTGACTGTAATTATTTAACGTGCATATTCAAATATAAATATACTACATACTTTTATAATTTTTCATGTGTTAAAGGAGGTTTCGACATATGTTGGGTAGGAGGTTTAGTCAAGCTGTTGAAACCTCCTCAAATAACTTTTCAAGTAGTTCTTAGCTTTTTTATATTAAAAGTATGTAACAACCTTTCAGTAAAAATGCCCAACATCTACAAGAGAAAATATCCAGAAAGGACATTTAATGAAAAAGCCATGCTAGAAGCTGTTAAATCTGTTCTCGAAAAAAGGAGACTGCTTCAAGTGCCGCAAAAAAATATGGCGTAAAAAGAACCACAATTTTGTCACGTCTAAAAAAAGGCGATTCTAGCATTGTCGCATTGGACCGAATTTTTAGCAGTAAGCACTCAGGCTCTCAAGTTCTCACAAAGCCGCAAGAAAATGTGCTTGCCAATTATTTCAAAAAATGTTCACGGCTTCACCATGGCCTGACTTTGGATATGTCCAAGAAATTTGTTTACCAATACGTTATTCGCAATCAAATTGCTCATCCACCTAATTGGGATCGGGATAAAATGGCTGGAAAGGTTTGGCTCCAAGGATTTATGCGACGAAATACAGAAGTAAGTCTCCGAAAACCCGAAAATACAAGCACAGCTCGTCTTTTTGGTTTCACAAAAGTTGCTGTAGATGGATTTTTTGAAAACTTAAAAACTGTTTACTCCAAGTTTATGTTTGGTCCGGAAAAGGTTTATAATTTGGACGAGACTGGAATTACCACTGTTCTAGAGTCTCCAAAGGTAATTTTTATTTTCAAGTTTATATATAACATACCTAACTTACAAATTCAGGTCATTGCTGAAAAAGGGAAGAGGACTGTTTCCCAAGTTGCTTCTGCTGAAAGAGGGACACTAGTTACTATGGTTGCAACAGTGAAGGCAGCTGGGAATCATGTCCCACCAGGATTTGTTTATCCGAGAAAAAGAACTAATCCTTCATTTCTCAAAGGTGCTGTTCCCGGATCAATTTCATTGTTAGCAGAAAGTGGTTGGATGAATACTGATCTCTTTCCAAAAGTTTTGGAGCATATTGCAAAACATACTCGGTGTTCAATTCAAGATCCAATTTTGCTTTTATTGGATAATCACGTGTCACATTGTGGACTCGATTCCATAATTTTTTGCAGAGAGAATGGCATTATTTTATTATCATTTCCACCGCACACATCGCACAAGCTTCAACCTCTCGATGTATCAGTGTTTGGACCATTTAAGAAATACTGTAAAGCAGCATTCAACAACTTCCTTGTCAATAATCCGTGTCGTATAATTGGAATTAATGATATTGCGGAAATTTCTTGCCAGCCATTCTTAAAAGCATTTTCCCCGGAAAACATTATAAAAGGATTTTCGTCAACTGGAATATTTCCGATGAATGATTCTGTATTCCAAGACTTTGATTTTTTGGAAATTGAAGAAACGGAGAACAGCCCAGTGAAAATTGTATCACCAAATCGAAATCAGCACATTACACCGGAATTGAATCGGCCTTGCCCGGAAATGCATGATGTTGAAGAAACGGGGAACAGCGCAGTGGAAATTGCATCGCCAAGTCAAAATGTTCTGAGGAATCCAAATGATTCATATCAGCATCTTACACCGGAAGTGATTCGGCCTTACCCAAAAATGCATTCGAAGAGAAAAAAGAAATTGAACAGAGTTTCTAAATTGAGAATCTATACTGACACGCCGGAAAAAAATAGAATTATGGAACTAGCCGAACAAAAAAAAAAAATTAAACAAAAAGTGATTGTGACGAAAAGGAAAAGAATACTATAGCCAAAACACGTCAAAAAAGTTCTTGTATCATCCTCCTCTCAAAGCGAAACCTATAGCGTCAGAAATTCAGATCAATCTTTTGAATTCGATATAGATAGTGATGTAGACGAAGATGTTGAGCCTACCAAGAATGTTACAGTTTCCAAAGACGTTAAAGCTGAAATTGGTGACTTTGTTCTGGTCAAATTCGGCGAAAAAAAACATTTTTTTTATGTCGGTAGAGTTGAGGACATCGATATGGATTCGGTGATGTGCTATTTTATCAAATATTATCGTCGGCAAAAAAATGGAAACTTTTTTTATGAACCTGTAGTTGAGGATGCGGGAGTAGCAATGAGATCTGACTTAGTGGCTAAATTGACGAGTCCGAAAGACCTTCCGGGAACATCCAGGTCTAAAAATAAAATTTGTTTTGATCTTCACTTTAGTGATTAGGATGTACGTTAATTTTGGTATTATGTTCCATTAATTTATAATTTTTTGACTAAAAGTTAAAAAGACTGCTTTAAATACCTACCTAATTTAAAAAACTAAAATTAAAATGAATTATCTGGTACCTACCTGTATTTACTACTATTTAGACTAGAACTAAGAACTGATTTGAGTTTATTTAAAAAAAAAAATGACTGAATTTCTTGTTTCTTCTGTTTTCGTGTTTTGTTATGTTTTATTGTTGCTTTTTTATTTTATTTTATTGTTTCTTGTTTTATTGTTTTTATAAAGATAATAAAAACCAAAAAAAAAACATTTTTTTTTTGTTGCTTAACTTGTATCTTTAAAAGTTTTCGAACTGGCGGAACCTCCTATGGCATGATTAAACCTCCTACTTAATAGTTGGAACCTCCTACAGAGTAGGATGTTTTGTCACTTTTTCTTCATTTATAAATTTACTATAAACTCTGATATGGTAAATGATTTAACTATTAAAAGTTGTTTTTGCATAACCTTAAACCTTAATAAAGTGCATTTTATGCAAATAGAACTTTGTTTGCTAAAGGAAGTTCTTAGTTTTTGACAATATCAGAACCTCCTCGCCCTACTCTACTCTCATGGCGAGTTTTTTTAATTTTGCCCAGACCCTTGTGGTGGCGCTGCAAAATTTGAGGTGTAAAATTCGATTTGTGGAGTCTTTAAGCGTCGCAAATTAGTGGTAGGGGCAAGAGGAGACTATTTTTTTGGATTATTGCATCCAAGAAATATCAATAAATATCAATTGAAACCTCCATAAGCTCTCCGCAAAAAAAAAGAGTAAGGGTTGCCGGCACACTTTAGATGCCCCATTCGACTTCCACCATGATAATACTATAGTTTTCATGTACAAAGGTACTCTCATCAGCACGTTCCACACGTCGGTCCGCAAGCGATCACACACCTAACTAATTTTTTGGTTCCTGTTGTTGTAAAGTGCGTACTTCACAACATTCCCTTATCATCCTTTCTTATCCCTTCATTATCAATGCACTCCATTTCAAATACACACTCTAACAACCCATTAAATGTGCATTGATCCCACAGGCCCACATGTGCTGATGTTGCATCTTTTTCTTTTTCGTCGTGTCGGGTGACGAGCTATCGAGGTGGACACTCTGTATCTTGAATTCGAATCGTTCGGTCGTCCTACTATATCTTTTCTTGAACTTCGTTTTCGATAATTATAAATTGTGCTAATTCTTTTGAATTGTATAATTCTTAAAAATAAATCTGTTAATCTTGTTAATCGTTAAGACTAAATTGTTAATACTAAAGCAATCCTTAGACTTAAATATATGTTATAAAAAAAATAAAATAAAATAATAAATAAAAGGTTCACTTCTGTTTACCGAAAGAAACAATATTCTTTTATTTAACACTAGAAACAGGAAAAACCCAACTGAGAATCGTGCTTCTCAGAAAACTAAATATAGCACAACAAAAATTGGTGTCAGGTGTGGGTTTTGCCTGAAAAGTGTTTCTGTTTAGTGCCAAGTGATACAACAACAAAATAAATAAAAAAAAAAAAAAAAAAAAACAATACCAAAACAACAATCAATGAAAAACAAAATCTAAGGACTACATATTCATCTGTAACCCTCGGCATGCATCTTTAACCCGCTGCATCCACCAAAAACCTATTATCATCATTTTACAAAGCAAAATTTTCAAAAACAATTTTTTTTACTAGTAAGCTATCTTTTAATTATTTTTCTTTGCTATTTTCTTATCATTAATTTAATTCTTGCGTAGCCCTAAAATTTTTTTATATATATATACATAAATGCTAGTTATTATTGTGTACATGTCTCAAGGTGAAATAAATAAAACCGACGGATCCGAATCAACGTTAAACTCGTCCGACTTAGATAGTGATACAGAATCCGACACCCCTTACAATACTTCCCCTTCCTCTCGTTCTACTTCCAATAAATTACTGAATATGACTGCTAAGTTAGATAGGTCTTTTGCGTTCAAGCTCATCCCGGAGTTTGACGGAGACAGATCGATCCTACATAAATTCATAAATGCCTGCGACTTAATCGCAGAAGAGACCTCTTCTTTAGATCTACCTATTCTTCTTCTTATAATAAAAACGAAATTGACTGGAAGCGCATATAATGTAGTTAAGTACACTGACTTCGAAGATTGGAAGTCCCTCAAAGAAAAGCTACTCCAGCAATTCCTAGAGTTTAAATCTCTATCTCAATTAAAGGTAGATCTCATCCAAATGAAACAGCGAACGAACGAATCTGTTCGTCAGTTTTCAAACAGATTAGAAAAAACTTTATCCCATCTGAATGATGCTTGCATTGCAAGCGAAGGCTCAGATAAAGCTGACACAATCATAAATCTTAATCGTAAGACTGCGTTGAAAGCGTTCGAAAGAGGACTTAATTATAGAGTAGGTCTAATTGTAAAAGCTTCAAGATTTGATACATTGACGGAAGCCATTGAAGCCATTAAATCAGAAGTAAAAAAAGGTAAATATCACTTGTAGTTATTGTAAAAATCCCGGCCACCACATAAATGAGTGTAGGAGAAGAGAATACAATAACAATAAAATCAAAATAACTCGAAGCTACTTTCATCAACAAATCAAGATCCAAATAAGCATTCGGAAAACCATTCAGAGGCCGGAACCAGTGGCAGGCTTCGGACCCAAACTTAATCTCATCTCGCCACATCTTTCATATAAACTTAAATAATAAAATTTGTAGAGTAGATTCTATAAAAATTTCATCAGAAACCTTGCTAAATCCTCAACCTTCGAAATTTCTCATTGATGGTGGCAATGAAATTAGTCTGATTAAAATAGATAAATTAAAACAAGGACTACCCAATACCCATTGACTCAAACATAATTCATTCATTATCTGGTATTACTGATTCCGTGATTCGTACTAAGGGTGTTATATACTTACGCATAAACTTACTACTTACCCAAAAATATTATTATCCCTTTCACGTTGTAGATAAAAACTTCCCTATAAGCACTGACGGAATCATAGGTAACAGTTTTCTAGATCATCATAAAGGTCAAATCGACTATAGGACTAAAATGCTCACATTCTCTTTTCGAAAATTCATTATCGACTATGATTTGATCCCTTCACATTTAGTCACTATCCCACCAAGATCCGAAGTCGTAGTTCATGTTCTTAAAGAAGTTAATGTGGACAGTATGTCTCTTCCAACAGTTTCCCAATGGATTATATATTGGCAATAGTATTACTCCTGCCAATAGTTCTATCTCTTACATATCTGTCGTTAATTCTTCTGGATCTCCTATTGAATTTAATACCGAAGACCTTATATTCGATGAAGTCTCCAACTACAACATTTCACGAATTAAAAATTATCTTGAATCATATGATAGAATCCAGGCTATAAAAGACCTAGTGGTGACTGATCATATGTCGAAGAACGAAAAAGAATCGATATTAAATCTGTGTATCTTGTATAGCGAACTATTCTATCTAAAAGGAGACAAATTAACTCATACCTCTTCTGTGCAACACCCAATCCTTACCCCTGATGCTTCACTTACATATATTAAACCCTACAGGTTGCCGGAAGCTCAAAGACAAGAGGTTGACAAACAAATCCAAGAGATGATGTACGATAACATAATCCAACCAACGAATAGTCCGTGGAATTTCCCTCTTATCGTTGTTCAAAAAAAACCTGATAAGGACGGTAATAAGAAATGGAGAATCGTCGTTGATTTTCGCAAACTCCGCCTTCTCCTCACCATTTGATCATTACGAATTCATTAGAATGCCTAACGGATTAAAAGGTGCCCCAACCACCTTCCAAAGGTTAATGAATAATGTATTGACTGGTCTTCAAGGTATAAAAACTTTTGTATATATGGATGACATAGTGGTCATAGACTTTAGAAGAGTACAATTCAAAACTAAGAGAAATCTTTGAACGCCTTAAAATACATAACCTTAAGTTACAACCCGGTAAATGCCAGAACAGAACTCACATACCTAGGACACGTGATAAATGATTCAGGTATCAAACCCGATCCACAAAAAATCGAATGTGTAAAGAATTTCGCTCCACCCAAAAATGCCAAAGAAATAAAAAGCTTTCTGGGACTCGCTGGATATTATCGCCGTTTTATAAAAGATTTTGCAAAAATCTCCAAAGCTCTTACTAATCTTTTACGCAAGGATGTTCGTTTTGACTGGACTCCTCTTTGTTCAAATTCCTTTCATGGATTAAAAGAAAAACTAATAAATCCACCTCTTCTGCAATATCCTGATTTCACTAAAAAATTTATCTTAACTACAGATGCTAGCGATGTTGCAATTGGAAGCGTCCTTTCCCAAGGTGAAATTGGTAATGACCTTCCTATCTCGTATGCATCAAGAACTCTCAATAAAAGTGAAAAAAATTATTCTACTACAGATAAGGAACTTCTGGCTATCGTTTGGTTAATTAAACATTTCCGACCATATCTGTATGGAAGAAAATTTCAACTTTACACGGATCATAAACCTCTAGTTTATATCCATAATTGTAAAGATACAAATTCTAGAATGATGAGATATCGTTTACAGCTCGAAGAGTTTGAATATGAAATCATTCACAAAAAAGGTGAACAAAATACAAATGCTGATTGCCGAAGCAGAATTGCAAAAATGACTCTTCGTTCAGATACAAAATCTCCTTCTACTTCTTCTCAAAATTCATCTTCTGAATCATCTCCAAAGTCGTCTTCTATCTCAGCTACTACATCGTCAATTAATAATTCTTGTCCTACATCTTCAAATACAAATCCTTGTACTACATCGTCTAATACTAACCCTTGTTCTACATCTCCAATTCCCAAATCTAGTCCTACATATTCAAATAATAGTTCTAATTCTTACTCTACTACTTTGAATACAAACCCTAGTCCTTCATATTCAGACATGAATTCTAATTCTTTTTCTAACCCTTAAACAAGACGAGAACTACCTCAAAATGAAATTAAAACTATACTCAAAGAATTTCATTTAAATCCTATCGGAGGACACTGTGTTGTCAACTGCACTTTTAAACGCATACGACTTTATCATAAGTGGAAAAATATGTTCCAGGATATGAAAAACTTTATAAAAAATTGCGAACTCTGCCAAAAGAACAAAGTTACTAAGTACACAATGGAACCTATGGTCATTACTTCTACTGCTAAGGAACCCTTTGAAAAAATTTCTGTCGACATCGTTGGTCCATATCCTATCACTAACAATAATAACAAATATCTTTTAACCTTCATTGACGACCTTACAAAATATACTGATGCAATACCTTTACCAAATCAAGAGGCTAATACAATCGCAGAAGCATTTGGCATAGAAATAATATTTCGTTATAGCACACCCAAATACGTTTTGTCAGATCAAGGACAAAATTTTCTTAGCGACATATTTAAAAATGTATGTAAGCTTCTCAAAATAACTAAACTATAAACCACTGCATACCGACCACAGTCAAATGGATCTTTCGAACGAAGCCACAGATAAACTGGATAAACTATGTAACGAAGCGTTACACTTACGCAGCCCCTCCCGTATGCCGTTACCTTATTATTAACCGGCCACCGATGAACCAGTTAATTAACCAGCAACCACAACCGACCTGCACAAGAACCTTAAAACAAATAACCAGCAATATCAAGCAACCTGCACCAGGACCTTTAAATAATCATCCGCACAACAACAACAACCGATGAAAGCCGCCATCTACCGAGCCAACGACACTACGTCATCAGCAGCAGCATACAGCAGCATCGGCACAGTGTGTATACTAAAATAATATTAACTTTGTACTTTACCTCATATAGTTCACACTGTGTCATAGCTGAAAAGTCAAAAAGAGGATGGATGAAATTCCGAGTAATTCGAAGCTTATCACTCGGTGAAACTACCTCATATCTTATTTTTGGCCAGTTGAGAGTTATAAGGTTCCGGCGATCACTAACTACCGATCCCTACAGGTCGCTTTTATAGTACCTTGTGTGCTATTTTTAAGCCAGACCTTACTTTTTAGTAGAAATTGTAGTGGTAGACCAGCTAATTTTCTTGGGCTGGAATCAGATTCCTGTACCGCCGTTAATATCCCTCTTTCTCCTTCAGAGGAAGTAAGGGCCAAGTAATTCTCCCTTTGAGTAGCCTTGGGCTGGAATCAGATTCCTGTACCGCCGTTAATATCCCTCTTTCTCCTTCAGAGGAAGTAAGGGCCAAGTAATTTTCCCTTGGAGTCGCCTTGGGCTGGAATTAGGTTCCTGTACCGCCGTTGATATCCCTCTTTCTCCTTCAGAGGAAGTAAGGGCCAAGTAATTCTCCCTTGGAGTAGCCTTGGGCTTTAATCAGATTCCTGTACCGCCGTTTATATCCCTCTTTCTCCTTCAGAGGAAGTAAGGGCCAAGTAATTCTCCCTTGGAGTAGCCTTGGGCTGGAATCAGATTCCTGTACCGCCGTTGATATCCCTCTTTCTCCTTCAGAGGAAGTAAGGGCCAAGTAATTCTCCCTTGGAGTAGCCTTGGGCTGGAATCAGATTCCTTTACCGCCGTTAATATCCCTCTTTCTCCTTCAGAGGAAGTAAGGGCAAAGTAATTTTCCCTTGGAGTCGCCTTGGGCTGGAATTAGATTCCTGTACCGCCGTTGATATCCCTCTTTCTCCTTCAGAGGAAGTAAGGGCAAAGTAATTTTCCCTTGGAGTCGCCTTGGGCTGGAATTAGATTCCTTTATTATTTTAAGAATAAGATATATGAAATACCGTGTTAGTTATTTAAGAACAAGAGTATTATAAGATTGTAAACCTTTTCATTTTAATTGTCAATAAAATAAAAGATTATAACTGGTAATTGGCGAGTTCTTCCTTCTTTATCCGAGTTTTACGCTTTCTTCGGAAAAACCTTGGACACGACGAGCTTACCTCAGCATAAAAAAAAGCATCACATATTGGCGCCCGAGCAGGGACCTTTAGAAGGTTCATCCGAACTCCAACCGCCGACCGACCTGGAAATTTCTAAATATTTCACCTACCGCCCGCTGCACATTAGCAGCTCTATACCGACCGCCGCACACCGACCGCCGCATACCAACCGCCGTTCTTCGATTGCCGCATACCGACCCCCCTGCATCGAATACCAACCGCTGTACATAAACAGCTTTACACCGACCGCCCGTACCGCCGAAACCAATTACCAGTTATCCGATATATATTATCATCATGTCCGACGACGAAACATCTGCACAGGCTGAACCGACCATATACCAAAACCTCGGCTTCATATACTTTTTAAAGAGACCAGAACTCATAGAGGTACTGACCGCCAGGGGTTTGGAAACTACTGGCAATGTCCAAAATCTTCGTAAAAGATTAAGCCAGCACTTCAAGGAGCTCAGGGCTCATAAGTCCACCCAGAACCTATGCGCCGAGTGGGAAGAGATTGTGGAAGTAAGAGAAAGCGCGGAGACAGAGGATAAGGAGGTTCAGTCAGAACTTATGCAGAAAAGTCAAATCAACATCCACGTTCCCGAATTTCGACCTAAGTCACCATTACATCAGTCTTCGACTAGTTGTTGTATAGTACAGTCGTCTTGTCATCATTGTCTATTATGTCTGAGTGTACTATATGCAAGAGCGCAATTGATGTAAATCTAATTGCTTGTGGTATTTGTTCTCTAAAGTTTCATAGTCAATGTGTTAACATTTCGGAAACGAACTTATCTTTGCTTCAAAATTGTGCAAATGTTTTCTGGAAGTGTGATTCTTGCATAAAAATTTCTATTGCTAATTGTTTTAACATAATTAATGAGCTCTATAACTGCTTGCAAAAGTCTGCCCCCGCTTGCTGCGCTCGATGACAATGCGCTTTCTCAACGGCACACTCGGTTGCAAATGAAAATGAAAGGTATGGGCAATGAACCTATTTTAACTTCAAATAAGCCTGCTAAAAATTCTAAAAAGACCTATGTAAAAAGGTGCTAAAGGTAATAAAAGTAATTCTGTGTTAAACGATATTCAGAATTCGTCTTCTACCCCCCCGCCTTTGTCCCATCAACAAATTGAAGAACTAGATCCATTGCCATCTGTCATATATTGATGGCATGAATATAGAGGGGAAGGTGAATGAAAAAAATTCCATCCATGTACAGCTTGAACTTCCATCTGTTTCATCTGCTGTTGTCGGTGGTGCGAATATGGTGGTGATGGAGAATGAGAAAAACTCCATCGTTTCCTCTCCGCTCCCTCGTAATCAAATGGATCTGCCCTTGCTGATTTCATCTGGAGTAAACGAGACAGCTATTCAAATGGTTGATGATACAGCTGTTAATCACATAAATGAGTGTGACGGGCTCAACGAAAAATGGGAAGAAATTATAAATCTTAACAAAAAACGTAAACATAAAAGTATAATTGGGAGTAATGTCAATATTAGTATGGACGAAATTGAAGTTATCCCGAAGAAAAAATGGTTGCATCTATCTAAATTCAAGCCTTCGACTTCTGCTCCAGCTAATTGCTACCAGCCTTAATGCCTCACCAACTAAATTTGAATCCTTCAAATTAGTTAAGAAAGGAACTAATGAAAATCTTATCGATCATGTCAACTTTAAAATTGGTGTTCCGTCTGAGCTTTATGATGCTGCATTTGATTCGAGATGTTGGCCTGCTGGTGTGTATGTTCGAAATTTTCGGTACATTGCAAAAAATCAAGTCTCACCGGAGGTGAATTAATAAATAGTTTGAATTGTTCTGCTGCTTTGCCCAAAGTCAACGAAACTCTTTCTGTATATTACCAAAACGTTGGTGGTATGCGGTCTAAGACTACTGACTTTTATCTTGCTGCATCTTGCTGCCCTTATCATGTTATTGCGTTAACAGAGACATGGTTATCTGATGATATACTTTCTGCTGAACTGTGCCGCTCTGCAGATTATAATGTGTTCAGGAGAGATAGATCGTTTGCAGATACTGGATTAAGCAGAGGTGGTGGTGTGTTACTAGCATTAAGGTCATATTTAATATGTAGAGAGGTTCCACTGGAATTCAAAACTGTAGAACAATTATGTGTTGAAGTTAGTTTGCCATGTATGTAGCTGTGATTCAATTTATTTTATTGTATCATATATTCCACCTTATTCAAGTATAAATATTTATGAGACACAATATATTTAAAATATTCGTTTTGTGTATAGTACGATAGGGCCTAATTCTAATATTGTTATTTTGGGGGATTTTAACCTCCCTCATATTAAATGGATTTACTCTGAAAAAGATAAATGTCTAGTTCCTTCTAATGTCTTAAGTGAAGTTGAGTGCAGTTTTATAGACAATATGTTAGCATTTAATTTGAATCAACTCAACTATGTTTTAAACACTTTAGGTCGAATCTTAGATTTGGTATTTATTAACGATGAATTAGAGGCTAATTTAAATAAGTCAGAAACTCCAATATTTAAAAATAGTATGCATCATTTTGCTTTACAATTTAATCTTAAGCTATTGAATTATGATAAATTAGATTTCCATAAACACGAAATGAGCTCAGTTCGGGATTTTAGTAAGGCTGATTATGCTGGCATGAACCACTTTTTTAACGCAATTAATTGGGATGTTACTCTTTGTTCTCGTGACTTAAAGGAGTGTTATCATTCCTTTATTGCTAAA
The DNA here is from genome assembly GCA_958431115.1 of Syrphus vitripennis. Lineage (NCBI taxonomy): Eukaryota > Metazoa > Arthropoda > Insecta > Diptera > Syrphidae > Syrphus > Syrphus vitripennis. Next base: position 54,116,139 of record OY288110.1, on the reverse strand, counting down.
ATTGAGGAAGCATATGATTTGTTTGTTCCATTTAAGGAAATAAAACATAGAAATAAACCTGTTTGGTTTAATAACAGATTAATTAATCTTAAAAACAAACTTTCTAAGGTGCATAAAAATTACAGAAAGGATCCTGGCTTACGTCTTCGATATTTACGATGTAGAAAAGAATATGAAAATCTAAAAAAGTATGTCTATAATAGATATATGTGTTCTATCGAAAACAACATTAAGAGTGACTCTCGGGCCTTTTGGAAATTTGTTAATTCAAAACGTAAGTCATATGGTATTCCTACTAGTATGAATTACCTTAATCAGTCTTCTAGTGATGAAGTTGTTATATGTGACATGTTTGCGTCTTATTTCCAGTCTAATTATGTTGTTGATTCTCTTCCGATTTCACATGCAATTTGTGGTGATGGTGAAACAATAACTGATCTAGGGTGCTTAAGCTTGTCAGTTGATCAAGTTTTTCTTTACATTTCATCCTTGAATTGTGATTTTAAACAATCCCCAGATAATTTTTGCTCGGGTTTTCTTAGATTGTGTGCTCTGGGTCTTGCAGTTCCACTTACTAAATTATTTAACTTATCACTTTCTACGGGTGACTTTTTGGAAGAGTGGAAGTTATCGATGATAAGTCCAATATATAAATCAGGATCTAAGCAAGATGTTATTATAGCAAGATGTTATTACAGACCCATTTCAAAACTGAAATTAATACCCAAAGTTTTTGAAGCGATTGTGAAAAAATGCATTTATGATGAAGTAAGTTCAGGTATTTCAATGGATCAGAATGGCTTCGTCAGCGGTAGATCGACAGTAACAAATTTAGCCTTGTTTGCAAATTTCTGCATAAAAGGAATTGAACGTGGAAACCAGGTTGATGCCATTTATACAGATTTCTCTAAGGCATTTGATAGAGTTCAACACAATATCTTGATAATGAAACTAAAATGTTTAGGCTTTCACTCTAGTCTTCTTAAGTGGTTTGAAAATTATTTGACTAACCGTAAGCAAAGTGTAAAAATTGGAACAGTGGTGTCTAAGGAGATTTTTAACTATTCAGGTGTTCCCCAAGGCAGCCATTTAGGACCTCTCCTGTTCATATTATTTATAAATGATTTACCTCATAGAATTCAGTTTTCGAATTGTTTACTCTTCGCGGATGATCTAAAGCTATTTAGGTCTATTAAAAGTGAGCTTGATTGTCATAGACTTAAACTTGACTTAGATGCAGTGTCAGCATGGTGTAGTGAAAATCGTTTGTTTTTAAATGTAAGTAAATGTAAAAGCATTACATTTACTAGGTCGCTTAGTGCTATCAATCACTTATACCATATTTCTGATATGACACTTGAGTCAGTTTATAGCCATAAGGACCTAGGAGTTATTTTTGATTCAAAATTATCATTCCAATTGCATTTGGACTATATAATTTCTAAGTCTAATAAACTATTAGGATTTATCATTCGTAATTCAAAGCAATTTTCGGACCCTTACACGATTAAATCTTTGTATATATCTCTCATAAGATCAATCGTTGAGTATGCATGTTGTATTTGGTGTCCAATGTATAGGGTGGGTATAAATCGGATTGAATCGGTTCAAAAAAAATTCGCGAGGTACGCGTTGCGGAAACTAAATTGGGTTGATAATAACTTACCTAGCTATAGGGATAGATGTTTATTAATCGATTTAAAATCTCTTGAAGCTAGACGAAGGTATTATTTAATTATGCTTGCTAGGGATACTTTCTGTAATCAAATTGATTGTCCTAAACTTCTTTCTCTTTTTTCTTTGTATGCTCCTTCAAGGCAGTCGAGGACGAGGCAAACACTCTATGGTAAATGTGATCCGATTTCACGATCCAGTTCTGAGTTCAATTCGATTTATCAAAATATTGACTTATGTTTAAGTAGAAATGTTTTTAAAAATATTGTTCTCAGTCTAATATCTTAGTTTATATATACTTATATCAATAAATTATAATATATAATTTTGTAAGATAATTTTTAATTTAAAATGACTGTAAATAAAACTATGTACATATATATTGTTTAGTCTAAGAGGGTCTAGTATCCGATAGATTATGAATAAATTAATAAATAAATAAATAAATAAATAAATTACATTTGACTGTGCACCCGCCTCCACCGTTAACTGTATATCAACCGTCACCTCCAGCGAGCAGTACTCCTGTTCCACACCCAATTCCGCCTCAGTACGCAGCAACCGGATTTCTTTCACAGCCAGATACCGTTCCCGCAGGAGGTTAAACAACAACTGATCTAGGGTGCTTAAGCTTGTCAGTTGATCAAGTTTTTCTTTACATTTCATCCTTGAATTGTGATTTTAAACAATCCCCAGATAATTTTTGCTCGGGTTTTCTTAGATTGTGTGCTCTGGGTCTTGCAGTTCCACTTACTAAATTATTTAACTTATCACTTTCTACGGGTGACTTTTTGGAAGAGTGGAAGCTATCGATGATAAGTCCAATATATAAATCAGGATCTAAGCAAGATGTTATTATAGCAAGATGTTATTACAGACCCATTTCAAAACTGAAATTAATACCCAAAGTTTTTGAAACGATTGTGAAAAAATGCATTTATGATGAAGTAAGTTCAGGTATTTCAATGGATCAGCATGGCTTCGTCAGTGGTAGATCGACAGTAACAAATTTAGCCTTGTTTGCAAATTTCTGCATAAAAGGAATTGAACGTGGAAACCAGGTTGATGCCATTTATACAGATTTCTCTAAGGCATTTGATAGAGTTCAACACAATATCTTGATAATGAAACTAAAATGTTTAGGCTTTCACTCTAGTCTTCTTAAGTGGTTTGAAAATTATTTGACTAACCGTAAGCAAAGTGTAAAAATTGGAACAGTGGTGTCTAAGGAGATTTTTAACTATTCAGGTGTTCCCCAAGGCAGCCATTTAGGACCTCTCCTGTTCATATTATTTATAAATGATTTACCTCATAGAATTCAGTTTTCGAATTGTTTACTCTTCGCGGATGATCTAAAGCTATTCAGGTCTATTAAAAGTGAGCTTGATTGTCATAGACTTCAACTTGACTAAGATGCAGTGTCAGCATGGTGTAGTGAAAATCGTTTGTTTTTAAATGTAAGTAAATGTAAAAGCATTACATTTACTAGGTCGCTTAGTGCTATCAATCACTTATACCATATTTCTGATATGACACTTGAGTCAGTTTATAGCCATAAGGACCTAGGAGTTATTTTTGATTCAAAATTATCATTCCAATTGCATTTGGACTATATAATTTCTAAGTCTAATAAACTATTAGGATTTATCATTCGTAATTCAAAGCAATTTTCGGACCCTTACACGATTAAATCTTTGTATATACATATCTCTCATAAGATCAATCGTTGAGTATGCATGTTGTATTAGGTGTCCAATGTATAGGGTGGGTATAAATCGGATTGAATCGGTTCAAATCGGTACGCGTTGCGGAAACTAAATTGGGTTGATAATAACTTACCTAGCTATAGGGATAGATGTTTATTAATCGATTTAAAATCTCTTGAAGCTAGACGAAGGTATTATTTAATTATGCTTGCTAGGGATACTTTCTGTAATCAAATTGATTGTCCTAAACTTCTTTCTCTTTTTTCTTTGTATGCTCCTTCAAGGCAGTTGAGGACGAGGAAAACACTCTTTTTTGTTCCTCGTTCCTTCACTAATTATGGTAAATGTGATCCGATTTCACGATCCAGTTCTGAGTTCAATTCGATTTATCAAAATATTGACTTATGTTTAAGTAGAAATGTTTTTAAAAATATTGTTCTCAGTCTAATATCTTAGTTTATATATACTTATATCAATAAATTATAATATATAATTTTGTAAGATAATTTTTAATTTAAAATGACTGTAAATAAAACTATGTACATATATATTGTTTAGTCTAAGAGGGTCTAGTATCCGATAGATTATGAATAAATAAATAAATAAATAAATAAATTACATTTGACTGTGCACCCGCCTCCACCGTTAACTGTATATCAACCGTCACCTCCAGCGAGCAGTACTCCTGTTCCACACCCAATTCCGCCTCAGTACGCAGCAACCGGATTTCTTTCACAGCCAGATACCGTTCCCGCAGGAGCTGTGTCAACCGGACGACTCACGTTGAGTTACGAGGCCGAGGTCATGAACACGGTCAGCAAATGGGGTTTGCGTTTCGATTCCACTGGGAACCCGTTGGAATTTTTGGAGCGTTTGGCTGAATTAACGCGTTGTTATAATATACCACCTAACGACATGCTGCGCACGCTACCCGAATTGTTCCGTGGTTCAGCCCTAGAATGGTTACGCATTAACGGCGATAATTTTTCGAAATGGGACGATTTCCGAGATTCGTTTATCCGTTACTTCCTACCTGCTAGATATCTTCAGTATCTTTGATAGTATGCGCGCCGAATATAGGTACTATATTCGTCGCCGAGACTTTACTACTCTCGAGGAATTAATGCTCTTAGCAGAAGAGTATGAATCAATTAAAAACGATGACCCAAATGCACGCCCCACTATCTCAACATGTTTTTCGGCTCAACAAGCTTCACGCCACCCGCCTGCTGCTGGTTCTCACAGCAGAGAAACTCCCCGTCACACTCCGACCGTTGATTCTTACGATAGAGAAACCCATTGTTGGAGTTGTAAGCAGCGAGGCCACCGTAAGGAGACCTGCAACCGACAATTCCGGCTTTTCTGTTCGTTTTGTGGAGAAGATGGCAAGTTAACTAAAGACTGTAATTGCCGACAAAATCCCGGAGTAGCAGTAATTAACTATCCACCAGGCCATGATACCCGGTATTTCATACCCATCGAGGTAGGCAATCATAAGTATCAAGCCTCAATTGATACAGGATCCACTCGAACATTCATCGGACAAGAACTTAGACAGAGGTTCACCGAACTCGGGATACCAATGAAGGTAGACTACCGCCCGGTTCACTTGGCCAATGACGATCCAGTTATGACATCCGAACACTACCTAATTACGTTATTTGTAGGAGGCATGGAAGTTACGGGAGAGGTTACGCACCTCCCCGCTCTTTCAGAAGACGCCATTATTGGAATGGATTTAATGAGTCAGGCAAATTTTGCAAATTTTCATGGCCAACAAACCAGTAACCGGAAGGAAACAAAACCGGGACAAGAGTATTATGACTTGTCATGCGAAAAAGAAAGGAGAAAAGAAATCAAAAATTCCTTCGAGGGCCCATATACGAGATTTAAAAGGAATTTATTCGGACAAACCAGAAAATAGAATAAATTCTGGAGATCATTCGTCATCTTTAATCATTCAACCGCCGACGGCAAACAGCAACACTTCGAAGCTCGCAAAAAGGAAAAATAAAAATAAAAAGTTAATGGAAGCCAGACGAAGCCGAAGCCCACATCGGGATGAAGGAGTGCGCCGCAGTCCCCGAAATCATCGTCCGAGTACAAAGCCGTATTCAAAAAAGCGATTTAATCGGCTTTCATTACCAGAAAGGATTAGGCCACCAAGATTCCCCGCAACCGCTGTGGCCTCCAGACCAACGCTAATGTCAACCTTCGTCGTCCCAGCAACAACGAAGTCACCAGTACAACCCGTCACCAGCGTCCCGCCGCCGCCATTGTACGAACCATCAAAACAACCACAAATGCCGCCTAATAAGTCTGTGTCTACCGCAACCACTCGCACCGTGACCACAAGACCAACAATCAAAGATCCGTGCGTACGGCAACCAACGATGCCGTCAAAGATTTCCATCCCTTGTCGAGGGGAAGAGAAAATACGATTTAAGGTGAAACCTTCTCGTACCAGCCGGGTAAAGAAAGAGATACATGTAGTAAATTCAGCCGCGCCCATTATGCCTAAAGTACCTGAGATTGTTAGAATGCAAGGCGTACGGGCGACATTGAAAGCAGCCGAAGATTTGTGGTTGATAAGAAACACAGAAGCCAAAGCCAAAACCGTGGACAGCTTTAGCACCCAGGCTGTAGGTGCCGGTACCAGTTCTAGCCAGTTTGGCGCCGCTCATACAACAAGAGCCGAAACCGCTCATATCCCGAAAACTCAGCCATTGATTGGTGCATTTAACCCGACTTCTTGCGACTATTATGCAATCCCAAGAACAGCAGTCAGGAATATGGCTCCGAGGCTAGCATCCATTGCAGCATTGCCAGCACCTCCAGAACCGCCAGCACCACAAGTAGCTGGAAATAAGCCTTTCGACCCATTCGAGGGCATCACCCTCAGTGAAACCCGTCACCATCGTGAATTTTTTATTCACCGCCCGTGGGGTGACATAAAGGTATTCTTAAATAGGAGCGGAAGGAATGCTTTGCTGAGGTTTGGAACCTACCGCAAGAATATACGAATAGAGAAATGAAACCGATTGCCAGTTTTTTTTTGTGAATTATTATCATTATTTTTTTTTCTTCTTTAAAGAATTGTTTGTTATGTTTTTTTTTTTTAATTATTTATTTTTAAGAATTATTTGTTATTTTTTTTTAATGAAAAAAAATTTAAAAAACTGAATTGAAAAAAAAAGAAGAAAAAACAAAAAAAAAGATAATAAATAAATAAAAAAATAAAAAAATATATATAAAAAAAAGAAAAGAGAGAAAAAAAAATTCAATGAATTGAAAAAAAAGAAAAAAAATACATAAAATAAACAAAAGAAAAAAAATAAATATATATTAAAATAACTTAAGACGAGAAGGTTCTCGTCTTACAAAGAAAGGGGGGTGTGTAACGAAGCGTTACACTTACGCAGCCCCTCCCGTATGCCGTTACCTTATTATTAACCGGCCACCGATGAACCAGTTAATTAACCAGCAACCACAACCGACCTGCACAAGAACCTTAAAACAAATAACCAGCAATATCAAGCAACCTGCACCAGGACCTTTAAATAATCATCCGCACAACAACAACAACCGATGAAAGCCGCCATCTACCGAGCCAACGACACTACGTCATCAGCAGCAGCATACAGCAGCATCGGCACAGTGTGTATACTAAAATAATATTAACTTTGTACTTTACCTCATATAGTTCACACTGTGTCATAGCTGAAAAGTCAACAAGAGGATGGATGAAATTCCGAGTAATTCGAAGCTTATCACTCGGTGAAACTACCTCATATCTTATTTTTGGCCAGTTGAGAGTTATAAGGTTCCGGCGATCACTAACTACCGATCAATACAGGTCGCTTTTATAGTACCTTGTGTGCTATTTTTAAGCCAGACCTTACTTTTTAGTAGAAATTGTAGTGGTAGACTAGCTAATTTTCTTGGGCTGGAATCAGATTCCTGTACCGCCGTTAATATCCCTCTTTCTCCTTCAGAGGAAGTAAGGGCCAAGTAATTCTCCCTTGGAGTACCCTTGGGCTGAAATCAGATTCCTGCACCGCCGTTAATATCCCTCTTTCTCCTTCAGAGGAAGTAAGGGCCAAGTAATTCTCCCTTGGAGTAGCCTTGGGCTGGAATCAGATTCCTGTACCGCCGTTGATATCCCTCTTTCTCCTTCAGAGGAAGTAAGGGCCAAGTAATTCTCCCTTGGAGTAGCCTTGGGCTGGAATCAGATTCCTTTACCGCCGTTAATATCCCTCTTTCTCCTTCAGAGGAAGTAAGGGCAAAGTAATTTTCCCTTGGAGTCGCCTTGGGCTGGAATTAGATTCCTGTACCGCCGTTGATATCCCTCTTTCTCCTTCAGAGGAAGTAAGGACAAAGTAATTTTCCCTTGGAGTCGCCTTGGGCTGGAATTAGATTCCTTTATTATTTTAAGAATAAGATATATGAAATACCGTGTTAGTTATTTAAGAGCAAGAGTATTATAAGATTGTAAACCTTTTTATTTTAATTGTCAATAAAATAAAAGATTATAACTGGTAATTGGCGAGTTCTTCCTTCTTTATCCGAGTTTTACTTTGCTTTCTTCGGAAAAACCTTGGACACGACGAGCTTACCTCAGCATAAAAAAAAACCATCACAACTACTAATTCTCATCTTTATAAGCAACATGGTTTTAACCTCCCAAATGGCTTTAAACACCGAAACCCAACTACACGAAATCATCGATCTACATAACAAATCAGGACTATACTACGAAAACGTTGGTAACCTAAAATTATTTTCTAATCAATGGAATTTAGCCATATACACTAATCTCACTGAGTTAGACTCACAATATAAATCTATTTTACTGATGTATGAAAAAATTTTATCCACATGCAAACAACTTCTTTCTTCTAACTTATCCCAATGCGAACCCCTTCCTACCCTTTCTAAGTTAGTCCTTGATCGAATTAAATCACAGGACCTAATTATAAACAAATACTTAGGAACCACCATTAAACCTCGAATAAAAAAAGATGATTAATAAATGCTATTGGTTCTATATCAAAGCAATTATTTGGCACCCTCGACGACGAGGATGCACAAACTTTCTCTCGTCATATAAATAAACTTAACCAACCAACAACCCGGACAAAGATTGGTTTCTGGAATGTGAAGACGCTTCTTGACAACGGAAGTGAAGGTCCTCAAAATGCCAGATTCCTCCAACTAGAGAATGAGTTCATGCGGTATAAGATGGATATCTTAGGGATCAGTGAAGTTAGATGGTTGGGCTCGGGGAAGTATAAATCTCCAATCCGTAACACTGTACTACTCTACTCCGGAAAGACACCTGGAAGCAACCGTGAATCTGGCGTTGGATTGCTGCTTTCTAAAACAGCTCTCAAGAGCTTAATTTCCTGGGAGCCCTTAGATGACAGGATCATGAAAGCTAGGTTCCGGACTAGAGTACGTCGCGTCACCATCATACAGGGTTACGCCCCAACGGAGCTCTCTTCTGCCGAGGAGAAAGAGGCCTTTTATAGACGGCTGAGTGTTGCTTATGAAAGCACACCACGCGGAGACATCATAATGGTAATGGGAGACTTGAATGCAAAGGTTGGCAATGACAATAACGGGCTTAGGCATGTCATGGGGAGGCATGGTGTTGGAAGTCGCAACGACAATGGCGAACGTTTTGTCGATTTTTGTAACGCCAACCGACTCGTTATAGGAGGAACCATGTTTGAGCACAAGGCGTGTCACAAAATCAGCTGGATGTCAACAGACAGACAAGCAACTTCCAACCAAATCGACCACTTCGTGATCAGTCGGCGATTTAGAAGCAGTCTCCAGGATGTTCGAAACAGAAGAGGTGCAGACATGGGAATTGCCCGAGACCACCATCTGATGGTTGCTACCGTAAGATTACGCACAGCTGCAGTTCGGAGATCCCAAGAAAACACCCGAATGCCCAAGTTCAATACCGATAGACTTAAGGATCCCACAGTCCGTCAACAACTAAGGGACCATCTTTCACAAGGATTGAGAGCAATCAGCAGCACGGAACCTACCTCCATCGAAAACCATTGGTGTGCTGTGAAAAATGTTTTCATATCCGGTGCTGAAAGTATAGTCGGTCGGTCGCAAGGAAGAAATAGTGCGTGGCTTTCCGAAGAAACTTGGGCTAGGATCGAAGAAAGAAAACAGCTCAAAGTTCGCATTGCAGCAACTCCAACAGCTGGCAGAAGCGAACTAGAGTCAGAGTACCGCATGAAGATGAGAGAAGTTCACCGTAGCGTGCGACGTGACAAGCGTAACTATATCAACGCATTGGCAGCAGAAGCAGAAGAGGCCGCAAAAGGGTGTGACAGTAGGACCGTCTACAGAATTACCAAAGAGCTGACAGGTGTCCAAAGCTATAAACAACACCTGGTAAAGGACATAGACGGATCACTGCTAGTTTTGGATGAGGACCAGATCAAAAGGTGGAAGGAGCACTTTTCTGCGGTTTTAAATCGCGTTTTCACCAGTGAAGTCAACCTATCACCCAATGAACCGTCCGTAGTAACAAATTCCCGAATACGCACTGTATCCCCCAGTAGAGAAGAAATCTTAACCACAATCAGAGCACCGAAAAACAACAAAGCGGTTGGACTTGACGGCATTCCGGCAGAGCTCTTACGAGCAGCGCCAACAACATCGTCTGAGCTCCTGCACCCACTCATAGAAAGAGCCTGGGAAACAGAAAATTTTCCTGAGGAGTGGAAAAAGGGGATGATCGTTAAGCTCCCAAAGAAAGGAGACCTAACTCAGTGCGAAAACTGGAGAGGACTTTGCGTGCTGCCTGCTGTAGCGAAGGTTATAGCAAAAATCGTCTTAGAACCAATAAAAGTCCACCTAGAAGACACCCTTGACGCCGAACAAGCGGGTTTCCGCACTGGATCTTCCTGTATGGATCACATCAACACCTTGCGGATCATCATCGAACAGTGCGTGGAATATCGTTCACCACTTCACCTGCTGTTCATCGATTTCGAAAAGGCGTTTGACAGTGTCAATAGAGAATTTATTTGGCTTGCTCTGCGCAGGAGGGGCATCCCGGATAAATTGATTGCTATAATCAAGGCTACATATGATGGATCCAAATGTCACGTTCTGCATAAAGGGAGGTTGTCAGAGGAATTTTAAATCCAAAGTGCAGTTAGACAGGGTTGTATACTGTCACCAATACTGTTCCTGTTGATGACGTATGCTTACTCTCTCATAGGATCATGGATCTCCATCAAATGACAACAAGGGTGGAGAGAGAAGCTGAAAGCGTCGGGCTTAAGATCAATACAGCAAAAACAAAGAGGATCAGCCTTGGAACTTCCTCATCTACTCAAATAGATATTTCTGGACAACCAGTAGAGATGGTAGAAAGTTTTCAATACCTTGGGAGTATTGTCTCTACTGATGGCGGGACCGAACAAGATATAACCAGCCGAATCGGGAAAGCAAAGGCTGCGTTCGGAATGCTGTTCAAAATATGGAGGAACAACTCTATAAGCTTAAAGACCAAGCTACGATTGTTCGGCTCCAATGTAGAATCCGTGCTTCTTTATGGATGCAGCACTTGGAAAGTAACACCCACTGTCACAAGAAAGCTGCAAACGTTCGTGAATAGATGTCTGCGAAACATCTTGCGGATTTTCTGGCCTAACCGTATCTCCAATGATGAACTTCATGCGGGGACAGGTCAGGAACCCATTGACTCAATAATACGAAAACGTAGGTGGCAGTGGATTGGACATACGCTTCGAAAAGGCCACGAGTGCATTGCGGGTCAAGCGATGCAATGGAACCCTCTCACGCAGCAAGGCAGAGGAGTGGGCCGACCTAGAAGTACTTGGCGAAGAACGGTCGAAGAGGAATCAGCACAACTGGGGAAGAGTTGGAGAGAGCTGAAGTACATCTCCAGAAACCGAACACGATGGCGCGTAGGAGTAGTGGAGGCCCTAGGCCCCGCAAGGGGAACACCACGGACGTAAACGGTCTGAGGACCTAAGTAAGTAAGTAAGTATATCTTATTGATCCTTCTAAACTTACCGAAGAAATTAAAATGATACAATTACTCCTTCCAGAAGAAAATCGTAAACCACTTCCTCTAAAAGAGCAATATATAGACACACTTTTTAATCTCTTAGAAACTCATGTTTACTACATTGACAACCAAATAGATTTTGTATTAAGAATTCCTCTTACTTCTTCCAAAAACTATAACGTTTATAAAATGACTAGTATACCAAATCTCATCGAAAACAAAACTTATGCAATTATAATACCCGAAAAACCTTTCCTTATCATAGACTCAGAAAAACAATCGTATTTTCTCTATGATAACCATGACTTAGACAAATGTCAAACAACTACAAAAAATAACTATCTTTGCAAAAGAAACGCACCAATCCTTTTTACATCAGCAAGCAGTGCCTGCGAACTGAATTTACTTTCCATTCTTCCAAGTGAAATCAGTAGTTGCAATATTCAGTTGATGCAAATATATCACCCGATTTTCCTACAGCTAGCAGACTCCAATTCTTGGATTTTCGTTTCCCCAAATCCAGAAAATCTTATGATTAAATGCCAAAACCTTAACTCGCAAATAAACATAAATACAACTGGTATTCTTAAAATCGAACCAAACTGTATGGCAAATACAAGATATCAATCTTTAAGCTCCAAAACAAATTTCGAAACAAAAACTAATCTTAGCTTTATTTCATCAAATCCTTATCTTTCGTTTAATATAACACCACAACAATTTGAGAAAATTCCCAGTTATGCTACAAAGTCTTTTAATATACATAATCAGATTGATGACCTTAATTCTATCAGTAAGAATATAAACAACCTACAAAACTCTCAGTTTGTATATTCGAATTCCGATAGTGAAAATAAAAACTCTACAATCGTGTTTTTCCTCTTAGTGCTTTCCATCATTGTTATACATTGCCATTAGAAAATGTATTTTAATGTTTAAATGTTTAATGTTCAATTTACATACTTTAACAACACTGTGTTTTATCATATGTCTTATTCTAAATATATACTAAATATTACCACTCTGGTAACACTAAATAATCTACATTGTAATAACTTTAAGAAATTAATAAATCAGTTCATATTCGATCACTGTCCGCATCACATCTCTTCATTTAATCGGCTCTCCGTCTCCACGATACAACAATCATGTTAATGGTTACAATAATATTGCTAATGCGGAATATGAGAAAGAACTCAGTTCATAATAAAAAAGTAACGGAATCATTACCAATGCCAGAAATAAAAGTTGATTCAACCACCTCAGTAGCATCGGTAGAAACTGAACCAATACCAAAACCTCGTTTAGCCCCATCAAATCTATCTCGTTCACTCCCAATTCCATCTTCTCACAGCAAAGCCGAAACTCGCACCACTCCAAGGTACAAGTTTCGTTCTTAAGGGGCGAGGTGTTGTAAAGTGCGGACTTCACAACATTCCCTTATCATCCTTTCTTATCCCATTACAATTCAACCCATTGCCACTTCAAATTCCCACAGTCATCATTTCCTTTGATTGACCAATATCCGACCCACTTTTAATTCCCATTTTCATCGTTTCCTCCATTACCCACAAAAGTTCCATTCAACTCCAAAGTCCCAAAGTCGTCAACCACGCGATCAACGATCGCTCCTACTACTTTTCGTGTTTTTAACAAAGATAAGGACAATTGGAAAATTTACTTGTCTCAACTCGATCAACACTTCGAAGCTCATCAGATCGTTGATGATAAGCAAAAACGAGCGGAAAATTATGAAATTTTGCAAAAACTTTACGATTATGGTGATTTTGAGACAAAAACGTTTCAAGAACTCTCAGAAAAGTTAAGCGAACACTTTACCTCAAAGACTCATAATACTCGCGGCGCGTTACGAGTTTTTTTTATAGAGAATGGGTTGCTGATTTACGTAGCATCGCTCGAAATTGCTCTTTTTCTTGTGATTCTTGTCATCATCTGTTCCTAGATAACATCATTCGCGACGTAGTGGTTATCACAACGCCTCATGATTCTGTGCGCGAAAAATCTCTTCAAAAATCTAATCCGTCTCTACAAGAAGTTTTAGATATCGCGATGGCATATGAAACGACAAAAAAAACCTGTTCCGTTATCAAAGGTGACCCGGTTGATATAAATCAAACTCTTGCGGGAAATGCAAAGTCGTTATCTGGCAGTAGCGGTCATCGTGGTTTCAACGGTACAAACGCATATGACGTGTCAAACGGTACAAACAGTTCCGCTAAATCATGTCCAAGTTGCAGCATTTCACATACACGTGATAAATGCCGTTTTCTAAAATCGTTGTGTTATTCATGCGGTAAAAAAGGACACATCGAAAGTGTTTGTCTATCCAAATCCAGTAAAGGTGCGATTCCTAAACAAAGAAATAAAAATTATCAAAATTCCAAATTTAGAAAACAAAACGTGAATTCAATCTCGTTGAATAAATTAAATCTAACAAACGATAAAAACGTGTCAAATGTAATTCGCAAAGGAAACAAAATGATGATTAATTTATTAATAAATAATCAATTAATAAAATTCCAAATTGATACAGGTGCTACTCGTACTATAATTGGTCGATCGGGGTATCGTGAGCTGGGATCACCTCATTGAAGTCCAGTTGCTGATGTGCAGATATCAGCGTATGGAAGAAAACCTCTGAGACTCATTGGAGAATGCGAAGTTGAGCTCTCGTGGTCTGGTAAGATAATTAAAGAGACAATTTTAGTAGTTAATAGCCAATGCGGTAGTAATTTAGTAGGCGTAGACTGGCTAGACAAAATGGGCCTCGATATATCTGTCAAAGCCGTCGAAGTTTCTTCAGACTTATCTAATCGCATCAACAAATTATGTGCTAAATTTTCTAAGCTTTTTGAACCTTCGTTAGGTTGTTGCGTTAACTACCAAGCTCACTTAGAATTACTTCCAGATGCAAAGTCAAAATTCATTCCACCACGTGCAATTCCTTTCGCACTCCAGAAAGCAACAAAAGTTGAAATAGATCTGCTGTGTTCAACCGGAATCTTAAAGCCAATTCAACGAACTCAATGGGCTACACCCATCGTTGTAGTTCCAAAAAAGAAAGGAACAGTGAGGATATGCGGTGACTTCAAAATTACCATAAATCCACAAATCGTTGTCAATCGACACCCCATTCCTCGCACTCGTGAGCTTTTCCATAAATTGCGTAATGTTTTTCTAAGATCGATCTATCCGACGCGTACTTACAAATCGAACTAGATTCTGAATCCAAGAAATTGGTTGTCATAAATACTCCTTTCGGATTATTTCAATACCAACGAATGCCGTTCGGTTTTGGGTTGGCCGTGGCGCGATGGTATGCGTGGTCGCCTGTCAACCTCACAGGTCACAGGTTCGATCCCTGCCTTACTTCTACATCATGTTTCTATTCCATTATCATTGATCATTGTTGGGCCGCTGGTTTACTCGTTATATATTGTTCAGGCATAACACTAACAACATGTGATTGAGTAAATACTAGTATGCCCAACAAATATGACAATGAACAAAATAATGTGAATTATAAAGGGACATTGATATAAGACACGGCATTTTATCCGCTTTAGCACAGCCGCCAACCCTGGAGATAAAATCTGAGACAACCACCACCTTCAGTCTCATTACCTCGCGCCACATACCTTTCCCTTCAAATCCCTATCCTTCACGCCCGCTCTGTGTTGAAAAACATATAAAGGGTACACCATTCCCTTGAGCGCGCGAGTTATGTTGTTAGCCGCGAAGTAATGTAAAAAAAACAAATGTTATTTCTTCTAAGACACCTTCGTGTCGTTTATTCAAATTCAACTCAACTTAATTCTAAGCGATACAGTTATTTATTCTATTTTAAATGATGACAAAGATATTAGATAACATGAAGTGATTGAAATGCTGAATATGAAATAATATGAAATAGTATGAAATAATATGAAATATGAAATGTGAAATATAATCTATTGCAATCATGGGAATCGTTGTTGGTGAATGACCGGGAGTGTATATGGTGAATGACCGGGAACTTGTGTGGGTTGTTGTGGTTAGATATGTAACTCCTCCCCCCCTGGAGTTAGCTTACGGGTAAAGAGGCTTTAGGCATCTTTTGCCGGAGCTAACATGATGTTGAAAGCAGGAGCTGATGTTTGCTGATCGTTTGTATTTGTGTTGTAGGATGAAGGCTTTGAATGGTCGACAGTTTTTATATGGTAAGTTATGATAACGAGGATTCCAAAAAACGTCATAGTTGATAGGATGGTGTAATTTATGACAATTTTCTGTTGGGTACTTCTTTGAAGGTAGTGGATTGCATCTTAGTTCTCGAAATGATAGTTCTTTAGCGTTTGTAGATTAACATTCTGCATTGGTGAGGTGTGGACATTGTTAAACGATGTTGGATAGATATGTGTTTCTTCAAAGAAAA
This sequence comes from Syrphus vitripennis, assembly GCA_958431115.1. NCBI lineage: Eukaryota > Metazoa > Arthropoda > Insecta > Diptera > Syrphidae > Syrphus > Syrphus vitripennis. Next base: position 54,100,253 of record OY288110.1, on the reverse strand, counting down.
GGTTGTTCGTGTTCTCATACGTTATTTTGTTGACTTCAATACTGCAGTTCAGGAAATTAATCAAAAATGTGCCTTGAAGATATTGCTTTTCGGGGCCACATGTTGATTTGATTTCTGTCTTAGGGCTGTTCAGGAACAGAATACAGTTTGGTTCTGGTTGGAAAATTCGGTGTTCATCTTCTACATCTAGTGTGTTGCAGTGTGCTGGTCTGTTTGTGATCAGGTTGGCGATGCAGCTGGTTTCAATGTTGACATCTTGGGTTGTCGTTGTTTTACAGTAGAACACGTTTTCTATTTTTTCGCATTTTTTGTCAAAATATTGAATTTCATTGTTGTTTAGGATGCAAAAGGGTTTAGTAGAAAGTAGTTTGTTTTTTATTGGGATAGGGATTAAATGGAAAAAGGAGTACGTTTCATATTCTTGAGGATTGGAATTTGGATGTTGAAAATTATATTAGTGTGGTTATAGTATGCTTGGAGTTCCAGCAACTCATAGATATGTTCGTCTGATTTAATATCAACTGATTGATTTCGTAAAGAATGGTAGATGAAAGTTAACTCGTTATTATTAAGGATTTGTTTTGAAATAATATTTAGTTTGGCAAGAATTATGGATTCTGCTATGTTAGCTAAGTGACTGTTCAAGATTTCTATGTTAAAATTAATCTGATTTAGATATTGGATGTATCTGATTGAATTTTCTTCGCTTCTAATTCTGTTTTCTAGCCTTTTTGAGTTCTGACCAAGTAATTCTCAATGAGTTTTTGTTGGTCATTTATATGGTTCGTAATGTTATCAAATCTTTTAATCATTTGTTTATTGAGCCTATCTTGGTGACTTTCTTGTTCTTTAAGATTATCTTGTATTTGAGTTAATTCTTCAATTTTCCTATTGATATTTAGAGCGTCGTCGGCGTCCATATTTCCAGTTATACTTTTTACAACTGTGCCTAGTCCATTTATCAGTCCTCTTTTATGTCTTATATTAGGTGATAGAGTTTGGAGTTTACTTTGTAGTTGTTTGAATTTAATTTGTATTACTTTGAGAGAGTCGTTAAAACCGTCAATGGTCCTTAATACCTCTAGTGAGTTACCTATTGCTTTGATGTTTTCTTCATATTTCTGGAGCTGAACTATATGTATTAAGTTTTTGTATGACAGTATTGTTCTTGCAGTTCAATGTCAAAAGTCCTTCGTTGTTAGTTAAGTCTTGTACTTCCATTTTCTGTCCTGTCGTTGTTGTTATTAGGCTGACGACTGCTAACCTGAAATTTACGTCTTCTTTTAATTTTAGATTTATGAAGTTTTTGATTGTTAGTTGTAAGAACTGTAACAAGTCTATTATTTTTGATTTTGTGTTTACTAAATCTTGGGGTGAGTTTATTTCTTCTGTTTTCTTTTCTATATATGAATGTTCCTGACTTAATAGTTGCTGGTTTTTCCCTGTTCTGGTTTAATTTAGTTATATTCTTAATTACTCGCTTTCTTGATTTTTCTTTGATATGGGGGAATAATTCTGCTGGAATTCATTAAGTTTATTGAGGTAGTCGTGAACGTTATTGTATTTTATGTTTTTAAATTCTCCCATAAAATAATTCATAGGGTGTCAATTTAGTCGTAGAGTGAATTGAGTTGTTGTACGTTATAAGAGTTTCGTTAAGTATGTCTTCGTGGTGTCTGTCTCTGTGTTTCGCATAAATGATCCTATATATTTCTGTCAGAGTGGAATGAAGTCTTTCAACTGGGGAGTTGCTGCTTGACTGTTGCAATGATGTAATGTGTAGATTTATGTTATATTGGTTAACAAAATCTTTGAAAACTGTAGATGTGAACTCTGCTCCTTGATCCGATATTAGTTTCGTTGGGATGCCATGAAGGCTCATAAAATGAAGGAGAGATTTTATTATAGTCAAGCTATTTCTAGCTGGGATTGTGTACGCTGCTGCAAACTTAGAGAATTTATCTATGATCGTTAAGATTTTTTGGTTGTTAATACTGTAAATATCAATATGAACAATGTCTAAAGGTTTTTCGGGGTTTTCTGGAATTTGAAATTCTGTTTTTTGGGGTTTTCTATCATATTTAAGGTTTTGACAAGAGTCACAGTTATTAATAACTTTAGTAATTCTGTTCTTCATAAACTGGAAAAAAAAATTGCGCTTGAGGTGTAAATAACTTTCATTTATGCCCCTATGGTTGTTTTTAATGTGATAGTCGTTAATTAATTTGTCTTGGTCGTCGTCTTCGAGTATGTCTTCTAGTAATTCCGTACAACGTATTACTTTAAAAGCTTTGTTATTGGAAAAATATTATGAATATACGCTTTGGATGGTTTTGAATATTTCATCTTCTGTATATATAGCACAATATTTATTTGGGGGCACAAAACTTTTAAAAATGTTAATTATATCATTTTCACAAAAGTGTCGTTTTGTAATGGTTCGTCTTTGTTTATTTTTAAACAACATTTTAAAGTTTATTGGTCTGTCGTGTTCGCTTCTTTTTAGTATGAGCTGTATGTTGAATTCGTTTGGTGGGCGTTCTGAAATGAATATGTGGTCGTCTAAGTTTTCAATGGCTGAGTGAATTGTTGAGCCGCTAGAACCAGGGTTAAGGGTGAGTGTCCCATGAAAAAATAGGTTAGAGTTTTGCGCTAAGTCGTATAGCGTTCACACTTTTCCGAATATTTTAATGAAACAAATGGATATCGATAGGAAATAGGATGGGTAAAATATTTCAGGAGCTTTAAAAAAAAAAATTAAAATTGGACCTAAAAATTAGCAAACAGATGGAAAAATCAAAAAAAAATTGTAGAGTGCTTGCAAATATGATGGGGCATATAGTAAATAAATTTTTTTTATTTTTTTTTCTTAAGAAAATATATCTGCAAGATGAGTATCGGTTTTATTTTTTTTTTATTTTTTTTATTTAATTCCAAAAAAAATCTTACAAACCCATGAAAAAAGAAGGAAATTTACTAAGTGGTATGAATGTTTTACTGGATATAACTTAATAAGTATAAAAGATAAAGAAGTCAAACTATCTTTTTTACAAAGCCAATAAATAGGTGTGTAATTACTTAACTTTTTTTTTCATTTTTTTCAATTTTTTTTTTTTTTTTAACAAAAAGTAAAAAAAACACTTTTTTTTTCTTAAAATTTTCTGGTTTGCACAGGGGCTTTTAGAATTATATTTTTTAATTTTTGTGAATAATTTTTTATGAAAGATTCATATATTCTGAAAAAAGTCTCGGTTTTGAAAAAAAAAAAAAAAACTCAGGATATATTTCAAAATGCAATTCAATATGACAATGTTTGTAATACCATTGTAAGAGAACGACTGGCAATAGAATTCTGGCATATTTTTTTTATTTTTTTCTGGTATTTTGTTTATCCACTTTTCAAAAAAAAATAATTTTTCCGCTTACTATTTATTTAATTTTATTCTTAGAAAAGACGTCTATTTTGCATTTTTTAACAAAAAAATTCCTTGCACACGCACACAAAGAAGTTGTAGTTCCACAAAATTCCACTGCAATATCAGCGCTAAAGAAGAGAATTTCTATCTCTTTGCAAATAAATTTCGCCCGCCCGTTCGCTCTCACATATATTTTGTCTTGTTTTTTTTTGTGCTTGGCTAAGTTTTTTTTTATTTTTCTTTTCTTACCCGTCATCTTATAATTATTAGAAAATGTAAAAAAAACCTGCTGTTAGAAATAATTTTTTTTCTAGATATATTTGATGCAAGTTCATGATTCATGAATGACAATTTGTATATGACGTAGCCACATGCAGAAGAATTTGATTTTTTTGGTTGGGCAAGTTACTTGTAGGTTGTTACACATTGTATTTTGTTATCGCGATTCATGATTTCGCGATGGATATGATCGTTCTTTAGATATAAAACTCAGAAGTTTGAAAAATTAGGTAGATAATTATATACCTATGTCCTGTTTTTTTTTCTTTGTTCAAATCGTAACTCGTAGACTTGATGGTTGATGGAAGTTCGTGTTCACTTCTTGTGGTCGGATCGATGCAGGATTTTTGGTTGAATATTGTGCAGTATAGGTACCTATATATACTTATGTGTATGTATACATTTATAGATACTCATTGGTTGGGTCATTTGTTTGTTTTGCGAAAAGAAATATGTATACATATATATAGGTATACAAGTCATTTTGTATTGTTTTTTTCTTCGATAGTTTATGTAAAATAGTGTAATTGAATGATGAATGATTGAAATGCTTGATATCGTTGGTGGAGAATTTAATTTTGAGTAGGTATAGCGATAGATTTGATTAACATTATTATTTAGTGATTGAATGCAGTTTGCATTTCACTGGGAGGGTAATACCTTCAGATATGTGCAATTAATAATGTCAAGTGGATGGCGCCAAAATATGCATACATATACGTAAGAATCTAGTATACGTAATTTAGGTCGTTTTCAAAACAGTGAGTTCTATTTTTTTGTATGATCATTAGATTTTGGGATATCAATGATAAAAGAAAAAAACACATCTGAACAATGACAAAATTATATCCCGTTATTTTCCATACCTGTGCCGGCAATGTCTGTAAAAATTGTTTTTTTTTCAATATTTTAAAAGAAGACGTTTGAAATTATTGTTATTTTGTTTTAATTTGACCATAATTTAAATACATAGTTGAAACCTTTCAAAAATCACTCAAAAATTTTAAAAAAAATTGTCTTGATCTTCAGCATTTTATGATGTGTACTGTACCTACCTTATTTAAAAAAAAATATCAACTATATAGCCCTTCCCGTATAGAACATACATACCTAGGTAGTTTCTCGACCCATACAAAAACTTATACTTTTTTTACTCTAGTTAGGTACCTATAATTTGAATAAATTTCCAAAAATCATGTCTTACCTGCCTAGGTTGCTACTCACTTTCAAAATTTTCAATTCCGTACAATTTTCCTAATTATATTCCAACCTGCAATACAACCGGCAAGAGTATGATAACCGGGGCGCCGAGAAATGATAACGGATTTTTGTAGAACACGGCAATACAAGCATTTTTTACTATGAGAGGGGGGGTCTATCTCCCCCCGTTTAGGCGGTAGGGGCAATTTAAAATATATGTAGGATTACTTTTTTAAAAAAAGAAACACTTCTTACTTTTATAATTTAAATAATTCAAGTTTTATTTTTAATGGTTAAACGACGACCGGCCAACTCTGAAAGTAATCTAACAATGTAGGGTCCCAAGAATTTCGGTCGAAGTTTCATACCAGTACCGAATTGCGTGCGCTTAATGGCGACTAGTGCTTCCAACTCGTACTCTGCTTCAGCGATCCGATTCTTGTCAAATGACCGTTTGTTCTCACGTTGAATGTATTCGATGTTATGGCTCACTTCTTCTCTGATCGAGTCTCTTTCGGTATGCAAGTCCTGAATTGCTTCCTCATCCAACCACCGTCTCATATCCGGACATTCGGCAGTGCGCATCTCTAAACCAGTGAGGATCCGGAACGGAGCGAACTTCGTACTTCTGGACGGTGAATTGTTAATCACTTGCTGCAGCTTATCAACATGCTTGTACCAGCTTGCTGGGTTCCCGACACATGCCTTTGCCAGCATTGGCACGACGATCTTGTGGATTCTCTCCACTTGGCCGTTTCCTCGAGGTACTCCTGTCGCGATCAGTAGATGTTGGATGTCCTCTTCTTGGCAATAACTTTCAAATGACGTTGAGGTGAATGCTGTCCCCCTATCGGATATTTTTCGCCTAGGATTACCAAAGATGGCTGCCTGTTTACTTAACCTATCCACAACCTCAGCTGTTCCCGTACTCTTCGTTGGATAAAGCCAGACGAATTTGGAGAAAGCGTCAACCACTACCAGAATGTGGTTATATCGTTTTCGAGTTTGTTCCATTGGTCCAACGTGGTCTATGTGGTAGGTTCCTAACGGCTTATCCTCTTTATCAATGGGTCTTAAGAACCCTTCTTTCTTACCGGCTTTAGACTCAGTGATAATGCACTTAACGCATCCTCTAACCGCCTCAGTAACCTTCTTCTTGACTTCCGGAATGAAGTAAGATTTCTCCAACAAATCCTGGGTTTTCTTAATGGAAAAATGCCCTTGCTGATGTGCGATTCCAATTAGCTCCTTTTCCAAGACCGTGGGTATCACGACAAGTTCTTTAATGGGATCCTTGTATAATATCCCCGCCTTCATAAAATAGTCTTCGTATTCCTCCCTTTCAAGGATCTTCCGAACTGCTCTTATCCACTCGTCTGTCAACTGCGCCTCTTTAATCCGATGACTCAACGAATCTTCAATCAGCAAACAAAATACTCTGCTCAAAGCATCAACATGCTTCATCTTCGTGCCTGACCGATGTTCGATTTCATAATGGAACTCTTGTAGAAACATCGCCCAACGAGCCACTCTGAGAGGAACATCTTGCTTCTTCATCGTTTGAGTGAACGCGTTACAGTCGGTGATGATTTTGAACGGTATACCTAGTACATACACCCGCCATTTCTTTAGCGCTTCGATAATGGCCAAAACTTCCAACTCGTAAGAATGGAACTGCTCTTCAGACTTAGTGGTCTTTCGGCTCATGTACTGCACCGGATGAAACATCTGGTCCTCTCCGTCTTTCTGCATTAAAACGGCGCCGTATCCGAATTTACAGGCGTCAGTGTGGATTTCGGTCTCAGCTTTGGGGTTGAATAATCTCAGCACAGGCGCTTTGATTAGCGCAGCCTTTAATTGCTCAAAAGCTACCAGCTGTTCCGTTTTCATTTCAAACCTGTTCTCCTTTCGCAACATGTCAGATAAAGACTTAGCTACCAGTGCATATCCCTCGATGAATCTTCTGAAGTAGGACGTCAAGCCCAAAAAACGTTGAAGCGTTTTCGGGTCCCTCGGTACCGGATACTCTGCCACAGCTCTGGTTTTCTCTAACGATGGCTTAATGGTGCTATTTTCGATGATATACCCAAGAAATTCGATCTTGCTCTTTAAGAACTGGCATTTTTTCCAATTCAAACGCAATCCGTACCTCGAAGCAACTTCCAGCACTAATTTAAGTTTTTCGACACCTTCTTCTTTATCCTTGGATGGTATGATGAGGTCATCCATGTACGCCTCGACTACTCGCGATTGGATTAATGTCCTGTATATCGCATTTATGAATCTCGCAAATACTGCGGGCGAATTCGAAATTCCAAACGGGACGTACAAAAACTCGTACTGCTCATCTTGTGTTACAAACGCTGTATATTTCCTGGAATCTTTATCCATCGGAACATGGAAAAACCCATTCACAAGATCTAACGTCGTAAACACCTTTGCTCCCTCCAAGCGCTCGAGCACTTCGTCCATCTGTGCCATCGGAAAATTATCTCGAGTGACCTTTTCGTTTAATTTCCGATAGTCACAGCACAACCTCTTGGTCCCATTCTTCTTCGTCACCAGCACGATCGGTGATGCATATTCGGATTTACTTGGTTGTATAATCTTCTGCTCCAGCCACTTTTTGATCTGCTCGCGCACCAGAACTTGGTCCGCATACGCCATCCGCCTCGGTCGTTGAAACACAGGCACATCATCTTTCAAAACGAGTTTCATCGTGACAGGTGAACACTCTCTCCCCTCGGGAACGTACCCTTCGATGATCGGCAGTAGCACCTTGCGTATGTTGACGTCTAGGTGACTCAACTCCAGATCCCTGGCGAACATGCCTTGCTCCGCAGCCAAACAGATTTCCCCAAATACCTCCTCCAGTTCAAGAAAATTCGATCTCAGATCGTTTTCCTTGCGTCTGTGGTTCTCATGATGATCAACGACCTTAACGTCCTCTCGTGCCTCTTTAACAGCACCCGCATTAACACGTACCCCTTTACTAGTACCCTCATCATTTACCTGAACCCACGACTGCTTCGGTATTGCGCTTGAATTCTGCTTCTGCCTAAATTCTGCACCCTCGTTTGAGATATTTAAATCTACCAACTCAAGAACGTCGTTCCCAATAATCGCAGAATACTGCATCTCTCCTTCCTTTACCACATGGAAATCAAGCTCTAATGGTATTCCATCCACCTCTGCTTTCACCCTAACGTTACCTATTGTTGTAACTCTATGTTGCCCTATGCCCACCAAATTACGTTTCTGCCTGCCGAGTTCCACAAACTCCATCAACGCTAAAATGTCATACCTCAGGAGACATAAATCGCTTCCGGTATCTACAAGCGCGGTAATCTTACACCCTCCAGCTGAAATGTCTTTAAAAATGCGATTTGTCCCAATTGCCAAGTTCATTCTGGCTTCCGGCAAAGAATTGTTGTGAGCACTTGTTGTTGTGGTGCGCCCACTCTGGTTCTCAGCTCGCAGCTGACTCGGTCGTGAATCGGTTCTGCACTCACGAGCTATATGCCCTGGTTTGTTGCATCTGTAGCATTTCAATGTTGTTCCTCGGCATTCTCTTGCTAAATGTGTGGAATCTCCACACCGGTAGCACGATTTTTTCTTCTCCTCCTTGACTGGTACCTGGGTGGGAGCACTTCCACCAGAAGTGTATGCATAGTGCGAGTGTCCCCTTGAGTTTGATGACTGCGGCTGGGAAACTCTCGTTCTTTCATACGCTCTAATCTGCACCTTCAGCTCTTCCATTGTCGTTGCTTGGTAAAGCATGAGTTTGTGTTGCTTTCCATCTGGTATTCCCTCGACGAAATATTCGATGAGGCTCTCATCATCCAGCTCTATTTGCTTTCCTATCTCTAAAAGTCCATAGAGATATTCTAACAACGTTTCGGTCGACTTCTTCTGCCTAGTCCTCAACCTACGGTGGACAAACTCTTTAATGAGAGCTCGCTTCAAAGCGTCCCAGCTTTTGATACGCAGCTGACTTCTAACAAACATTTTGGCTGCACCCTTCAATAATTGCTTCGCGTAGATGTACATTTGAATCTCGTCCCAGTCGACAGCTATCGCGTTTTCTTCAAATTCCTGGATCCAGAGATTAATGTCTACTGAACCAGTACCATCGAAATGTGCTAACGAGTCTTGAATATCCCTTAAAGTAAAGTTACGCGCCCTCACAACCTCGGCCAGCCTTGCCCTTTGTCCGCTCCTGTCGTCATCGCTATGATCATCGCTATCGTCATCGTCGCGTGATAGCCCAAAATGGGTAAGCAGTCTGTTCTGTAGTGTTCGTTTCAGTCCTGTCGCCTGTAAGTTCAGTTCTGTCAACCTTTCCCTTAACAGTTCTACCGTCAAAGACAATATCTCATCCCTTTCCATATTCTTTAAATTTTTTTAATAGTTTAACTCAACAAAATTAAATTTAATTTAAAAACAAAATAATTCAACTCAACGAAAATACCAGCTTTTGCAAATATAAATGAACAAAGAAAAATTGTTGGCAACGGTCATACATACACATACAATTTTGTAGGACAGAAAAAAAAATACTCCGCTACAGCAACTGTTGTCTTCTCTCGTCTGCCTGGACGCGGCACTATTCCCCTTTGTTGCTTTATTCCGTTTGCCTGGACACGGCACTCTTCGCTCGCCTTGACACGGCACTCTTCGTTCGCCTTGACACGGCACTCTTCGTTCGCCTTGACACGGCTTTCTATTCAGTGGCTGTGAGTCGTGACACTCGCCTTCCACGTACACATATACACATGCGCACACTTTCTGTTTTTTTTTTCTTCGAACACCAGTTAGCTACGGGTTGTTCGTTTTTCAATCGCCGCACGGCCCCGAAAATTTGGATATTTTCTGGCGTGGTTTCTGCAATTTTTATTTTATTGCCTTGATTGATTTATTTGTCACGATCACACTTTAGCACTGCACTGGGTTGATGCCCTTTTCTTTTCCTTAGTCGTATCTTTTTATTTTAATTTTTCATTCTAGTTCTCTTTTTTTTTTTAGGTTTTATTTGGGTTGAAGCCCTTTTCTTTCCTGCCGGAGCTCAATTCCGGGCGAGTCCCCAATTTGTAGGATTACTTTTTTAAAAAAAGAAACACTTCTTACTTTTATAATTTAAATAATTCAAGTTTTATTTTTAATGGTTAAACGACGACCGGCCAACTCTGAAAGTAATCTAACAATGAATATAATAGTTTGCTGGATTTCTAAAAAAGGGGCGATCATTGTCTTTTGTTCTTTGTTCGTTCTATGTACTACTGTCCCGTTGGCTCGTTACATGTTCGTTATGTACTTTCGTAAGTGTTTGTTCGTTCGAGTCCGTTCTCCTTTGGTATCTGTTTTGTTAGTGTTTGTATATCGTTGCTCTGTCTAAGGCGTCCTGTGTTAGTCGTACGTTCCTGTCTGCTACTCATCCCACATATATGTACGTTAAATGGAAAACAAATAATTAAAAAATAACGGTAATACTTAAAATTAAGTATTATACGTTATTTTAAAGCCAACATTCTATTCTATTAGCCAGTTTTTAATCAAGTCAAAACTATGCATAGTTTTTCAAAAATTTAATTTTAAACTCAAAATTTGAGTAAAAAAAAGTTAAAAAACAATTTTAAATTTCAATATTTCAAAACCATACCTAAGTTTATAAATAATTTGGTGCGAGGTTGGGTGTATGACACACCGAGGTGTGTATGGGTGGTGCAACCCCCCTGCTTGGCCTCACTATAGGATTTGGGGTGTGTGCAACATGGGGTGGGTGCTAAATGGGGTGCATGCAAACTTTCTTTTGCATTTAAATAAACTGGATTTAAGAAAAATTAATTTATCCTAGGTATTTCTTTATCCATATTCGATTATAACTATCAAAATAAGACTACGTAAATACTCAAGCAAGGAAAAAATAATTTAATTAAAATATTTTTTTTGGTAATTTTCAATTTTCTCAAGAACTAGAAGACATAAAATCATCTAGTTTTCAGATTTTGATCAAAATTAAATTAAAGCAATGAATTCTAAAAAATATAGTTTAAAAAAACTAAAAAAACACGCTTTAATAGCAAATCGAACTAAAAATCAGAAAATAAATTTTAATTTATATTTTATTCAACGGTTATAAGAAGTAGGTATACTAACTCATCAATATGTTTCAATAATTTTCAAAAACTCTAAAATAAAAATAAAGTCATGAAAAGACAATTAATTTCATTGTAAAAAAGCGTGGGGTGCTTTTTATATCATGTTTCTATACTAACTCTATGTTTACAAATAACTACTAATCATATATTTACAACAATCGATATCGAGCACCCCACGCTTTTTTACAATGAAATTAATTGTCTTTTCAT